>JAJNNX010000062.1:0-341266 GCA_023159155.1 Ustulina deusta
TTTGTTTTACTAAAAAAAAAAAAAATAATTTGTTTTCTAGTTTTTATTATAGAACCTAGTTAATATTTTTATTAAGTAAATAGTTTTTATTAAATATAAGTTTTAGCTAAATATAATAATATATTATTTTTTAATTTGTTTTATAATATAGTATGCTAATATTAATATTAACTTTTATAAACTAGATTTATAGTACTTTTACTTTTTAATAGGCCTAATTGCCTTAAAATTTAATTTTTATTATTAATTACTATTTTTATTAAAATATTTAATTTTTTTTAATTATATACTTACTAACTATAACTATATTAGCATTAAGTTTAATTAATTTTTTTAAAATAAATATAGTAATAAAATAAAAAAACAAGCTATTATAATTGCTTATAGTAGTGCTTTTATTGTTTTAGCTTTTAAACTTGCTAATTAAGAGATAGTTTTTTTGACCTTTTTTTTAGTACTTAGTATTTTTTTGGTAGTACTAGTATATTATTTAGCTAGCGTTCTAGTTATGTTTATAGTAGTAATATTACTTTAATTCTTTTTTGTTTTATTTAACCTGGTTTTATTACTAGTATTGCTTCTAGTTTTTATTACTGTTTTAGTTCTAGTACAGCTTTTAGCTTTTGTTGTTTTTTTAGACTTAGTTTTAAAATAGATTCTAATAAAGCTAGTTTTTTAAGCACTTAAAGTAAATATTTTTAAGGTAGTTATAGTTATAGTTGCAATTATAGTTATAGCTATAATAGTATATATAAAATAGATAAGAACAAAACTAAAAATAATCTTAAAAATCTTAAGATTTTTTATAACTAAAGCGCTACTTAAAGCTTTACTATTGATATTATAAAAAAACTAAGCTATTATTGGAGTGTTTATTATTAGAACAATTTTTTTTTAGGGTATTTTTTAAAGCTAAGAATCTTTTTTTTTAGGTTTGCTTTTTTTAAGCTACATATTTTTGTAATTATATACATATAAAATATTTTATTTAAATTAAGTAACTTTTTAAGCAATAAAGCAAAATAATTCCTAAAAAGCGTTAGAACTTCTTTTTAGATTTAGATAAATCAAAACATTAAAAAAAATTTAATTTTTTAAATAGATTAATAATTAATTAATATATAATATAATTAATTAACTTTACTATATAAATAGTATAAGTTATATAAATTATTTTGATTCTAATAGTCTAGCTTATTTTTGGGACAACTTAAAGCACGGATTATTATTTAGCAAGTTTTTTTATATATAATTTATATAAAAAGATACTTCTAACTTTATAATAATTGTTCTATAGTATAATAATTATGTTTTAAACAATTATTTTTTTTTACTTATTTTTTTGCTATAGTATATATTAAAATTTAAACTATTTATTAAAAATAACTTTATTTTAAAAAAAGTACTAGTAATATAAAAATAATTATAAAAATTATAAACTAATAAAAATAACTAAAAAAATTAGTAGCAAATTATAGTTAAAAAGTATTAAAAATATTATAATATTAAATATAAACTTATAACTTATAAAATTAAAAATATAATAGTATTATTTATAAAAAACTTAAGTTTTAAATATTTTAAATTTATACTTAAGTTTATTAGCTTATTTTAAATCTTTAGCTATATTAAATTATAAGCATATTGCTTTATATTTCTAGTATAATATATTTATTTTTATAATATTCTTTTTATCTAATTATTTAAGCTTTAAAAAGCTAATACTATATATAACTTATTTATATTAAACTTTATAAATAATTTAAATAAATTAAAAATTAAAAATATAATAATAAAACAAATATATAACTATAAGTTATATTATAAAATTAAATAAAAAAGCTAGCTAATTAAATATAACTAATAAATATTAAATATTAATATTATAGTACTTAAAGTAATATAAGCTTTTAAATAATAATAAAATTATAAAAAAAAAACTTTTAATTTAATAATTTATATCTAAAACAATAAAATAAAAAGTTGATTAATTTTATTTTTACTTAAAAATATTTAGCTTTATTGCTTAAAAATTTAACTAATTTAATAATTATATTAGCCTAAAACTTTAATAAATTAATAAAAACAAACTTATAAAAAACCTATATAGTTAAAATTAAACTAACTATTTTAAATATTTAAGTTTATTATAGCAGTTATAGTAGTAGTCCAAGTTATTTAATTATAATTATTTATAATTATTTTTTTAATTTTATTATAAAATAATAAATAGCTAATATTTATAATATATAACTATAATTTTTAAATAAAAAATATATAATAGTTATATAAAAATATGCTTTATATTAATTAATTAATTATTTATATTAAATAATAATATAAAATAAAATTAAACAAAAATATTTATAATATTAAAAAAATATATATTATTATTTAAAATAAAACGTTTTTTTGTTATATTATTAATTAAAAATATATAAATAATTTATAAAAACCTAATAAAATAATAAAAGAATTACTTATTTTAATATTGCTAAGTTTATTAATAAAACTAAACTATATATAATAAGTTACTAAAAAATAATAAAATATTTTTAATAAACAAAATTAAATATTAGCTAGCTACTAATAAAGGTTTATAAAAATTTGCTAAATAACTAAACTTGTTTTATTAATAATTTTATTATTATTTATATTTGTTTTAGTGTTAAAAAATTAGTAAAACTAGTTTAACAATTTATTAATATAAACTCTATTAAAAAATATTAAACCTAGAACTTAATTAAATAAAAATTTTAAATTAATATTAATATTAATATAAAATAAATATAGATTTATTTATAAGGTTATATATTTTATGCTTTTTTTAGTACTTATTACAAAAAAACGCCTTAGTTTTTTCTATAATATAAATAATCTAAATAAGCTAGCCAAAGTTAAGCTAAGCCTTGTTATAAGTATTATTAAAACAGTATTAATATATATATATACTATAGATTAAAAATTTAATAAGTTTATATTTATAAGCTTTATTTTTAGTTTTAATAGCTTGCTTTTATATATATTATTTATAGTTGCAATAATTATAACTATTTATAACTTTTTAGCAAGCAAACCATTAAAAGCAATAGTTATAGTAGTTTTATAAAAGTTTTTTTTTAGAAAAAATATAAAAAAAGTTAGAAATAATATTAAATATAGTAATATAAACATAAAAAAAAAAATTTTAATAGTAGCAATATATATAAGTAGCTAAAACTAATAAATAATAATAATAGTAGTAGCTAAAAAAAAAAAAAACTAAGCTAAAATATTTATATAAAACTAGATTAGCTTTATAAATAATTTATATATAGCTTATGTTTAAATTATTAGTATTAAAATTTACTATATATTTAAGTATATAATATATATATATATATTATATTATATATATACTAAAACTTTTAATTAATAATATTATATAAATATTAAAGTATTTATATTAATAATAATAATAACAATACTATATATTATTAATATAATAGAAATACTTATATATTTATACCTATAAATATTTAATTGATTATATTGCATTAATTATATATAAACCTTATATTTAAATCACTTTTTATCTATATATATATATATTACTTATTTATATTATATATCTTGTATTTTGTATACTTATATATATTAAGTTAAAAATAACCTAATTAAAAAAGAAAAAATAGTTGTTATGCCTAGTATATTAGGACCGGTATATATTTACTATATATATATACTATATCTATACTTACTTTAATAAAAAATCTTCTTTTTATAAGCTTTAGTTTTATAAGCTAACTTTACTAAATATATAATTTATCTTTTTATATATTATACCTGACTTTATAAACTTCCTATTAATAACAGTTTAATATATTTATATTACTTTAAAAACGCTTTTTAATAAACTAATAAAATAATTAGCTAGTTATTTTTTTTAGTTATTTGTTATAAAAAAAAATTTTTTTTCTATTTTTTATTAATTAAAATATAAGTTCTAAATATTAATTAAACAGCTTAAATATAGCTATAAGCTTACTATTTCTACTAGTAGGCGCATTACTACGCTTATTAATAATATTAGTAAATATATTAATAATGAATTCTATATTATATTTTATTACTATTATAAATATAATTTTACTGCTTTAATAAGCTTTTTAAAAACTATTTAATGTTTTTAATTATTAGTTGTTTATTAGTAAGCTTGCAAAATTATATGCAAATTTTAAAAAAACTAAAAAAAGTCTTAACTTTAATTAAATATTATAATAGTCAGTACAGTCTTAGCAAGACCTACAAAAACTCCAGACCTACATAGCGATAAAATAGGAAATCTACGCACAGACCAACCTAACTCTGCAGCCATACATACAAAGTCTATATCTACCTACTTTATAAACTTTAACTTTTTTTTTTTTTTTTTTTTTTTTAGCTTAAAGTTTTTATTTATAATATTAATAAACTAGCTATAAAAGCTTTATTTAACTAATTATAATACTACTTTAAACTTACTAATTATTTATTAATAAGTATTTAATAAATATATTTTTTTTATTTTGCTATAGTTAGTAAAATATAAATAAACTTTTTTTTTTAGTTATATACCTAATATAAAAAATTATATATTTTATAATATAAATCTAACTTTAATATAACTTTAATAAAACTTTTAATTTTTATGCTATTTAAAAACTAATAACTTATAAAAAACCTAACTTTAAATATTTTTATTTTATTTTTAGTTTTTAAACAATTAAAACAATTTTAGTTTTTAAGTATAGCTAGCTTTTTATTATTAGATAATTTTAAAATCTTTTTTTTAATAAAAAAAAAAATTAAGCATTAGATTTTTTTATAAATATTTTAAGCGAACCAATACTTAAAAAAAAATCTAAAAAAATTAAAAAATTAAAACCTAAAAAAACAAAATTTAAACTAGAACTAAAACTACTTAAAATAAAGAATATATTTAAAAATGTAGTATTAAATATTATAACTATATAAGCTTACAACTTTGCATTAGTTTTAATAAAACTTTTCTAATAAATAAAAAAAGTAAAGCGCTAATTTTTTAATATGCTTACTTTAATACTTTTAAAAAATAACTGCGATTTAATAATAAAAAGTATATTTAAAAATATTAATTTTAAACTTTTTAGTTTTATTGCTTTATTTGCTTTTTATTCCGTTAGTTTATTTTTTAGTGCTTTAAACCTTACTTATACTAAAAAAGCTAAAATATAAAAAACTAATCCTAGTAAGTTTATAAAAAATAAAGCTTTATTTAATAATTAGGTTTATAAACTAATAAAAAAGCTAAATAAAAATATTACTATGTTCTAAACTAAAAATAGCTAATTTTAATATATTATAAGCTAATTAAAAAAATATACTAAAAAATTAATAAAAATATATTTTTATTTAATTAAAAAACTATTTAATAATATTACTAAAATAATTTAAGTTTTATTAATAGTTTATTATAACTTTATTTAAGCAGCTATAGTTTATAAAATATTTTGAACTTATATATATAAAACTAGTAAAAATATTAATAAGTTTATTTTTATATTTAATAATTTAGCTTAAAAATATTAATTAGCTAAATTATAATAAAAATATAAATTATAGGATTATTTTTATATAAACTTAAAAAAAAACTTATATAAAGCTTTTATAAATTTAAATATTTTTTATAAGTTATTTATTAATAAAGTTATTAAATTAATATATAACGCTAAGCAAGCTTATAAAAACTATTAATAAACTAAGCTTATTAGTTCAATTAAACAAAAATCTAACTTAAATAACTAAGTTTTTAATAAACTGGCTTATTAACTTTTAGCTAACCTTAGAAGTTCTAAAATATTTATTTTAAAACAATTAAAATAAGCACTAACTATAAAAAAAAAAAAAACTTATTAAAATAATAAAACTTGTTTTATTTGTAATAAAAAAAATATATATTAGTTAACTGCTTTAATTAAAAGCTTAAAGTTTTAAATATTTAACTAGCAAAAAAAAGCCCTAATAAAAATAGCTTTAGTAGTTTATCTAATTTAAAAAACAAATAAAACTAATAAAAGTTTTTTTATTAGTTTTTTTATTTATTTTAGCTAAAATATATAACTAAAATAAATTAATTATTTTTAAAATACTTACTTAATTATAAATTAATAATATTAAAATAAAAACTTCAGTTTTATATAATATTAAAGCTTATATTTTTTTAATAATTAGCTGCAATTTTATATAATAAGTTAAGCAATAATTAAAAACAAAAATAGTTTAGCTAACTAAACTTTAAAAGCTTTATAACTACTAAAGCAAAATAGTTAGCAAAATCTATAAATATTTAATATATATTATAAAAATTAATAATTAATAATTTAAAAATTAAATATTTTAAGTTATTAATTTTAGCTATAATATTATTATTAGTATTAAATAGTTAATAAAATAAAATGTTTTAATAAAAACCTAAAAATAATAATTAATTTAATTAAATAATTTATTTTTATTAGCTTAATTTTTGCTAATAATTATAGTTAAGCTTTTTAATTATAAATAATAAAATATAAACCTAAAAATAAAAAAATATATAAATTAATATAATTAAGCGTTAAAAAATATTATTAAATATTAAAACAACTTTTTAAAAATAAAATAATTATTTTAGAAATAATTAAAACTAAAAAAAAAAAAAAAAATCCTAGGATTTTTAAACCTAAAATAAAAAAGATCTATATAATAATTTCTAAAAAAAAAAAAAACTAAGCTACTATTAAAAAAATTATATAAAACTTCTAAAATTACTTTTATAAAAATAAATAAAAACAACTAGCTAAAAAAACTTTAAAAAAGCTTATTATAATTAAGTTTATAACAACTAAAAATAATTATATTAAACTACTTAAAAAAAACTTAAAAATAATTAATATTTTATAAAAAAAATAAATTTAAATTAACTAAATAATTTTATAAAAAACTTTTAATAATAAACTAATTTTATTTTTAAAAAGAAAAAATTCCTAGTATATAAAATTAGTATAAAACTTTTTGCTTTTTTAGCTATTATATTTAAAGAGGTTCTTTTTAAAAAAAAAATCTAAAATTTTGCTATTATTATAACTAAAGTTTAATATAGTACTAAAACTTAATAATAAAAAATATGCTTTTAATTCTTATTAATATTATATATTTATATAGTTTATTTTATTTAAAAAAAATTTATAAATAAATTACTAGCTATAGATTTTATTAAATAAAATATAAACTTAAATATTATTTTTGTAATATTTATATTTAAACTTAAATTAATTAAATATAAATTTATAATTAATTACTAATAAAAAAATATATATTTAAAAAATTAAATTATATTAGCTTTAAATATTAGTAATACTATATTTAATTATTATAATACTATTTAATTTATTAAACTAAATATTATTAAAACTTTTTATTAATTATTATTAATTATAAAATTAATTTTTTTTTTTTTTTAAACTTATAAAAAAATGTTTTAATAAAAGGTTTTATTTTTTGGTTTAAAAATAGGACCTGTTTAATAGCAAGTTTTTATTAATACGCAAATCTAAAAACTTTTAAACAAGTTCGCAAATATTTATATAAATAATGTTTTAATTTATTTTAAAACTAAAAAATAGTACTAGACCTATTATAAAAAAGTAATTTATTATTTATATTAAGCTAGATATTAAAAAAACATTAAAAAGTTTTGTTTTAATATATTTATTATTAATTATTTAAAAATAATTATAAAAACTAAAGTAAAAATTAGAATTAACCCTACTAAAATCTAAGCAATTTTAAATTAAAACTTTAATAATTTTAAAAATACTAAATTAATTTAGTTATTTTTTAAGCTTTATAATTATGTTTGTATATTTATTTATTATATTAGTAAAATTGCTACTTTTTTAAATTAATTATTAAAAAAAAAAAAACTATTTATAATAGAACTAAAATAAAAACAAGTTTTTAAACATATAAAACTGCTAGCTTATAAAGCACTTATTTTAGCTTTTTTTAAGCCTAGCTAACTAACACAAATAAAAATAAATATTTTATATAATATAATAAAAAAAATTATTTAGTAGTAATAAAAAAATATAACCTAAAAACTTATAAAATATTTTTTTAAAATAATAATACTAACTAAATAAACTTATTTAATTTAAAACTATAAACTTTTAGTAGTAATATAAACTTTAGAATACTACTGCTTAGAGCTCCTTAGAACTAAGTTTTTTATAATAATTAATTATTAAGCTTTATTATATTTTTTAAATAAATAGATTTTATTAATATAATAAGTATGCTAGGCCAACTTTTTATTAAACTTTAATATTATTTTTTAATACTAACTAAAACAAAAAAATATAATAGCTAATACTTTATTAAAAAAAATAGCTAAGCTTTTTATAATTAAAACTAAAAAAACTAAAAAACAAACAATAGTATTAGTTCTACCTAATAAAATACTAAGTTTTATATTAACTATAGACCTTTTATTTAATACTTTCTAAAGAGCTAACCTAGTAAACCTAATTAAACAAAAAAACTAGCTATAAAAGCTAAAAAATAAAAACAAAAAGCTATATATACCTAAGGTTATTTTAAATAAAACTATTTTTTTTTATATAGCTTTAATTTAAAAAACTTATATATTTTTAATTACTATATACTAAAATTAATATAAAATAATTAAAATATTAAAATAAAAATACTACTAGTTTTATTTAAAATATAATTATAAATAATATATATAAAATTATTATAACTATAAAAAAAACAAAATATTATAAAATAAAACTTTTAGCTTTTTTTATTTATTGTTTATACTAGCTGTAATATAACAATATATAGTAATAAATAGCAAAAATATGCTATTTAACTAATAAAGTTATAATTATATATAAATATTTATAAATAAGTTTAGTTGTTTAATTATAACTTTATTTAGTAAAAAAATAAATATAGCAGAATTGCTAGCTATATAATATTATAAAAGTTTATATAAATTTTTTAATATATTAAATATATAAATATTAAATAATATAAGATTATTTATTTTTAAGTTTATAGTAATAATTAATAGTTTTATAAGCACTAAGCACTATTTTAGTAATACTTACTATTTTTAAACTTAAAAAATAATAAAATTAATTAATTAAAAACTAAACTAATAATTTTATTTTTATATTAATAAATATTAGAACAATTAAAATATTTATTTTTTTATTTTAAATTTTATATATAATTTTTTATAATATTTATTAATTAATATATTATTACTAAAAGTAGTAATAAAAATTAAAACATAAAATTTTTTAATAATAAATATTAGTAAAACTATTATAAATTTTAATATTAAATAATAAACGCTTAAACTAGTCTATTAAATCTAAAACGTTTAAAAAATAGCATATAATATAGCAACTTTTATATAAAAATAAGATAAACTATAAACTAATAAAAAAAAATGCTTAATAGATTTTAAAATAAATAAAGTTTTTTTAAAAAAAAAAGTTTTATAATATAAGTACTAACTATTAGATTAGACTTTTAATTAATTAAATCTTTTAAAATTCTAAAAAAAACAAAAATTTAGTTATATTTTTAATTTGTTTAACTTTTACAAAATAAAGAACTTATTCTATATTAACTAATTATAAAAAATAAACAATAATTTTTTATTTTAATAAATTTAATTATTATTTCTAGTTAAAAATATTAATAGTAAAACAGAATTTAAAATCAAACAAATCAAATAATTAAAAATATATAAAAAAAATAAAAAGTTATAATACTAGGTTGCTTAAAAAAGCTATAATCTTAATAATACTTAATATATAACTTAAAATTATAAAAATATATTAATTAAATTTAACTAATTTTATAAAATTTATAAAAAAACTTCTAGATTTTTTATAAAATTATAAAAATAAATATATATAATAATAATTAATAAGTTTACAAACAATTATAAAAACAATAATAAAGCAATATAATATAAAAAGATTATATAAACCTAATATTATTAATAACCTTAAATTAAAACTATATTTAAACTTTTAATTTTAAAAAAAAAAATATATAACAGTTAGTACAGTTTTGGCAAAACCTGCAAAGATTTTAGACCTATATAGCAATAAAATAAAAAATCTATACACGGACTAACCTAACTTTGCAGCTATACACATAAAGTCTATATTTACTTACTTTATAAACTCTGACTTTTTTTTTTTTTTTTTTCTTTTTTAGCTTAGAGTCTTTGTCTATAGTATTAATAAACTAGCTATAGAAGCTTTACTTAATTAATCGTGACAAATATATAATTTATTTTTTTATATATTATATTTTATTTAATGAACTTTTTATATTTATTAAATTGATTTGCTATACTAAACTAACTAATATAATTATTTGTTTTATAAAGTTAATTCAGATAATAATATATATAAAAAATAAACTTAGCTAACTAGTAATGCATTAGTAAAACACTTTTAAATGCAGTATTTTTCGTAAACTTTTTTTATTTTATTTAATATAATAACTTATAAGTTTTTAATATAATATTTTATATATCTATGCTTTAACTTTATAAATTTTATATATAAATATAGCTTAAATATAATTTATATAGTTTTTAATTTAATTTTTAGTTATATTTATTTATTTATAAGCTTTTATATATCCGATTAATATATACTTAAAAAAAAAATTTTTAGTACTACTAGCTCTAATAAAATATAGCAGGTTTAATAAAAGCTTATTTTTAATTTGCTAACTAATCGCTACTATAAAGTTTAGTAATAAAATAAATAAATAAAACAAGCTTTTATTTTTAGCTATATTAATAAATAAGCATATTATTATTTAGTTTAATTAGCTTATAATTAGTAAACAAGCTATTTTTATAAGTTCTATAATAAAAAACAAGCTTATTATAGTTCTAATCTTAGCATAAAATAGCAAACTAAAACTAAAACTAATTATTCTATTAAGCAGAAACTAATAACCGGAGCTTAGTTGTTAAACTTGTAAAAAAAGCTCGAGCTAGATTTAAACTAATAACTATATAAAAAAAATACGTATAAAAACTAGACATGTAACTACTGCGCTATTAAGCCGAACTTTTTATACATAATATATATCTTGTTATATTATATTAGTACCTACATTATATATATGCTTAGAAACATATATATATATATATAAACTAAGATATTCCACTTTAAAGTATTTTCTAACAACTTTTTATAAGTTATTAGTTCAACAGTATAATAAACTAGCTGTTGTGACATTTATATATTATGTTAAGCGTTGTTATTATTTTTTATATTAGGGGAGAAATAGAAAGGAATCAGAGTTGATATATAAGTTATAAAGGACTTTTGTGCTAAATGTTTAATATTACGTGTCAAAGATATATAATCTTAAGTACTACTCTTTACTCTTACTCTTACTCACTCTACTTATAAATAAATCACAACCTTGGGGATTATGTTATATTATGATAGCTAGTATAGTTACCAATCTAGTCTGAACTAGCTGCTATCTATCCCCATTCATATGATCATTAGCAACGGGCTATTGGTAAAGAGTTGCTAGCCCAAGGCATCAAAACGAGTTCTTAGCTGTAACCCATTCCTTCTTCCTCCATCCTACAAGATTTGTTGCTTATCACTCTTAGCCCGATTTAAAGTCGGGAGATCAAGGCGTCGGGAGAAGGAGGACGGGGCGAAGGAATGAATGACAGTGAAAAGTGAAGAAAGAAAGCCAAAAAAACAAAGTCCAAAAAGCCTAAAAGGAAGGGACGTCCTCAGGCAGATGATGATCCCAATGCCCATCCACAACCCTAAGGCTGAGCCAGGTTACATCCGTAGAGTTGCTGGATAAGAGTTTCCGCATTGCTTCGATTGTGTTGTTCTTCCTGTACGAGGGTGTCGACAATCTCCGCAAGTTCTCCCCCTTGCGCCTTCAGACTTACTCTCGACCCTCGTACAATATTCAGCCAATCCTCCATGGTGGATTGGGCTTCCCTGTGGACCTCTCGTATGGAACCGTCTGGGTGGAGATCCCCGATTACCCAACCTTCCTGTTTTTCGGGCATTGGCAGTACATGTAGCAGCCACATCATAACAACACCAAGTGCCCATATATCAGAGGCGAAGCCGCGCATACTAGGGTCGACAGCAAATTCTGGCGGCAAATACCAGGGCGCAGTGCTGGTCTGGATCGGGTGTCCGTCCTTGAAACTATGGTGAAACCCTATCAGGACGGCGCCATGCACCGGGTGGAATAGGATATTGGCTAGGCTGATGTCACCGTGCACAATGCTGTTCTCATGGAGGAAGGATAGCGCCGAAGCCATGTTGCTGAGGATGTTCCAGGCTCTGACACTATTGCCATTGAATTTATTGTCGGCTCCCGCATGGAACGTCAAGTCTTTCGCATCAACGTACTGAGTGCTATAACAGTCGACGTTAGTAATGGCTACATGACCGAGAGGGCTTCAAAATTGCGAGGAGCCTTTAAACTATAACTTTGGCCTAGACAGGGATCTTTATGCTCTAAATGTTCCTGAGCTGGGAAGAAGCCACCACCGAGGATTACTCACTATATGCTGAGAAAGCGGGCGTCGCAGCCGAGATAGGTAACAATAGCGTTCTAGAGAGAGGGGGGGGATCAGTCTTAGAGCCCTTCCAACAGGGAGAAGTGGAAGCTTAGCAGGAGCGTACATGATGCCCGATTGAGGAATGTATGGAAATTTCACGCATAAAAGTTTCGATGGAACGAACTGTGGCGTTTTTGTAGCGGGAGCCGCACTTGACAACCTTCACAACAACTGCTTTGCCCGGCATCTCGGAGTGTCGTGCATGCCAAACAGACGAGTACTGTTTGTCTGAAATGGGAGCCATCCGCCTGAGCGTATAACTATCCTTCCCAGTCCCGACACTGATCATGTTACCTCGTTCAAGGGTGACGAGGGGATTGCTAGAGGACGCTTCCTGTAAAGTTATTGCCCGATCGGCGCTTGTATAAGCCGATAGACGAGTTTTCTTGGGCAAAACTGTTGACATTTCGACAGAGCGCTTGGTAGGAAGTGACGGGGCAACGCGCCACGGCGCATGTCCCAGCACTTTAAATTGGACTAGTTGCCCCTCGAAAACGCCAGAAAGATCCCAGTCACCTGGATGGACTTCTTCACTTCCATTGCTTCCGACTACCGTGCGATCACCGCCATCGAGGTTGGTAACATGAATGCTGTGCGGGCAATCGTTGCGAAGAATGAGGCGATCATATGAAGGATCAAACAGCAAAACACAAGAGATTTCTTCATAAATGATACGGCATCCGACTTGCTCCCTGTTGGGTGCTATAGCAAGGAGTCTGGCCGATTCGCTTCCCTCAGGAGCATCTATCATGCCCACTTCCACCCAGTTGTTGAAAGAGCCCTCCCCGCCGTAGGGAGAAATATTGACTCCCTTGACAATGGGCGCCATGAGGATGCGGGAAGGATAGTCTTGGGGCAGGATCGAAGTCGGATCTAATCTTTTCCAGTCCAGAGTTGCTTCCGGTCTGCCGGTATAGGCCGCCATGGGGGCATCAGCGTCAGAAGCCTGGGCACTTTCGCCGTATGTCTCGACGTCACTGCCATTTCCGGCGTGGTGAGGTGTGCAGGGTACAAGAGCTGTGCCAGGGATAATAGGACTTTGACTACTTTCGCCGTATGCTTCCATGCCGGCACCATCCACAGCATGGTGCGGTGTACCGGGCCAAGGAGCAGTGTCAGGCATAGAAATTGGACTGTCACCACCGTCCATGCCTGGCAGCGGTGTGAAGTGGTATCTGCTTGCCATTGCTTGGACAGTACTGATTTCTTCGGGGCAATATATGATGAATGAGGAATTGCTCGAGCAAGAGGTCAACGAATCTGATGTATGCCGTGCCCCTTCCTTATATGATTTTTTCACAGGCTCCAACCCCAAGCGTGCTCGGCCGACTTTATTTGCTTATCTGCGTCACCAGTTGTCAAACGTAAATGCATGCTGGACGTATGATTCTTTCACGGGCACTGACATTAAGCATGCTCAGCCTATTCCTCAACGTTCCTAAACCATATTCAAAACAACGGTCCAGAATAGACGGCCATGCAACCAATAGCCCCCGGCCGGGTGGCGGGTTAGTGTATTCGGGCCGCACTCCCTTGCTTCGAACCGCCTGTGTACCCGTGAGCAACCTAAGGAAGTGATGTGGAGGACTGCTACGTCTCTGCCCTTGCTTGAAGTACAGAGAGCAAACAACAACAACCTAGTGTGCAGGATGCGAGGAGGCGTTGTTTCAACGATGGTCGAGTGAACCGCGGGCATGTTCAGTAACCATACATTTTTTGAAGTGCCGTGAGATATATGAATATATACCTCCCTACTTGTGTGTCTGGGTAGCAAGGGAATCACATGAAAAACGAGCGAGGTTAAGCAGGAAGAACACAGAATTAGCTGGTTTCTATATAGCAAGATCCTGTCATAGAATATATTCCATTCAGACTGGACAGTTGATAACTATGGAGAGTTCAAATCGTGGTTGACGAGTAAGGAATAGGACGATCTTTGCATGCCAAGTGACAACAGGGCTGTGGCAGGGAATAATTGGGCAGATCGGACCCGAGATCTGAATCAAATGCTGCCTCCAATTGAAAAAAAGAACCGCCACAGCTAAGCGCTTAGTACGGTCGAAGTGCGGTTCCAGGTCCTACAGTATCGGGAGGATCTTCCAGTAATGATGCAGGTGAGGAGGTAAGTACTTAGGTACCTACAACGGAGGAGGGAGGCCATGGCGCTCGACTACATATATATTTAAGTACATGTAGTGTTGTGTACATATGAGCTAGACCCGCTTTTATGTAGGTGGGTAAGGTAACACAACATCAGAGGTACAAGTAAAGTAAGTAGGTATGGTATACCTACCTACATACCTGAATCCAGTATACCTGACCTGTCGCTCTCAGGGCATTTGGGCGGTCTGCTGTCTATGCCCTGTGCCGCCCTCCCCTCGACATTTCTACGCGTCTCGTCATTTCCCACTCCCTACTGTTTCCAGTATCTTACTTAACATACCCACCCGATACTACCATCCCATCAAACAACCACGTCCAACCGGCGCATTAAGCAGCACGCCGAGAAGATGGAGTGGAGGAAGAATCCCACACCTGAAAATCATCACGGCCTTCACACACCTTACGTCGACTGGAAGTGCGACGGCACCTGGAGTTGGCCGTTCGACAAGCTCTGCTACCCGCACCCGGATGTACTCTGGAGCTCTCTACATGCAGAGTTCAACTGCATGCTCTTTGCCATTCAGGATCCTTACGCATGGCATTCCGATGTCTGTGAGCTAGCCCGGATCTCGGACAACAAAAAAGAGTTTGAATCCGCCCTCCGAAAGCGACGGGATGAAAGGTTTCAAGAGATCCGAGCGAACTGGGAGAAAACGAGATCCCAGTTAATTGCCAACCCGATCATATGGAGATCTCCTCCGACAGGCCCAGATCGCCCATGGGCAACCTTCTGCAGAATATCACGCCACTTCTCTTTTGATACCATCATGGGCCACTTTGGCAATTACGTTGTTGATGATCCCGACGCGCTCTACCGCGCCGACACGGAAGCACGTAACGCAAAGGCAACATCGGCAGCCGTCGAAGCACCCGCCGAGGCACCCACATCGTCTTCAGCTCCGCCCGAACAATTAGGGCAGACTCTGCAACCCACACTAGATTTTGCTCCTGCGCCTGCTCCCGCTCCCGCTCCTGCTGCTCCTGCTTCGGACATGAAAACTAAACAAGCAAGAGTCACCCGAACAAGCAAAGGGCCTGCCCGCCGTAGTCGAGTCGAAAAACCACCTTCGAGGCAACGTACAAGCAAGGCTAAGCCCCGGGAAGCTGTGCGGAGAAGCGCCCGCTTACAAGAGCGAGCAGGGCGCGGGAGTGGATGAGAAAACCAGAATCTCTTGGGCTAACCATGCCGGATATGGCCACATCCTGGCCTTTCCATTTTTAACGCCGAGTGCCATGTCATAGACACGAGATCGTCTCGCCAAAAACACTTGAGAGTCACGATACTATCCTGTTTGTTGCTGGTACTAGGAATGCCTGGTAAATAATTCTTCTGTGTACGGCGGTACGCTGAAGGACCTGAAATGCCAAGACGCAGATACAGTGCCTGGATCTGCATAATGACATGGGTGGTCATGATTGCGGTCTTACAGGTAGTAGTCGTTGGCGAGTTACGGCTGGGAACAATATGGTGTTGTTTCCACCCTCAGATGTGTTTTGGGCGATAGGTATATTGGATTAGATCACTTCGCGAGCTAGCTGTCTCGAGAACCGTGGTTTCTGGAGTTGATATAATATGTCTGCATATATCTTTGGCAGGGATGGAGATTGGCTACTGCAATGTGAGCATGGATTCACACAGTTGCTGTTGTTACACGCATGTTTATTCCCAATTGTTAACTCGTGGTACCAACAACCCCCACTTTTCTTTTCTTTTCTTTTTCCCTTTCAAAATTTAGCAGATTCAACGGATGAGTAATTCGTGTGTATTAAGATGTACATGGGACATTTACCATCGCACCTTTAGCATTATAAATAGAGACTGGAATACATAAAAGCAAGACAGAAGAAGGAGAGCCTGTAATCTTTTTCTACTATCTACAATACTATCTTGCAGTGGGCAGGCAAGGAGGACATAATGCTACATGGGTCTCCCAGGGACAAAATAGCGGCCCTTTTCTCTCTGTTGCCACTTGTCTTACTAGTGCGGTCCTTGATATTCCTATGCATGATTGGCTAGTTACGGGCTCATCCATGACGGTCGGCGGTTACCGCTTTTCTGCCAATCCGCCAGTCAAGTTTTCTATAATTTGCTTTTTTTAATTTCCTTTTCTACTCACAAATACCTACTAAAACCTCCATAACATATATTAGATCTAGCCATACAGACCTAGCCATGCAGACTTACACATATAAACTAGCAGGTAGTTAGGTAGGTTTATATGGCTAGGTTTGGCTTGAAGGTCTGGTTTGGCGAGGCAGCTTTGTAAAGCTGTTAATTTTTGCCGCCAAAAGTAGAAATACGGGTGCATTATGAAGTTTAGCAGCTAAGAGCACTAAATGTGCTATACTTATCGTGTATTTTGTCAACGCTGCCGCTACATTTATAGTGACCCGTTGCTCGGAATGCACAATATTGCTAAATGGTAACCTCGCACCAAAGCAGCTCAGTGCTGGGACATAGCCTGCATGTGTTCTTAAAGTCAGGAAAGTACAGCCTTGCTTTACCTAGCTCTGCTAACATGATAAACTCATAGGCTCAAAATTATCCCTGTCTAGGTTTATCTAACATACCTAGATACTTAGGATGGACGTTGCTATTGTCCTTATTATCATTAGGGTATAATCGCGCTATCTTGGGAACTGTTGGTTTGACATCTCTGCCTAACCCTATGTTGAAGCAATTCTCCTCCCTTCTCTTATAGAAATGACAATCAATGAATCTGCATTTATGCTCGTTTGTTGCTTACAGAGCTGTGTGGTAAACAGTGCACATATAAGCTAGTTTATTTTAACCCGTCTCGTGAGTATAAGTCGAGTAGTGCGTGAGATACAATAGTGGAATGCATTGTTATTGACTTATTAGTTTCATGATTATTTAATGTCCTGTAGACTATACTTGTTTGCTATAATACTAACATAGCATGCTACTGCAATTTGAGCAAACATATTCTTTTTGAGCAGGTGGTTTTATCTAGGGCGCATCTTGACTCCGGACCCTGTCACACGTAAGGGAGGGAAAGGTACGAAGGCAGAGCCTTTCGGCCGTAAAGCGGTTTCTACTATAAATAGTGTCTCACGTTGCAAGGTGGCATACATTCCGCAAATAAGGAAGATCGGCGACTGGCTAGCGCCAGGTATCCCTGCGGGCATCGTGATTTGCTGGGAGCAATCAGGTTCCATATAACGCACTATACCACGGTCGGAGTGCTTCCCGTCTATCCGTTTCCTCTCACTGCGTACAAACTGCCCATTAGTTGTGCGCTAATTCTGTTAGCATTAGGCGCCAGAGCTATGTAGGGGTATGAGACGTTGTCCGGTGACTTTTGAAGACGAAGGTTGTATGTTGCCGAGAAGTTTAAGCATGGGCTTTTTTGTTACAATCCTGCGTACTTAACAATTCTTGGTCAAAGTTCTTAGTGGAGTTTTTCGGTGGTCTAAAAACAGGCCGCACACTTAACAAAGGACTCTTTATAATAGTTAGTAAAATGACAGATACGGAGCATTAAGTTCAGCCATTGAACCACGGAAAGTCCTGTGTATTGCACAGTATATGTTGTTATATGTCAACTTCTGCTGCTTGGTTGTGATAAGGCGCTTATGATACCTGAATCATAAATGACCCATCGAGCAAAATCACACAAATGCTATAGAGCTGTTGACGATCTAGCAATATAGCTGTCTGTTTTACTAGCAGAGCCGGAGCTATAAGGTCTGGTTTCCTATTTGCAGATGTTTAGTTAATTTGTAATGCATTACCTCGGTTAGTTATTGGCATCAGCAGAATATTCAACCTCCGAAACGCCGAGATAAAGTACGTGCTATTGAGAGATGTTTCTACCGCTAATAACACCTAACCTAGTGGTTGAGGTAGTTGGAACTACAAAACCTACAACAACCTAAGAGAATGTTCTAGGTTTAGCAAAATACTTGGCAGTATTTAAAGAAGGAAAGAAAACTGTTCGGTGAAATAAGGTTATTGAGTTAAACCTCGCAACTAAACAAAATGTGGAGGTTAACTGCAACAAACTAGATGTATAGATTATTAATAGATGGGGTGGTTAGGGGGATCAGGGGTAACAATATCATGCCTTTCTACGTATTGTAATATGACTGGAAATAATAATCATGGTAACCTTAGGGGTGAACTCAGTGTACCGCTGGCACAATTATGCAACAAGCACACTTTTGTTGCGGGATTCAAGATGTTGAGTTGCCCCAACTGAACTGACACCCACTCGTTTATAAGGACCATTATTGTCCCGTTGGCCAAGAACGCAGTAGTGCCGATGCCTATGTGGCTGTGTTTAGGTCTTGGATACTAATTACTTCCCCCCCCCCCCCCCCCTTCACCTCAAATTCCTTCGCCATAAAAAAGCATCTTTCACTGAGAAATGTATCGTCACTCACCATTGTGACACTGGTTTTCGCATCTTCATGTGAATGCATGTCCTTCACTACTAATACCCACAATAAATGCGAAAATCCATTCCGGGATTCAATTTCGCCGTCGAGGGTTATCCATCCAAGCACATCATCTTCGTGGTTCTGGATTACCCTGTATCTCATTTTCAGGTAATCCAACTCAGGTGGGAAAACTGTTTCGTCCGGCACCGGGTCACTCTATCTCACGTCGCCAATACGAGGACGCCGTTTCGATTTTACTAGGGTTCCATAGACAATGAATGATCCAGGAGACAGTGCTTGATTGGTCTCGCGAATTCTGAACTCAGAAACTGGGCTATAGTCGTAGAGCTGCACGAAATAAATTGGGCCCTTCCGGCTAGCCCAGCTCCAGGATGGCGCCCCAACTAAAGGTAAAAAATACTCCAGGATCCCAGTGCGTGCCGACCACAGTACGACGTGATGTAAGAGCTCCTTCCAGACGCCTTTCACGCAAGTTATCTGCAGCCTCGACTCGAGCTTCTGTACTAACCCGTTGATCGCAATCAGCTTGTCTGTCTGAAACGTGAGATCAAAGCTAGAGTCCTCCGAGGATAAATGCCACCCCTTCCCCCCTGCATCAGCTCAGAGCTCCGTGTTGGCATGTTGAAAGGACTTGGGCGGGAATCGGACTGGGAAGGCATCTTTTTTTCATCACACCCAGGCATTAATACTTGAAATATTCGCCCTGGTACATCTGATGCTCGGTGAATTGAAGCGTTCGCAGAGATAGCACCCTTTCTTAGGGAACTCAGGCTCAACGGTTTAATGGCCCATTGTTGCCGCTTCTGGGTCGTCTTGCATGATACGTAAGCTGGCGGTCCAGATACCGTATGCTAATCTTTGCAGCAACTGCCACTGCATCCCAGAACGTTTGAGGGGCGACTCAGAGAGCGGGAATCCGGCACATCTTGTAACTAAATTTGATTTGACAGTCTTGGCTGGTTGATGCCCACCTTAGCTGTGGCTTAATGCCATCTACTTTCTTGGGGTGTTGTCCGTATATAGAAGCCGGGGTCGTCCAGTTAGGTGGACTTGGTCAATATCTGGCACCCGTCTAGGGAGATATGCCGCCATAGCTAGCTCTAGAGTCTTCTGCTATCTCACTCCAAACGCTGTGACGAGATTTGAAGTGTCAAACCAAAAGATCAAAGGGCATCTCACCGCGCCCACCCAACGCTACGACACAGGCATCCCATCGACCTCGTGGCAATGGGGGAGGTTTTAGACTTCCAAGCAGAATGTGTTGGGACAATAAAGGACACTGAAAATAAGGTCGGGAATAGACAGGAGGATGCGCCCAGGTCTTAACATGAATCTTAGGGGCACTAATGTAATGATAGCTACTATCATTATGACTGCGAAGCAGTGGTTTTCTCTTTTCGAGAGCCCATGACCTAACAATCCAAATATGTAGCAGAGAATTTATGTTGGACTACTTTCTACTCATCGCTCAGTAACACAGCCTACGCACGTAGCACACACTAGGTGAAAATACAATGCTGGGCCAGCTAGGTGTGGCGATTTCAAAACCTACAAGGGATTCAAAGACAAGCGTGCGTTTTGACGATCAAGTTCGCGCGCTTTACCTGACAGTAGTTATTTGATGAGGCGGGTTTTTTGCCCGCACAGTCACATCCAGCCAATGTACAAATTTATAATGACTCGAGCCTCATCCCCGGCGTGGTCGACGTTGAATATTGCCGGCAACTTGAACAAACCAGTTGTGCAAACTGATAATCTCCCAACCGGCCGCGGTCTGAGATCACTGGCCAACACACCGTCTCTAGCCCGCCCAGCCGCCCAGTACAGTACGGAATAAGAAATGATCAGGAAATAAATTTTCTGACACCAGTAGTTCAAGCAGCCATTATCGGGGGGCTCTACATCTCCAACCTTATTCTAGCCTAGCGACCAAGCGGCAAGATGGTACTAAAGGCTGATACATCGGGATCGGGCATGTTCGACACGGAATCATGTACTTATTGTAGCCAGAGACATTCACTGGCAGTATCCACTGGTTAAAGACCTGTGCTACATCCGATGGTGGGCCAAACTTCTCCTGGAGAGGCTATCGACGTGGCGTGACGCTCAATCGACATGGCGACACCGCAAATAGCGTGTATAGTATGGCCACGCTAACATTCGGTAACCGCCAAGTTACGTACTCTAACCTCCGCAGCCCAGCCTCGCTCTCGCCGGCCTTGTTCACTTCGACGTTGCCCTCCCAGACTCGCAGTCGAGCCTCAGCTGTCATACTGAACACCTCCCCATTTCCCTGCCGACACATTCCTGTTCTGGCGTCAAATGTCATACTGCCTGCACTAGTGATCGGGTGCCTGAAGATAAGACCAGCGGCTTGCGGCGTTTCGATGTTTTGGTCCCTGTCGACTTGCGCGTTGCCCATATATCTGTCTGCCCGAGTTGTCTTTACTTCGACGGTACGTCTTTGGCCGTTCTTTGGACGGCGGAAGCCTGTATATTGTCCACGAGTCGGAATGCCGGTCTGAGTGACCTGGAGCTGGGGATATTTCCCTCCATACTGACGCAGCTCTTCCTGGTGGGTATACTTGAAACCGTGCAAACATAAACAAACATATTCGTGAAGATGCTCGATATCCTACCTTAAAACCGATGAATAGGAAGGACACTCAAACTATATAAAGACTACCTTGACCTACGCATTTATCGAGAGATGTTGAGTCCAGATCCGTCACGCGAGGCTTATGCTTCCAGTTGACGTAACGCTGCTGACCATGGACACTCGCCGTGTTGCCATTGTAGTAGGAATGCGAATTGGAAAGGAGCGCTCTTAGGAAATGCGTCCTACATCATGACAATGGGAAGCGTGAGAAGGAGATTCCGGGGTTGAACGGTCTGATGGGACTGTTGTTTGCGGGAGCCAGATACTACCGTATATACCACGCAGGTTTCAAGGCGGCGGATAAGCGCACCAATCAGGAGGGCACCGAGTTCGCGAGCAGTCAAGGAATATACCTAGCAGTAAAGAATATGGCTGGGAATATTGTACTGTGAAGATGCTGTGTATAAGTACCATGTAGTATAGGCATGTAAGACGATGTTCTTGGTTATGCCTAGTCTAGTCTAGGTAAGTACCTCAGATGGAATCCCATGACATACTAGGTTCAACCGAGAACGATTTCGATAGAGCTGCCAGACGCAATGACACAAGAATACAATATCAAGCACCCAGACCACCGACCCAGGTAGGTACTGAGATGTAGTTGAGCGAGCAAGGAGAAGGATGTGTTCGAACAACGTTTCAGGTTAGACTTCCCTTCGCCCGTCTTGTCGTCTCATCGAGACGCACGATGGTGGGTAGGTTAGCTGTACTAGTATACTCCGTATGTAGGTTACCTGCAATGCCTACATTGTGATCATGGCGGATGGATCGGTGAAAGGGGTACTGTCTCTGTCAAATGCCAAGGCGACTTGGCAAGGCAGCTGAGAGAGGGATTGATTGCACCAAGGCAAAAAAGCGAAAAACTAGCTGAACTTTATTTATCTATTTGTACCAAGATATGCCTACATAACCAAAGAAGAAAAGGAAAGAAAGAACTTGATTCAAGAGCTATGTGGTGGGTAAGGTAGGCAGGCAGGTAAGATGCAAATAAAGCACTCCACATCGGAGGGCCGGACAGCAAAGAAATGGAGCAAGTTTTCAACTAGGTAGCTTATAGTTAGCAGTCTGGGGTTGGGTTGGGCTGGTCCAGGCTTGGTCCACAACTGCAATAATTAACACGGAGGACTGAAGCCCTAGTGCCCCGAGCGCAGGTAGCGAGTGTACTTAGTGTATGCAAGCTACCGGCCACCAGTCTTCCCTCCCCGCGACTCCTGCAGCCTCCAGTACACTACTAGGTCTACATGAGAAGCTACCCAGGTAGTCGCCCTCCTATACTGCATAGGTCATGTACCTAACCTTACTACACGAGGTAGTCCCTCCCTCCATCCATCCATCCATCCACCCCACATCATAGGTGCTATACCTACTAGGTAAGTACTTAGAGGTATCCCATCTAACATCCCATCATCCCATCATCCCATCGTTCAACATTCACCTCCTCACCCCCTCCCAACCTTTTCTCTACTCCCCTTCTCCTGTTGACTCTCCCTCCCTCTCCTGTCTTCTCCCATCATCACCACCATCACCACAATGCTTTCCACACTACGCATTGCCTCTCGCCAGGCCGGGGCTGTCAGGCGAGCCTCCGTCTTCGGCTTGCAAGCTGCCAGAGCTGGGTCCACCTGGGCCAATGTTCCCCAGGGTCCACCGGTATGTTTGTGCTGTTGCTGGTGGTTGTCGTCTGCCCGAGAGGATGGGGATGAGATTGCTAACATAACCATGGTCGTGGGTCTCTAGGATGTGAGTTGATCGCGAACACTGTGCCGAAGCTTGTTCAGTCGGAGCTGGGACATATTGTCTATGCCTAGAAACCAATTGCTGACTCTGACCGTTTGCTTGTTCAATTCAGGCCATTCTGGGTATGTTTTTCTCAGGATCCCATCGAGTCAAATGCCTTTGGATGCCTGAACCTTCCTCTGCGTGCAGAATGTCTAACGGGGTTACTGTCTAGGTATTACCGAAGCCTTCAAGGCTGATAGCTTCGAGAAGAAGATCAACCTGGGTATGTCTGCCGATATGATTGCTCCGCATGATTCCTCCTACGAGCCATCTCGACCGCAAGCGACTAAATAAACATCTCGTTGTGTGACAGGTGTTGGTGCCTATCGTGATGACCAGGGAAAGCCTTACGTCCTCCCTTCGGTCCGAGCCGCCGAGGAGCAGGTCGTCCAGGCCAAGCTGAACAAGGAGTATGCCGGCATCACCGGTGTCCCCGAGTTCACCGAGGCCGCCGCCGCTCTCGCCTACGGCAAGGACTCGTCCGCCCTCGGCCGCCTCGCCATCACCCAGTCCATCTCCGGCACCGGCGCCCTGCGCATCGGCGCCGCCTTCCTCCAGCGCTTCTTCCCCGGCGACAAGACCATCTACATCCCCAACCCCTCGTGGGCCAACCACAAGGCCGTCTTCAACGACGCCGGTCTCAAGGTCCAGCAGTACCGCTACTACGACAAGAACACCATTGGTCTGGACTTCGATGGCTTGATCGCCGACGTCAAAGCCGCCCCTAAGGGTAGCATGTTCCTGTTCCACGCCTGTGCCCACAACCCCACCGGTGTCGACCCCACCCCGGAGCAGTGGAAGGAGATCAGCCAAGTCGTAAAGGACCACGGTCACTTCACCTTCTTCGACATGGCTTACCAGGGTTTCGCCAGCGGTGACACGAACAAGGACGCCTTCGCGCTGCGCTACTTCATTGAACAGGGCCATGACGTCTGTCTGGCCCAGAGTTTCGCCAAGAACATGGTACGTCTTCGTCGCCTTCTTCCTCGCTAACAGGTCTTCCATTCCAGCGGTACAGGATTGCTAAACGGTGTTGGTGCACAGGGTCTCTACGGTGAGCGTGTAGGAGCTTTCTCCATTGTTGGCGCCTCCGCCGAGGAGAAGAAGCGTCTCGACTCGCAGGTCAAGATCCTCGTGCGCCCTATGTACTCGAATCCCCCCATCCACGGCGCCCGCGTGGCCTCGGTGGTCCTCAACACGCCATCCCTATACGCGCAGTGGCTAGATGAGGTCAAGGAGATGGCCGACCGCATTATCACCATGCGCAGTCTGCTCAGGACCAACCTTGAGAAGCTGGGCAGCAGCCACGATTGGAGCCACATCACCTCGCAGATCGGCATGTTTGCTTACACCGGCCTCGATGCCGCGAGCATGGAGAAGCTGGCTAAGGAGCACAGCGTCTACGCCACCAAGGACGGCCGCATCAGCGTTGCCGGTATCACGACCGACAACGTGGGTCGTCTTGCCGAAGCCATCTTCAAGGTCAAGGGTTAAGAGAAACCGAAACCAACGTAATACGTTTTTCATCGAAAGCAACCTCACCCCCCCAAAAACACATCTGTACGATTTTGACGGCATCATAGGGGGCGTTTTCTTTCTTTCTTCGTTGCCATGAGGAAGGGGAAAAAAGGGTCATATAGGAGGACTGAATACGCCATTAGCACACCTGCTGAGGCATGGCTGTGGTGTACTGGTTACATGCCCTGAATTACTGGGATTTAGCATTGTAGAAGGGCGCTGCTCAGCAGCCTTTTTCTATTCTCCATATTTTGCACGTACTTGGATGTCTGCTTTCCTGTCTTTCTCTCCGATAGATGGACAGTTAGGGGGGGGGGGAAATTCACCCGGTAGATAGATAGACAGCGAATGATACCTCGAGCTCCTCTTTCCTTCCCTGGTGCGCACAATGGTGGCTCTGGCTAATACACATTAGATTCATCTGGTGAAAAGGGAACAGCCATCTATCAATCTGCGTAAGCTTATCGCAAACGGTTCAGGTCCCCCTCGATTTCCTGTAATCTGGTCTCCATCTCGCGCCATACGCGGGCCATTTCTCGCATGGTGCGCTCCTTATTTTCGTCGGCAGTTCCTCTTCTCCCTCTTCCCCGCGGCCGGCCGCCAGCTAGCGAATCTCGCCTATCGACGTCGACGCCGTAATCGGCGAGCTCAACCTCTCGCACGCGCGTACCGTCCTCGAGCCGGCGGCCGGCATCCCGAAGATGTTGACGGTAATGGACGAGCGCGGCCCGCGCCTCGGGCGGGTAGGCCAGATGTCGCGTCTCCCAGAGGAGGGCCTCGGCGGCCATGGCCCAGGCGTGGGCATCCTGGCAGGCTTCGGCGGCGCGCAGCTCGGAGGAGGTGGCGACGAGGTCGTGTTTGGCCTCGAGGGCGCGGAGCAGGAGCGCCAGGGCCTCGGTGTGCTGGGCGAGGTGGCGCGTCAGGGAGGCGGCGACGGCCAGCCTCGCGCGGGAGAGGGCCGTCTTCGAGGCCGCGAGGTCCGCGACGAGACTGCTGGCTAGCGAGGGCAGAGACGGGATCACGCGGTGAATGTAGGAGGGGTTCGTGCTCGGGCTCAGCACGCGCGCGAGCGTCTTTGCTTGGGCGGTGAGACGCGCCGACACGAGGGCCGCGACGCTCGGGAAGAGCGCGGGCAGCTCGGTGAAGGGCGGGCTTGTGAGCAGGAGGGACACGGACGAGGGCGGCAGTGTCGAGGCGTTGTTTAGAAAGGCGGGGATTAGGAGGAGGAGCTGGACGAGGTCGGGCGGGAGTGCGGGTGTCGGCTGAGTCTGGGCTTGTGGCTGCGGTTGCAAGCGAGACTTGGAGTGTCTGTGTTGATATTGCCTTGGTTGTCTTTGCTGTTCCTTGTCTGGGTCTTGGTTGGCTGGTTGCGGTGGTGTTGTCGCTTGGTCTGAGACGGCGGTCGAGATGGCGGTGCGCAGGAGATGGATTCTGGCTGCTTTTAGGCGGTATGCTTGGAGTTCCTGGTACGATTGGGCACGGGGGCTCCCGTTAGTGATTTGTTTATTTATTTATTTCTTCGACTTGTCGATGAAGACGTACTTGGCGCACGGCATCGTGCTGTTTGGCGGACGGGTCGATCTTGGTAGAGCCATCTGAGTTGAGTATTGAGGTGGTGATGGTGTGATAGAGTTTCTCGAATCGGGGATTGTTTTTCAAGACGGAGTCATCCACTGGTGGTAACATGCTGGCTAGACAGAAGGAATAGGTAGGTGTTGTATCAACCTGATGGTGAAGAGCAAAGATCTAATGAAGTCATGGCATGTTTACTATAGGTACCTCGTCCAATCGAGTACCGACGTAGCCTAAGTCAACAGGGGAAGCCAATAGACCCCACCCGTGTCAATCTAGGTACTTAGTACCTACCGGGCCAGAGTGCAATATCTAAGTGGGACCACTCCACAGTATACATAGGTGGAGTACGGTCCGGACAAACCTCTGCCGATGGTCCGGGGTACCCCATTTCCACCTGCCCTGCAGGTGCCAAGAAGGTGGATCTATAGGACTCTGGATAGGTACCAATTTCTGGACCCGATTCCAAGCTTCAATTCGACCAAAGCCGCACGATTCAGGACCCGAGCGTCGCCGTCGCTGTCGTCGTGAACTCCGGGTTGATACAAGTCAATAGGCTTCCCAACCTGACGCCTCTCTCGTCGACAGGAGGGTGTCGTGGTTTTCATAAAAGAAAAAGAAAGGAGAAAGAGGAAGAGGAAGAGGAAGAGGAAAAGGAAGAGGAAAAAGAAGAAGAAAATCGAAAATCATGGCGGCACAGCCCGCGAGAGCACCCTTCCGGTGCATGCGACGAACAGCCCTGACGACCTCGCCGTCGTGCGCCATCTCCCTCTCGGCCACGATCCGCGCCCTCAGCACGACGGCCCCCCTGGCGCGGCAGACGCCGTCGCACCGCACCGTGCCGGCCGACCGCGTGCCCGACTACCCGTACGGACGCTTCGAGACGTACAAGCAGCGCAACGAGGGGCTGTACGGGCGCAGCAAGATCCGCTTCGGCAACGTCGTGGCGGCCAAGTACAAGAACAAGGCGCGCACGACGTGGCTGCCGAACCGCCACACGAAGCGTCTCTGGTCGCCTTCCCTGAACGCCTTCATCCGCACGCGCATGACCGCCAGCGTGCTGCACACCATCGACCGCCTGGGCGGCATCGACGAGTATCTGCTGGGGTCCAAGGCGAAGCGCATAAAGGAGCTGGGTCCTGCCGGCTGGGCCCTGCGGTGGAAGATCATGCAGACCGACGCCGTGCAGGCCCGTTTTGCGAGGGAACGCGCCGCCCTCGGTCTCCCTCCCAAGGACGCCGGTGCCTCCTTGTTCCCTGCCGAGCTGGCTTCCGAGGGCCTGAGTGCCGAGGCTGTGCTTGACGAAGTCGACGCTATGTTGGAGCGGGACGACGAGTTCGTCATCGGCGACCCTGCTGCTGCCGAAGCCGAAGACGAAAACAGCCGGCGGTGAGGGAGGTCGAGGTGTCATTCGCTAGATGCAGAAACTTGAATAAGCCGACTGGCTCTATCTCAGGGGGGCCAAAGGAGAGACGAGGGTGCGAAGGTACGGTCATTGTCTTGCTGGCTAAGAGGGAGCGATGGAATAGGGAGTTGTCTCCCTCGAAGCTGGGGGGTGGATGGAAAGCGACGATGCATCACTCACGGTATTGTATATATATATATATTGGCGCGGACTAGAATTGTACCAAAGATGTATGTACCACGATGCAAACAAAGGATCTAGATATGGCCACCACGTACTACGAGATAGCGGACCCTTCTTCGTCTTCGCTCAATGATGAAATCTTATCTAATTTGATCTTTCTTTTTTTCCATGCGCCAACTCCGGTATTCCATCATGTTGTTTTATAAAAAAATCCCACCCAAACCGCACACATGTACAAGTCCTTTAAAACCGGAGGTCCCATCCGATCTGGGGACCCAACTTGGGCAGCTCGTCCGCCACGCTCTGCACGTCCTTGTCGCCGCGACCGCTGAGACAGATGACGATATCCTCGTCCTTCTTCATGGTTTTGGCTAGCTCGATGGCGCCGTAGATGCCGTGCGCTGACTCGAGCGCCGGGATGATGCCCTCGAGTTGGCTCATCAACCGGAAGCCACTGAACGCCTCCGCGTCCGTGGCCGCCACGAACTTGGCGCGCTCGTTATCTTTCCAGGACGATAGTTCGGGTCCGACACCGGGGTAATCGAGACCTGCCGATACCGAGTGGGTGTCGGTGATCTGGCCGTGCTCGTTCTGAAGAACGTAGGTCCGGACACCATGTAAGACGCCCTTGGAACCGGCCGTCAGGGTCGCCGAGTGGCGTGCCGTGTCGAGGCCGTCGCCACCAGCTTCGACACCTAGGAGCTTCACGCTAGGATCGTTCGCGAACGGATAGAACATGCCGACCGCGTTACTGCCACCTCCGACACAAGCGACGACGGCATCGGGAAGTTTCCCGCACTTTTCCAGCATCTGCGCTTTCGTCTCGTTGCCGATGACAGATTGGAATGTCCTGACGATGGTCGGGAAGGGATGGGGACCTATAGCCGAGCCGATGATGTAATGTGTATCTTCGAGATGCACAACCCAGTATCTCAAGGCCTCGTTGACGGCATCTCGAAGGGTCTTGCTACCACACTCCACGGCAATGACCTTGGCACCGAGGAGCCGCATGCGGAACACGTTGAGCGCCTGTCGTCGTACATCTTCCTGCAAGGGGCTGTCAGTTCTATAGGGACCACTGTGTATGGGCAGTAACGCAAGGAAGGCAACTCACGGCACCCATGAAGACGGTACACTCCATGCCAAACTTGGCACAGACGGTGGCCGTGGCTACGCCGTGTTGTCCCGCACCCGTCTCGGCAATGATCTTGGTCTTGCCCAGTCTCCTGGCAAGAAGTAGCTGGCCCAGGGCATTGTTGATCTTGTGAGAACCAGTGTGGTTCAGATCCTCTCTCTTCAACCAGATCCTGGCACCCCCCGCGTGTTCGGTCAACCGCTCCGCGTACTGTAGGTGGCCGGGCCGCCCCATCCAAGGATAGTACGATCTATATTCCTCCCAGAACTTGGGATCATCTTTTATGGCGTTGAAGCCCTGTTCGAGTTCCGACAAACAATCCATGAGAGATTCGGGGACATACTGGCCACCGAATTCGCCAAACCGGTCTGGTATCTTACCGTGGAGAGCGGCAAGTTTCGCGACTAGCGCGGCATCATCCTCCTCGGTAATCATACCATTCACGGTGACGTTCTCACCCTGTGGCTCGCTGGCGACGCCAACAGCCTCGATGACACCTACTTCTCGCGTGGTTTCGGGCTCACCGGTCCGTCCCGTAACATAAGCACAGTACTCTTGCGCAGCCTCGGCGTGCTTGCCGGCCTCGGCGTTTCGAAGAGTCGTGACGATCTGGGAGCCGATGACAACGCCGTCGGCGATAGCAGCGACGGACTGGAAGTGTTCGCGCGTAGAGACACCGAAGCCGACGGCGGCGGGTTTGTCGCCGCTGTACCGCTTCACACGCTCGAGCAGGTTAGGAAGGTTGGCATTGAGGGTACCTAGGGCACCGGTGACACCCTGGCGGGAGACGACGTAGATGAAAGAGTCGGCAAGGGCGCACAGCAGCTTCATGCGGGCGTCTGACGTGGCCGGGGCGATCAAGGGAACGTATGAAAGGCTGCCACGGCTACAGAACTTGCGGAAGGAGACGGCCTCCTCGGGTGGCAAGTCACAGATGATGAAGCCGTTGACTCCGGCGGCCTTGCAATCGTTCAGCAGAGCCTCTTCGCCGTAGCTGAGGAAGGGGTTGTAATAGCCCATCAGGAGCACAGGGACGGTCAAGCCCTGCGTGCGTGCGTCCTTGACCATCTGCAGAGTAGACTGGATGGTGACACCGTGTTGGAGAGCGACCGTGTTGGAGGTCTGGATGGTGGGTCCATCAGCGATTGGATCCGTGAACGGCACACCCAATTCAATGACATCTGTTCTCCGACGTCAGACAAGGTCAATTGGCCGTCGATCTGGGACTCGCCACATACCAGCACCGCCCTTCTGCATGCCGAGCAAGATGGCGGGCATGAGCTCGGGCTCGGGGAAGCCGGCAGTGACATAGGTCACGAGGGCAGCCTGTACGGTGCGTTCTCGTCAATGATTACCACATGGAAGAAGATGTTTTACAGTTTGTCTGTCGTACCCTGGTCTCGGCCTTGCAGCGCTTGAAAGTCTGTCTCAGATGTTCCATGCTGTCCGGTTGTATTGGTGGTCAATTGAGAGGGGATGGAGATGAGAGGAGGCTGTTCGAGGGAGGAGAAGGAGAAGAAGACTTGAACATGCACACTATAAGAACAACTCTTTATAGACACCCACCGGGTGAGTCACACAAGAGCTGTATGTGTATGTATTTGGCGATGTTGGTGGTGGTGGTGGTGGTGGTGGTAGGATTGGGTTGACGAAGGTGAGTGACTCTTTTAACCGTGAGAGGCATGCGACCATCGGATATGTGAGTGATATGGCTAGATGGAGGGGCACTTTCGTTTTTCTGCTATCTATACGTACTTAGTAAATTGCCACGAACCCCACTACCGACCCCACTACCGACCGAACGGACTCCCGTCTTCTCCACTCGCGCCGTGCCCGAGTGGCTTGCAACCGCCCCTAGCACACTCAGCGGGGCATTCTAGTTGCACATCTATACATGGTACCTAGCCGGTAAGCTCCGGGCCCGTAGGCTGGACAAAAACCTCCTGTATATTATTAACAATAATAAATAAAAAGAGGAACATGCGGAACGCACGACTTTCAGATGGATGGTGAAGTTTAACCTCAGTCTGACGTTCTCCCAACTGAACTTTCCCCGCTGGATGAAAGCTTGCGGGGTCTTTATTTCATGATCTATGGCTCTGGTCTAAGGTCGGACATCTCAAGAATGTCTTCTTCCCATTTCCTCTTTTTACCAATCCTAGACAACTTCGATAATTGTTTGCGTTTCGCGGCTGGTCGGAGGGCGGCACGGTCGAAGTCGATGAGCATGAGCATGACGCGGTGGCGCTCCCGATTCCAGAACATATTGGGCTCGCGCTCATCACCGTGATTCACCCCTGCGCTCCACCGTCAAGTCCGGGACGTCAACGTCCGTCGCCACCTCGCCGGCCCATGACATCAACATCATGTGAGCGACCTGGGCCCCGCCGGGGAGGACGTAACCCCAGGGCCTAGCCAGGTTGATGATACCCAGGTACACCGGTACCACCTCGCCTTGAAGCCTCTCAAGCCGCGAATAAACCAGGCTCTCGTTTTGCAGACAATCAAGATGGGATATCCCGTTGCGACCAAGTTTATGCTAAACGTGAACTCCAGGACGAGGCCATTTTTAGGGCCGTGGTCGATAGAGATCAAAGAGAGCTCATCCTGCAGAATCTCAATTAAGTCGAACATTTGATCCCATCTGTCCGTACCCTACTAGAAGACTTCAAGTATCTGCGGCCATGTGCCCAGATCATGAGAAGGTGGGTCACTGACACAGATCAAGTTCCAATCACCGTGCAGACCATGGCTCGATGAAGGGCACCAGAATCCGCCCGAGGACCTGGAGATGAACGATGTGACAGTTTCTGTGGAGCGACGAAACTACCAGGGGAACACGCGTAAACAAAAACGACTACCACGGTCTCGACAATAAGACACCTGCGGGGGCAAACAACCAGGAGAAAGGACGCAAGCCGTCCCAACAGCAACGACAAGATACTGTTCTAAATGCAAAGCCTCGGAAAAGGCCACTTTAGCAAAGAGTGGCGCAAGTTCACCCTCACAAGCCCAAGCCTACAAGATACATCATATGAGGCAAGACCACAGCAAGCTCAGTTACTATTAACAGCTGCAGCTCAAGAGCAACAACCGCCACAAGCTCAGCAAACACTAAAAATTGCAAATACAGGACAAGTAGAGGAGTGACCGGCGAGTACAAGTTCAGCGTTAACCACGTTTGTATCGGCCCCCTCCCGCTCTGTCCCGTATAGCCCTTGTGTGGCAATCCACCTCCGAGAGAATGGAGGCTGGTCCTCAGAAGAATGGCGACGGCAGCATCTAGAAGAGGGCATAACCCAGGTGGGGCAAAGGAATCTAAGCCGGACTTTGTACTTATTTAACACAAAAGGCCGGGGTATTAATACCTTGGAAGATTGTGAATACGAAGATGATATATGTTTTAGTGAGGACTAAGACGGGTTTCCGTTAGATATCGAGTTGTAGTTGGGAAGCCTGCTTCAAGCTAAGAAAAATGAACGACGGATAAGACGGCGAACTCGAAAGACAGTCATAGCGTTGCCCATGTATCATTCTTCTTCCTTCCACTCTTTGTTACTTGTCCTCGGTGCCTTCGGTTTCCATATTCCTGTCGTTCTGTACATTGTGGGCCCCTGTGTTCTCATTATCTAGGTCCTGACCCTCTGTGTCTTCGGCCTGCCTTCTAATATCAATCTCATTCCTGTTTTGGCCTTCGCCAAAGTTCCCGCCGTCGTAGCACTCTTTACACTTTTGCGTGTAGGTTGCGTAGCAAGTTGGAATAGGTGCTCTCTTTTGCATGCCTGATCGAACCAATACCGGCTTGTAGCTTTATATAAGCCACAAATTACGCCCGCATCTGCGGGTTGTTTCCCTGTCAAATGGGACCGGTATTTCGTATTCATGATTAAACATGATTTGACTGGTTGAATATCATGAATGTAGAGGGAGCCCATCAGGCTGGTGTGGAATTGTTTTCCACGATCGTGGCTCCGTTGGGGGTCAGTATCGACTTTGGTGTCAAAACTCTTGATGGTTTCTCGAGAGGCCGACGTAATTATGATCTCTAGACAGTGGGGTGTGTCCAAAATCGACTTCATATCTGCGTTCTGAATATCCCAGAGTAATTGGAGATCTACAACTCGGCACCGCTTCTCGCATCCGCCGTATTCTTCTGAGAATTTTCGTTTGCGTGTAAGCCGGTCGGAAGAGCTAGTGGCAGGCAGAGATTTGCTGGTATCAACTCCGACTCGACCTTTGCTGGGACTGATAGGGGGTATAGAGGCTCAGTTGGAGTAGGCTCCTCGGGGAGGTCTGTGTTTGGAACGCTCATTTTAGGAGCTTGAGGGGTGAGAACAAGTGTTGTGAGGAATATAAATGGGAGTAGAATTAATAATATTTTCTCAAACCGGCCCCAGAGGGGGTCTCGTTATTTTTAACCGGAGAATGGGTTGCTTCACAGTTCTTTCAGCTGCCAGAGACTCGGTCTGCCGTCTGAACCCTTGAAGCTCCCTCACAGACCAGGGTAGTGGCAGTGGAGACTAAGTCTCCATGCAGAAGAACATCAGTCAGGGAGTGGCTTAAATGCATTGACGGGAGAAGAAGTCTCCTCTCGGCTCGTTGGGAATCCGACCTCAGAAGTAACCACATTGCGACAATTTGAGAGAGGCAATGCTCTTACTTCTCCAACGCGCCTTGCACTCGATAGAAAGTATGGCCTAGATGATATCGCGGAACAATGCGAGTACTTTGTAGCTGCATACTGCATGCTTAAGACAATCCGTAGCCTTCTCTTCCCATTGATGGGTGGCTGTGACTTGCGTGAAAGATCGGAAGCTTCTAGTTCTGCCTCATGAGCAGAGACTGGCAGTGATGGAAGTTTCGGGAAAGTATAGAACATCATATGACCCCAGTTCGCTGCTAAATTACCCGTTCTACTTGACGTAGTATTGCCATCAAATGGGTGCACCGCCTGCCTCCTCATGATCTATCAGGTCATCAGCCTAAGGACAACATGGGTCAAGGATGCTGTTGGCCCTAGTCCCATAATGAGCAACGCTTCGTCTAGGCTATCTAGAAGGTATCGTTTTAAAAATAGCGCTGAGCATTGCAAGAACGATATCGTCTTGCCTTCATTTCACACCGGGAACGCCTTGAGCCGTTGATCCACCTAAGAAAATCCGCAGACATTCTAAAGAGCATCATTATTTAGACCTAAACATCAAGCTATATTTTATCTTCGATGTCTGTGGAAGGGAACACCCCTAATATCCTCCATACTGGACAGGTTAACTCGGTGTAGCTTTAAAAAACTTGGAGAGTTTGGCTCGACATGTGGCAAGGGATGTGCCAGGATTCTAGTCGGTCAATTTGAACGGCTCTCCTGATTAGAAACGCCTTAGAAAGCACGATGTCCCCCATGCCTTACCCCCCCCCCCCCCCTTTTCTCCTAACTTTCTTCGCTAACTTTCAACGCAGAATGGCCTCTATTGCACGTCCGGCTAGTAACTAGCTGAGCAAAGTAGCATTGGCCCGATATGCCCTCCTCAAAAAGTTACCATGGACCCGGAAGAACCGTCGAATTCATCTTTAATTTTATCAGTATCCAAATATTAATTCCGACAGTGTACCCGAATCCCGACATCGCTCTTGTTTTCAGTGATAACTACGGTGAACAATGGCTTTTAAGCGCTCGTCAGTCTCATATTCACTCAGCGCCGTCTCTCTCTACGTCGTCCAATCTTGGTCGACGCCGAAGATTTTGAGTATTGCATTGGCCAACAGCAGGGCGTACGGCCATTTGGTCTCCAAGGCCAGGCCCCAAAAGAATCTCCTCACTTTTTCATCAGTCATACAGCTGGCTAGCTCAGGGGACCCCCTTTCCCCTCAGTGCACCCGCTAATGTAACGTCATCGGCGCCTATCGAGACCTTACCACCGCACAGTGCACTCATGTCAGCAGTAACAAGTGACGGACCGAAGGCTTCACGTCGAGGTACAACACGTGCCATCTGCCAGTCAATAATACCGGTGATGTTGAGGTTCTCGTCGACAAGTAAGTGGTCGCCTCTGTCGTCAACATGCTTTAGAAAGCATTTCTCCGGAACCTGTACTTCTGTATCTTTCAGAAAGCGGTACACCAAATACGCACCAACAGGATACTCCGTATAGAGCTGACCATCCGCAATTAACGTCAGGTACTGCTCGGCAAACGCAGCATAAGAAGAAATCGAAGCATCAAACGGACCTTCCGGAGTAAGGACGACAAATCTGTCGCTCGCCACTGCCGACACGTCAATGCTGGATGACTGGAAGCACAAAGACCCAGCCTTTAGCAACGGGTGCTTTTCTAACTCATCCAGGATATCAGCAAGGGCACTCCAGACCTTTCGCATTCCGGTACTGAGCAGGTGAAGAATCTGGGCGTCATTGTGCGTATGGTAGCCTGAGATTGACGAGGTGTGAGGGTTGTTGGGTAGACACAGGATTTTGTCGAAGGCAGGGCGGGTACGCCATTTTTCATTATACATAAAGCCTTGACTAAACCGCTAACTACTGTCCTGGGGCCAATGAGATAACCGCGATTTGCTGGAAAACTACCGCCGAGAATTATGTCGTCCCGACAGACTGGTAGCGAAGGAGGTGGCTAAACGTGATTAGATGAAGAACATCGTTGTTGGGGCATAGATAGGTAAATTGGAGACTGCGGTTGAACGGAGGCCATTTAGGTGGTGAAACTAACGCGTGTTCGTAAGGTGTTAGGTTAGGTATTCTACTAGAGGTGGGCCGCAGCTTGCTTGTTAGTAGAGACATTTAAAGCCCCGTATAATAACACATATGTAAAGTTGACCTATATTTTCCTCGCAGTATGAATACATGAAGATCTTCGACTATGAATAGTTTGTTATTCTTTAGAGTGAGATAACAGGAGACCGGCGCTTGAGGTAACTAATATCTTTGCGAAACTTCAACCCTGAATCAAACTGATCCACATCATTGCTTTTCGCATAGAGATTCCATGGACCACAAGTCTCCTGGAGAATGTTAGGAATGCGTCTATCCGTTATAAGATCCGGTTGTTGCTTTGTTAGGCAGTATGTTAGTGATAATCATCGTAGTGTAAATAGATCGCCGGCATACCTACCAAGAAGTTGACGTATAGACCTGCACTGGCGTGAGTGCTCACATGGCAATGAAACGGCCATATTCCTGGGTTATCTATCTCCCACTGTATAACGATAAAGGCTGGCTCATCCGCCGTTCCCGGGCTTAGCTGCTGGCTGTCTCTCCTCTGAGGGTTCCATAGATTTGTTATGACGCCGTCCCATTCACCAATGCCTTCAGCCAAGACCCAGAAATCCGACTTTCCATGGAGATGCATAGTGTGCATAACAGGGAAATAATTTTTGACTATGAGTCGAACGGAAGTAGCATTTCCAAAGTTCATAACGTTGGACTGAGGCTGACTCGAGAAGCTTCTCTCTCCGTTGAACACATCGCCAAGTAATGGCTCTCTGACAAATAAGCAAGTTAGTAATTATATATTTCATGGCAAATCAAATAGAAGTGCATCGTCTTCCCCTACTGTACGCTTGGATCCTATTGTGGGAGTTTCTTACCCATATCTTGCGTAAAAGGACGAGTTATTGACATAAAAGACCAAGTTTCCAGTGCCATTTAAGCCTACTGTGAGAGAAATGTCCCAAGTTAGGTCCGGCCGACCTGGAGTTTTTGGGTAGAGAGGGATAGTCTGCGAAAGAGGGTCCTGAAGATGTTAATGACGGGAACTGATCTTTGTTAATGAGACACTTACATTGACACACTTGTTGTATGACCATGTTGTTCCTTGAGTCCGTGGGAGTTTGTTAGTATCAGCCTTGGGATAGTAAACAGCAGCAGTCGCATTAGGTTGAATCGATGTGACATTGAGGCAATCCACGTCAAGCTCGGAGCGCATCCATACCGCGTCCGTCGGCTTACCCCTAGCTGTAACAAGGACGTCAGATCTTTGTCCCACACCAAGCGTAACTACTTTGGTCCTATATGGCTCGATAGGGATGAAGTCGTTTGCCACGACCAATAAGTCATGGTTATCGATTGAAAACTTTTGAATCCCCGAATTACCAGCATTGATCAGTCTAAGCAGATGAGTCTTGCCGGTCTCAAATTTGAACACCGATCTGCTTGCACCGCTAGTGCATATCGTGGCATGGGAAAGACTGCAGTCAAACGGCATTTTGCCATTAATCAGATTGTTGTCTACGGGTAGGAAGTCGGGGGGGATGTGGTAAAGGGCCATAAGATAACTGATGTACTCAGTATGGGTATAATCTGTCTGGATATCAAGTTAGCGAGCAATGAGCTTAACACATGCTGACTTGTGCACAATGATGTACTCACTAGTAGGATTGGGCCTAGGTCCATATCATACTTGAAGTGTTGTGGACTAAGGGTAAGGTCAGTCCGTGTAGTAATTTAGATGATGAGTGTTCCTGTGCTTCTTACCCGTGAAAAATCATGGGCCCGAATGCGCCATCCATGTACTGCCCAGAGTAATGCGCATGCCACCAGGAAGTGCCATACTCCTCAGCTTGAAACCTGTAGACAAAAGTCTCTCCTGGCGCGATCGGACATTGTTGAATGGATGGTACCCCATCAGACCAAGGGGTATTGCGTTGTGAGAGCCCATGCCAGTGGATTGCGGTACCTTCTTTAGGATTGTCTATGTCATTGCGCACGCGTACTTCGACCATATCTCCCCAATTAGCTTCGATTGGAGGGCCAGGAAACTGCCCATTGATCAACAACATGCTTTTGGAGACCCCATCCGGACTTCGAGAGCCCCTGGATATCGTGAAGTTGTAATGACGAGTAACACCAGTGCTAGGTGGTGATGCTCTAAGCTTAGCTTCTGTAGATGGCGCTCGAGGCTCGGAAATTGCCTATTGAGTATATATCCGTATTAGTACAAACTGTAACAATGATGCAAAGTTATATTTGCCCATTGCTACGTACAACAGCTTCATGTCCGAACCGTGTTGAGTCTGATTCGACTCCGTTATCATCTATATTCACTGAGTGAGTTCACAGATTGCTTTCAGCCGACAACGTTATTACACCATGCAACAAAAATATTCAACTTACAAGCGTAAGCTAGCCAGAGCAATAATGCTGATAAGAATATGAGAAAAGAGTTCTGCATTGTGGAAACGTTTCAACACAAGCGATAGGAAACATGAGTCCACGAGGAACATATGTTTAAAGATCTTCTATAATACTAAATATTGAGTTTTGCCATACTTACATAGGACTACTATCTCTTTTATATTTTCTAGGAGTCTAGTTATTTCCGTGCGTAAGTAATGTTGGCTTGCTATGATGGCATGGTACTTGAGCTATCGGAATTTGTCAATATCAGAACTCCACGAGTTCCTCAAAGCCAGCTAGAGAGATTGCGGCCGTCACTTTCAGGTACATGATTCGGGCGTACGGAAATTCTTTCCAGCCAACAAAACATCTAACTAAATGGTACGCATGCAGCAATGAGAGGTCAAGTCGTACTGCAGCAAGGCCATGCTTCTCAACAATTCCGACGCAGTAATATTGACAGAAGCGGTCCTTTGCTTTGTGTTGGCAACCTGTTATGTCCTCATCTGTTGTTGCATCACCAGGGCTGAGGTGGGCCGATGTAGTATTGTTGGTGCTATTGTCACGGAGGCTTGTCTCAATTAGGCATCTGATTTATTCTTGCCGCCATTAAGGCTGACTTCTTGGGTCAGCGTACAATTTTTGCTGTATTGAACTTCGCAAGTGATGCTAGATGGGGAGGCATCTGAAGCTTGTGCCGCACTCGAGCAGAAGCAAAGCGTAGCCTGCAGAAAGGCGGAAGCACATGAGGGAAGCCCGCCCCCACACTCAGTAGTCCAGATGTGATAGGACTCAATGTATAGGTACACCACAAGCTTTTCTAGTCTTACTCGTTACATTTCCAATTCCGCCACAGTATGCAGGCTGCTAGCACCGGTCTAGAATGTCTCGGTGAGCGACGGGCAGAGGTAGCAACCGATTATCTTGAACAATAATTGGCTGGTTCCCCTTTGTCTCCCTAGCCTGTAAGTATAGCATATTCTACATAGGTAGCCTAGATAAAATATTTAACACTCTCGCAAGCTCTCAAGTTCGTTCGTACATAATATTCATCAACCCACACAGCCGACTTCCCTGGTTTCTGTCGCTTTAGCTATCTTCATAATCTCCAGGCTATTAGCATCCTAGTTATTAACAATGGCTTCTCCAGCTAATGAAGCTTTGGCTTTGGCCGATAGAATCGATGGGCTCCTTTCCTCTGGCGCCTTGGAGACCCTAGATGCAGGAGTGCGCCGTAAGCTGAGTGAAGCTGCTAGAAAGCTGAACCTTGCTACGGAAGCTACAGGAGACACTGTCCACAGGATCGTTCACTCGGTTTGTGCATAACTTCGCAGTTGACCAACTCCAGCATCCCGGCTGACAGACCCGCAGCCTCTTCAACTCCCACTCGCTCTTGTTGGGGTGGAAACACGTTTGTTCGAGGTCCTGACAGAGCAAAAGGAGGCGACAAACGCAGAGTTGGCAAACATGACCAATGTTGACCCGGTTTTGATGAGTATGCTGGTGCGGCCGTTCTTAGCATCAACGTCTAATAGTGTGCATAGAACGCCTTCTCCGTTACTACCAGTCGTTTGGAATGGTTGACCAGCCTGCTGATGACCGATACCGCGTAAATAATATTACGTCGGCTATGGTTTCACTTGGCGGTCGTGCCGGAGTTCCTTTCTAGTAAGTCAGCTGAAAAATGAGCGTTAACTGAAGTTGCGGCAGCTAACAGCTTTTGTAGCTTGGGGACTCTTGTGCCAGCTTTTAACGCGCTTCCCGAATTTCTTCGTAAAACGAAGTATGCCAATGTGACTGACGGAGCTAATTGTCCGTGGTACCTTGGCCACCAAACTGACCAGCAAGCTTTTGAATGGGTGAAAGAGCGCCCGAATATGATGGGTCACTTCATGTCATGGATGGTGAGTCAGCGTGATGGGCTTCCAATGTTCCTAGACGTTCTCGATTTCGAGAAAGAATTTGCCGTTCAAGGGGCAAACAACCCAGTCTTTGTCGATATTGGAGGAGCCTTGGGCCATCAATGCATTGCTCTCCGACAAAAGCACCCTGGTCTCGTTGGTCGTGTAATTCTTCAAGATAGAGAAGAAGTTATCCAACAGGTCAAAACGCGTCCCATCCCCGGTTTCGAGGGCATCGAAACTCAACCTTACGATTTTTTTACACCACAGCCAGTCAAAGGTGAATATCACGCAGCTACGCAGTTGGATTTTTTTTTTAAATTCACTCCGCTAACCCGAGTGTGTCACCAGGTGCCCGCGCATACTACTTGCGCAACATTCTGCACGACTGGCCCGACCATAAGTGCGTTGAAATCCTCAAAAATGTCAAGTCCGCTATGACCAAAGACTCGCGGATCTTGATTGACGAAATGGTGCTTCCCGAGCGTGGAGCGCCGTGGAGAGCCACTCAACTGGATCTGGCGATGAGCACTTGCTTCGCCGCCATGGAACGCTCCCGCGCAGACTGGGACTCGCTCCTTAGTAAAGCAGGGCTTACTATTCTGAAGATCTGGAAATACACCGACCAGCTTGATGACTGCATCATCGTGGCTGTACCACAGTAACTACGTGGCGCTTTGGTATCAAAACGAAGGGCCTCTGCCGCAGAGAAAGTTATGGCAGTACAAATGGCCTGAGATTTCAAAGGCTTAGGCAGACACCCCTACGGCTATTTCATTGCAGTTCTCGCAGGTTTTCGCTCCTGAAGTTGGCTTTCGGCAACAATGTGGAGGATAATTACATTTTCAACTTTAGTCTCCTTTTTTTGTAGCAGCAATACCACGCTCATTAAACATCCAAGGTTAAGCGATGGCCAACATTGATCGAGTGCGTATGACTACTGTTGAACTGGCTTTGAATTGGCGACGAACGTCAAACGTGACTATTGCAAAGTTGTAAGATTGCTACATCTCATCTGTTGTGCGACAAGGATATGAGCTCAGCTACTAGTAGAACCCTTGTTTCATGCGCTGCCTCATGCCTCAGGACTGTACGCCAAGAACTCCCACGATGCAGTAACCCCGAACAGGAAATGACATTTCTTATTTTGGCCATATGCTCGAAACGAAGGCAATCGCAAGTCTTTCCCATTACAGCCTATGCATGACCGCGACGGATGCCTGCAATACGACACACTGCTAGTAAAGGTAGCTAATGTAACAAGGCGGCGTACTTTCCAGAAGCTATTAATGGTAGTTCGCAGGAATCGCTTCGACGTCCAATAAAATATCATGTCCTAGACTGTGCCAGGGTTGGGGATAAAAAACCCTAGGCTATGCACTTTACTTCGATTCAGTCATTGCTACCTCTTGTTGAACGTGAGCCTGGATGAGCGGGGATCCTTAGTCCTATCTTTGAGCTGTCATACCTGCAGCATTCAAGTGAAGGGCGGTAGTGTTTCTATTATCATTTTTGTTCTGTTTTCGTCGACTTCACTGTTGTTGCAACCACGTCGATCCCTAGAGATGGAGTTAATGACGCCTCGAGACCCGGACATTGACCGAGGCCCCATCATCATCGGCCTCTACTCTGCCGAGTGTGCCGTGTCATTGGTAATTTTGATCTTGCGGCTCTGGGCGCGCTCGAGCATATCAGCAACGGGATGGGACGACATCTTCATGGTCATCACATGGGTAAGCTGCTCTCGAGTTTCGGTCCGCTCATCTATCATGACTTGACTAAACAAGCATTTAGGTTCTCTTTGCAGTTCTGACAGTCCTTGTGGGCTTCCTGGGATCAGCTGGCGGAACCCGCCATCTATACTATCTCACCAAAGAAGCAGCAAAGCACGTTACCAAACTGAATTGGATCGCCCAGCCTTTTGGCATCATCGCACTAGGCACTGGCAAACTTGCAGTTGGTTTTTTGCTGCTACGTCTGATCCCTCCCAACACAAGGTGGAGAAGACGTATGATCTGGGCGTTGATGATTATTACCATGATTGCCAACAGTCTAAGCGTAATACTTACCTTCACACAATGCCGAGATCCGGCTGCTCTATGGGACCCCGATGTACGTGCTGTTACACAGTGTTGGGATCCCAAGGTACAGAGCGACTTCAGCACTTTTACTGGAAGCCTCAACAGTGCTGTGGATATCATCTTTTCCTTGATTCCGATAACGTTTATTTGGAAATTACATCTATCAATCCGAAAGCGTTTGGGTCTTGTTGTCTTGCTTAGCACTGGCAGCTTCTCAGGCGTGAGCGCAGCTATCAAAACTAACCAGCTTGTGACGCTAACGGCTCGTTCTGACCTGACGTGGGAAACATTCGGCCTATATTTATGGACGAGCATCGAGATTTTTCTCATCATAATCTGCGGATGTATTCCAACACTGAGACCCCTGTGGGTTCGGTTCTTCGGCAGAGAGTCAGCTAGTCGTGGTTCCGCGACAGGAAGCAGCTATTACAAGACGCCGCCCCATGTCAGGGGCCAGGAGTTTACGAGACTCGAGGACTTGTCCGGTCGCGTTCAGGATACATCTACAAAGAAAGACCCAAATGGCAACTCGTCTGCATTCACGGAAGTCAACGGACAACACGACAACCTCGATCCGTTACACGACGAGGAGCGACTTATACAAGTCACGCGTTCTTTCCAGGTAGAATACAGTGCCGACGTGCCTTCGCGTTGCTGAGGTGTTCTGATGAGGTATGGGGTCATACACAAGATTTGTTGTACTTATCCAATTGAGAACGAGAGAAGGGCCATTGGACAAAATTAATTAGCTTTGGCATAGCATATACATCAATCCACTCCTCAATGGAATGTGTACTTCATTAAATCAATAGCCTAGTTTTGGTTGATTGCACTTCAATGTCTATGTCGTGTTGAATGGATACATTCAATAATACTTCTAGAACACCATGGGTTACCTAGCCAGTCTACTTTGAGGCTCGGCCTTTGACGCACTCGTCACTTCACGAGTCAACACTGGTGCATCGAGGGGCAAGAAACAACTTGCTACTGCAACCGTGGTTCCGCAGACAGAGGGAAGAGATGCAAAGCCAACATCTAAACAGCAAAATGCTACAACTGGGCCGGCCGTGGTCCACGGCTGCAGTTGCCTAATGGTGTTATTGTGTTGGTTTGCAATAGGTAGTCGGCCCTATGTAAGTACTAGTATGTATGTAGATGTTGGTTGCATACAAGCTGCATATGACCGTCAGCTGTTGGACTCGCTTATGGCGGCCCCCATCTCAGCTCAACGCCTCAGCTGTGCCGTAAGTAGCAGCAAGCCTCGGTGTAACGAGAAGGTAAAAACAAGTTCATAGCTTCATCATGTAACTACTAGGCTATGCGGGGCTTTCGCACCGCCCCCTGCGTTGAGTATTGAGTATCGATACCTGATGTATCTATACCATGCATGTAGTTCACCTACACAGGTAGGATCGTTGACATGAGCATGAACCGGCAACACAGCCACCAGAGACCGTTGCCTCTATTTTCGTTTCCACGGGCTAGGCATATACTTAAGAGGGTTAGGATATCGTTAGGTCCTGGGATAGCGGAATGGCATCTGAGATCTATATATATACTCTACCTTGCCTCGAAGGTGCTTCTCTTTCTGCACATTTTGTCATGCACACCCTGCCAACTACCCAGATTCGTTAGAACACACCCTGACATTTTCTCTTACACCTCTAATAGTTCACACGATATGTCTCATCCACGTCAACGGCACCACTTGCCAGCAGAATACGCCTTGCCCACTTCTGGCGTACTCTCGTACATCCCCAAAAGCTGGGTTCCTTATGGGGAACTCGCGCGGGTCGACAAACCGACGGGTATTTTGCACTTCTACTTCCCCCATCTGTTTGGGACACTCTATGCCGCTTGTATCATTGGCGCTGCCGTGAGACTAGACGAACTCGTCTACAAGAACCTGGTGTTGTTCATCGGGACCTTCTTCTTTCGTAGTGCGGCTTGTGCCTGGAATGACAATCTGGACCGCGAATACGACCGTCAAGTCCCTCGTTGCCGCCTTCGTCCATTAGCGCGTGGCGCACTAAGTCCTACCCAGGGTCACGTCTGTACTATCATCTTAACTACCTTTGCGCTTTACTGTATCTACATACTGCCCGCAAACTGCTGGCTTATCAGCGTGCCGAACGTCATACTCGCCACTTTGTACCCCTTTGCGAAACGGTTTACCGACTTCCCACAGGCCGTACTGGGCTTCCAGCAAGCCTTGGGACTTTTCATCGGGACTGGCACGATTATCACCAATCCCGAGCAATTCCTCGGCTTCGGAAATAAAGGAAATGCAACGCGGCACTTCTGGGCTCTCGGGGCTCTGTATCTAGCCATCGTTTGCTGGGAAGTGATAGTTGACACAGTTTATGCTCAGCAAGACGTGGAGCATGATGCGAAGGCTGGAGTCCGTAGCATGGCTCTTCATTTTCGCGGCAGCGCCAAAGCTTTGTTATGGGCGATATCGCTACTACAAACCCTGTTTTTAATAGTAGCAGGCGTTTGCGCTGGGTTCGGGCGTGGATATATGGCTATCTCGTGTGGTGGCGTGATCAGCGCACTCTCTTACATGCTTGGAACAATCAACCTCTCTGACCCACGAGAATGCGCCTGGTTCTTCAAAGTCGGGCATTGGTATGTCAATTTGGCAATGGCTGGCGGTCTTCTCAGTCAATTTCATGTTTTGTATGCAATCCTGTCTGCGTCAGGGACTTAGTACCGCCACAACCTGACCACCCACTCAGCAGTGTCGGTGGCGTAGCATCCCTAGTTAGGATTAGATGTGAGCATTGCTCTCCCAATCGCATTCTTGATCTGTCGCAGTTCTCAGGCAGGCTGCCGTGGCATGAAGAATCCTTGTGTAACCCAAAATGGTATTCAGACCGACCGTTCTCATTCGGTAATAATTGACAATGGGACAGCCCGAACCAAGACCCCGAGTAGGAGAGGGTCTGGACTGCGGTGAACGGTGAACCGGTTGCATCGACTAAGTGGTAACTAAAGTGGATAATAGGGGATGTTGCTGCAGATCCGGTGCGGCACAGACGCGCCTAGATTCCAAATGTGTTCAGCATAAGCAAGGCTTGCGTCCCAGCCTGCTTGAATAGGATGCAAGTTGTAGGAAGATATAACACCATAAGGAATGAACAAGACATAGTATATGGTACCTCGTATATAGTGCCATATATGTATGGTACGTTTATGCAACGCCGCTCCACACATCTGTCTAGGGATGTCTCTGGCAGACTTGTAAAATACGAAACTAGGTGTAACACTAATGTAGAGTGCTGTACTTGCATAGAGTTGACATATCGGGCAAGGTCGGATTATCTGCTGGAAAGGCAAGTAGTTGAACTAAGGTGTGTGCTTATTGTAGTGGAAAACAAAGAAGCTGCATAAGCAACCTGATATTTTATTTTGCTCTGGGTAGATATGTTATATTCTCAATAATAAAAAGTAAGTTGTATTGGTAATAGTAGCCTATCTCGCAATCTATAGTCCTGTGCTAGCTACTTAGATATCTTCACGTAACATATCCCGCACACAGCTAAACCACAATTACCCTCAAAAAGCTTCATTTGACGCGTGGTCAAGATATCAAAGAGCTTGAGGCTATCAACGACGGCATCATGCCATCTCCACACGACAGGTGACGGCGAGAATAACGAGCAGGTATAGGGTAGAGAGTATCCCGGAAGGCTAGGCCGCGTAAGTCGGAACCAATGCATAGGCAAAACCCAGCTGGGTGCGACTGGTAGAACTTCTTGTGGGTCAAACCCTGCCTGAGACGAGGCTCTACGATAGACAGATTGGTCAAACAACGATAGAGACCACTCCGCTACCTTCATTAGAGGGGCATTTTTTTCAGTTGCCGCCATTGCTCTGCAGGCCAAGCCATGTCGTGGCCTCCTGGATGTTGTAGGGACGGCAACCCGAAGGCCCTGCGCAATGTGTGGGCTATTCTTGACCACAACTTTCCGCCGCAAAGTTTCGTGGCCAAGATCCAAATGTCCTCTAATACCGTTTTGCAACCGTGATTCATTATGTAGCCTGAAAAGACGACGTTTCGACTCGAATCAACAACCGCAGCTTGAATGAGAAGCGGTCCTGCACACTCCGTATCTGTAGCGTAAATATCCCGACAGTCTCGAAACTCGCGTAAAAACTAAGCTCTTCGGGTGTGCCGTTTGTATAGCCTCTTTCTAGATCAGCGAGAAATTTAGCAGCGTCGGCTGGAGTGCAAATGTCAAAGTCTGAACTTGGTGCCAAGGTATTCTCCACTACTTGTCGCACGCTCGAAAGGAGGCGAGATACGTCCACAACTGCCAGTGTGTGCTTCTCACATAAGTGGGTTCCCATGGACTTTGGTTCCCGGCAATTCCCTTCTTCGTGTTCGCAGTGGGAATCTCGTTGTTCTTGAAATGAACATCGAATTCACCAACTGTCTCACGCCTCGGCAGGGCGCACACAACAGCGGCAGTTGCACAATGGCTGGGAGAACCCGTGCTCGTCCACTCGCATCATCTGTTCAACAACAGAGTTCTTCAGGGAGATCACGTTGTCGAAGGGACAGGCTAGATGAGGGTTGGCCCCAACGCACCGTTGACCTTCCCGATACTTTAAGACCCCATTATACTTCATTCGTCCTATTTGGTACCAGTAAGCATATGCTAAGAGCTTCGCAGTGGGGGGTCTACTCACCGAACTTTGCGAGGTTATAGTCATAGATTTCATCGTAGCACCTTGAAATTACATGAACGCTCAACTGCGCAAGTTAGGAATCCTACTACATGCATTCAACGCGGCTTCGGAACGACCGTACCTGCTTATCAATTCGCGAGCAGTCGAGCAAACGGTCCCAGTTAGTCCCTCTCGGTAAATTGTCGTAAACAATTGCTGAAGGAAGTTTAAGACTGCTAAAATGCACATGTATCTGCCGTCGACCCTGCACGTCCTCCAAGTGAAACTCTTTTAAGTAACTGGAGGGACGACGCGACAAGCGCATGGCCATTGCTGAGGTGTTCTAAGAACGAGTTCTTTCTGGCTTTGTACTTATTGGGAACGAAAGCGACTTCGCGTTCTTCCTAGCAGCTCTTGATAATTATAGAAGCTTATGATGATGCTAAATTTAGGCGATTACCCTGTGCGAGGTCTTCACTTGGAAGTTTCGTAACTTAATGCGAACCGTTTTGAAGACCGTTCCACTCAAAAGTGGTAAAACCTATTACCATACAAAATCCACATTCCATGGGGTTGAAGCTTTCCACTTGAACTGTAAAGTTAGTGATCTGCCGAAGCAGAGCCGTTGACTTCAAACTTTTTATTGATGCTGGTATTAGCTGAGGCAACATTAACGTCGGTTTCCGGCGTTACTTATCAACAGCCATTGACGGTCCCTTAAATATCACCGCCAGAAAGGGTCATGGATTTCGCCATAGAAAATACTCTGCGACAGCTATGAACTCGTCTTCGAACGGTTTCATGACTTTGTCTGCCCAACCTTCAGTCCGCCATTTGTGGTCAATCTCGACGCCATAATACAGCTTAAAATACTCCCAGTACTCAGGATACCATCCCGCCTGCTCCCAGTCTATGATGCCGGTAATGTGATAAGCGCCATGCTCTTCTGACAATACGATGATATTGTCTATGGTGAGATCGCCATGTGTTAGGCAAATATTTCCAGTGTCAGGAAGCCAGTCCCGATACAGGCCATCGAGGACTACTACCTCCTCACCAGGCCGGACTCGTTGGCGAGTAGCGGCTGCTAGCAACCAGTCTTGAAAAGATTTGATGGTGAGGAAAGGCCCCTCCACATAGTCGAAGTGGAAGAATCGATCTTGTACCGGCCCTCGACTGACAGAGCCTAAATTAGAAAGACCCAAATCAGTACGGTCATGCCTACTCAGCAATAATCCAGCCGAGACAGAATCAAAGGCATGCAAGGGGAGTTATGCACCGATGAAGGGGCCTGAAGGAGTAGGGGAAACCCACCTAAGCGCTGTCACAATATGGCTAAGCTCAGTGGATATTGCGCTTTTATCATCTTGGGTGAGAAGCGGCCAAGCCTCGCGCAACGTCTTGCCAACTATGAGGCTCATGTACAGAAACGTACGATGGCGGCATACTCTCCAGCCGAACACTTCTGGCACTGGTACTTCGCCCTCGGGAAAGGCTTGCCGGATAGCTCGCAATGCTTGTGCCTCTTCTCGCCGAAGAAAGCGCGAATCATTGAATTTGACCACCAAGTTCAAATTCTCATATATCGCAACACCATCACTCAGATTTGGGTGATCTCGGAGAACTTCGGTAGGTGACGGCAGATGAACCGTCCTACCAGCTTGGGACTGAAAGAAGGATGTATCGTGAAACTCATACTCATCGCGCGAGATATCTGGCAGAGAAGAGATGTCAATAACTGGTCGTATGTTGGGGTCTAGCGCCATGGTGAGGACTAGCGGCTGTTAATCGTCAGTGTGATCGGTAGAAATTGTAAGTATGTAGGATGCAAGATGATGGGGGCTGAGACTAATAGGGGCCGTTGAGAGGTGATTGACTAACCACCAACCCGGATAGTCGGGAATAAGCGCTGTTGGATTGCTTGTATTGGATAGAAGTTGTAGAGAGTAGTTTTCTTAGTACACTATGAATAGTTTTTTTTTTGCCTGACAGACCGAATTCGAATATTGCCTTTGAAGCTCCGGGACAAGGGCCAAATTGCACGGTCGAGCTTAGTGATCATCTGCTCATGCCCTAGCAGCGCTATTTTATATCTATCTGCACCTTTTTGGCGTACCTTTGCATGTGTTACCGGCCACTCGAAAGAAGAGAGAGGGATGCTTAATCTAAACGACTTGAAGTAGAAGGCCAGAGGTTAGCTCAAGTATATTTTAAAGAAGTCCTTTTAGTATTATACTGTGAAATATTTCGATGCAAATATTCCTATTTCGTATGATTTTCGAACTTTAACGCACAACGAAGTGGTAACTTCCATTTAACAGCACCGGACAATAATAAACAGAAAATGGGTTAATTAAACCGTTTACTAAAACCATTCCGTTTTCGAGACCGTTCTATATAACGCTCTGTACATAAATTTACATAAATAAGGGCTTTTTCTCACTGAGGACAGGCTGAGCCAAGCCTGAGCAAAAGCGGCGTTTGCGCTAAACCCAATCCGCTTGCGGCACATTGAAAATGGTAAAACCTACCTTAACCATAGGTAGGACTTATGTAAATAAGTACCTATTCCAACCTCAATCCAATGGCCGCGGTTACCGTCAACCACCAATAATACTAATATCCAGATCTATCTCCGCTCCTTCATTTCTCCTCCATAACACAATGAAGTGCATACAATTCATAAACAAACCCGACCCGACGTTTTCACAGTCTATTATTTCTTGCGCCAACTCGGCACCTACCTACCGAACTCGGCCTACCTAGTCTACGAACCACCAAGGATCCGCCGTCGAAGCTGATAAGACTCACTCTGTCCATCCATCAGTCCATCTCCCTCCCAGCAAGAGACAGGCTGCCCACAATCGCCACCAAGATGCACGCCACCCGTCTACCGCGTCCAACGCGCGCCTTCTCGCACCTCCGGCCCTCATTGTCGTTCTCCCCACTCGCCGCCACCCGTCCCTCCCAGCGCCCAAGAACAACGAGACAAGCCCTCCCGCCACACATCCGCCATACCTCGACCTTCCAACCCGGCCCCTCGCCACCCCGTCTCCCCGCCGACCAACAAGCCGAGTTCGAGCGTCTGCAGCGCACCGCCAACACCCAAGAAGGCTTCAACGCCACATCTTCGCCCGATTTCGCCTCTCCTTCCTCGTCGTCCTCCTCCGCCACCAATGCCCGAGAGAAAGACATGGACACGGCGCAACCCGCCCCCCTCCGCAAAGGCGCTCCGCCCGAGTTCGACGGCGACGTGAACCCGCGCACGGGCGAGGTGGGTGGGCCCAAGAACGAGCCTCTGCGCTGGGGCGCCGCAGGCGACTACAGTTTCAATGGCCGAGTCACGGATTTCTAGCTAGTTCCCCATAAAAGGGGGTCTGGTTTAACTGATGACCCGTCGCTTCTCGATGTGTATTTGTATTTGGGGGGGAGGCGTGTTAGTGGTCGGGATAAGACGGCTAACGAAAACGGGTAAATGGGTAGTAAATATCTACATCTCGTTACGTCTCCTATATTCAGTACATACGGGGTACAGGTTGGCTTGGTGACGAGCAGAGGATCGGGGGCTTCGCGTGAAGCTTGAAATAGCTACGTATTGATAGCTCGCTCGCTGTCCATGCCCTGTTTTATTCACTTTGCATAAACACCTGTTCAGTTATACCAGAGGTCACCAGATACAGGCCAGATGGATGTTTCAAAAGTCATATATTCGAAATGTCCTGAGACGGGCCAAGATGGCTACATATCAACAATGCCAAAGCCTGCCGCCCTCCGTGTATATACATGCGTCTGTGCTGACACGGGCGGTAGATTCATTACAAGGAATAAGATAAGGGTGCAGTATAGTAATTCCACGCTACGCTGCTTCAAGCTTGAAGACCATGACTATGTATGTACTGAGGTATCATAATGAACAAACCGAACCGAACCGAAATGGAGGGCGAAAAAGGAGCCAGCATTGGTGCAACCGTCTTTGTCTATCCAACCCGACCCATAGCAACCTCCCATAGGGTGGTATACAGAAAAGAACAAACGGCCGTCCGAACCCCTTGCTCCCTTCGCAACCGAACCTATCGAGGTTCTACACAGGCGGACCGGCCTGTTTTCGCTCCGTCGTCTCACTGGGCACCGCAGCGGCTTGCTCTTCTGCATTCCGCACGCCATTCTCATCCTGGCCGCTGTTCGCTCTAATTTCCCTGTCGACGTTATCGGGCGTCTTGCTCACTATCGGTAATGCCCCGGCCAAAGGAGTAGGGATGGGCGCAGCCATGGGGTGGTTCTCCTTATTGCCATCTGCGTTACGGCGCCTCGGCTGTCCGCCTTGGATCGCGCCTTGGTCCCTTGCCGTCGCTTTGCTGGGTGCTTCCATCTCTCCCATGTCCACAACTTGGCTACGGTTGACTTCACTCATGGCTTTGCGAATCCGTTCCCGGCGTGCCTTACCACGGAGTCGGCTCTGCGGCGCAGCACCGTCCACCCATCGCACGCTAAGGATCATAAAACTAAGACCGTCATGTATCGACTTTCGACCATTGTAGGTCCCGCCGAACTCGCGACTCTGTATGCCGTATCGTGTAGAACTGGCATACTTTTCGAGTGGGGGGAGAATGAGCAACGTTACATGTAAATCCCGATCCGCAGGTACGTGGATCGGACCCGATTCTGGAACCGAATGAAGCACCTCCAAATGTTGCTCTGCTGGTAAGATGCGCTGCTTTGACTTAGACGCCGGTTTCTGGAGTTCGAGCAAACCAACATCTACATCGTCCGGCCATTCCCCACGAATCCAACCAGCATGAATGCATGCCGCCACCACATCCGAGTCGTCCGTGTAAACATCCGTGCCCCACACCGCCCGACGAGTCGTAATCTCCTCCCGGGCTGACGGGGTCAGGTGAACCCGTGGTATCTTGACGGTGAGAGATGAGTTCTCGTTATCTTTGATCATATCCATAGGCAGAGGTCGGGGCGTAGTTGAGTAGCCAAATCTGCCATGCGAGGACTCCAGCTTGGCGGGCTTCAGCGAGACACTATACACGACATCGCCAAGATGTTTGCGAGGGCGGTCAGCCACGCTATCGAGGACTACCTGTGATGAAACCTTCTGCTTCGGCTTCGGAATTATGGTAGGGCCAGGCGGAGGCTGTTTGGCAGAAGAGTTGGGGTTTGACTTCGGTGGCTGGTGGTGGTGATGCGTGAAAGCGTAATCTCTGCCCGTAGGCGATGGTATCGGGGTTGTCGACTTTAAATTCTTGAGCGGGCCGCCTATCCCTTGCAGTGGCGAAGATGTCCGTTCAGGTACGTGGTGGTGGTGATGGTGGTGACTAATGACCACTAAATTAGTAAATTGGAGCATACTTCTGTAGGTGGAAACGATCGGACATACTGATGGTGGTGATGATGAGCATGCGTTTTGGCGCGCTTAGTTCTACCAACAGGGGTTACTCGACCATTGCTGTCCTCATCGCCTTTCCCATCTTCCTCTTTAGGCTTCCCCCGTTTTCTTCGTGGTTTCGTGGTAGTCTCATTGGTCGGTTCTGGGTGGGGAGGCTCGACATCGTCACGCCGAAGGTTAGGGTTCGAAAAGGGGATTTGGGCGCCGGACGGCCCCGGGCTAGAGATGCCGATGCCGCGTACGCCGCTTCCTATGCCTGAAAACATACGGCCAAACTCGTTCTTAATCCCGGGTTCCCCTGCTGGCCCTTGCAACATGGGCTGCGCCCCCTGAACCGCCTGTGGCAATGGTGAGACTCGTCCCTTGCGATTAATTTCCTGCACACCCAGCAATCCTCTCTGCGGTCCCGCATGGGAAGGGCCATCATCAACAGGCCGAGGTCGGCCGACCTCAAAGACAGCAGCACTGGGGCCACCATTGTACGCAACCGACGGAGGAGGGGGAGCTTCTTCACTGGGTCGACCTCCTGGGGGTGCCCCACGTTGTTGCTGGTGCTGAGCATGCAACGGGGCGAATCGAAGTCTATCCGGCGATTCAAATGGATGGCCCGGTGGGGGACCAGGCTGACTTGTAGGGTTACCATGGTGCAGTGGTTGGCTAGTAGGCGGGAAACGTTCGGGCGGCGGTTGGTGTACATAAGCAGGATGGTTGCTGTATGGGGGTGCAGTCGTCGCAGGGAACTCGCCTGGACGATGTCCTGGATAAGGCTGGCCGTACACGTCTCTAGAGGGCTGATCATATGCAGGTCGTTGTTGCCAGGCATGTGGATCACGAGGATCAGGCCGGCCATAATGCGGCGGTGGTTGTCGGGATGAAGGTTGGGGCCCATGCTCCCCAAGGTGCTGACCAGGCGGGCGCGTTGGATCCGACGACGTTCGTTCCCGTTGTGCGCGCTGTAACTCTATCTCGCGGTCTCTCTCCCTCTCCCTTTCTCTCTCGCGATCTCGTTCGATACGCTCTCTCTCCAACATGAGCGGCCGTTGCTCCTCAAAGAGTAGGCGTTCTCTGTCCCGTCGCTCCCGCTCCCGCTCTCGCTCTCTAAATTCCGCCTCTCTGTTCATATGCTCCCTGTACTCTCGCTCTCGCTCGGCCGCTAGGCGATGTTGTTCCTCGTAGGGTATGGGACGAGGCGGCCCCCGCTCAGGATTGTATTCAACAACACCCGGCCGCGCTTCTTCGTGCGGCGCATACATCGCCTCCCCATGTGGAGGCGGTGGGCCGCGGCCCATCTCTGCGGGTCTCGGAGCCATGCCATGGTACGAGCGTGGCTGACTACTAGGTCGAGGAGGTACGCTGGCAGCACCCACACGAGCCGCAGGCTCCCTCCTGTTGTCATCAGCAGATGGCATGGGCGGAGGTCTTTGCGGATAGGCCTGAGGCGTGCTATACCTGGACAACTCGGGCGTGCCATAGATGCCTCGAGGCGGAGACCCAGCGGCGCTTCCTCTGTGATCACGCCCATCAAACGGAGGTCGTCCCGGATCGGGCGTCTGTGGTCGACGCTGATGGAATGAGCTGTATTCCGCGGCGTTCTGCATCCGCGGTGACGCATGGACGGAACTGGCATATGCAGGACCTGAGACGGCAGATGTGGTGGCGGGAGGTGGATAAGGCGGTGCATGGCCAGGTGTAGGCTCGCGAGGCGCAGGCGGGGGGGCGCCGAGCATAGAGGAGATAGACATACTCCCGCCGGTGTTGGCTGTTCTGGCTATGGAGTTGAGCGCAGGCAATTCTCGTCCCGAAGGAAAGGCACTGGGAGGGCCGAGATTCACGGGGGGCGGGCGGGGAGCAGGCGGGCCGCCGTAGGGCCCCATCTGATGCGGTGGCGGAGGCTGCTGCTGGGGCGGGTGTTGAGGGTGCTGCTGGGGTGGCGAGGGCGGCGGCATGGCACGATGAATGGGTGGGTTGTTTACAGAGGACGAGCTCGGGTGACGCGCATGAGCCTGAGCAGGATGAGACGTAGGCTCGGTAGCGGTATAAGGGGGGGGCGGTCTCGACTGAGAGTGAGAGGAATAGAAGGGATTCGCGTCGGAGGGACGTCGCTGGTGGTGTTCGGCATAAGCGGCGGCAGGGCTCGTGGTAGCGGGAGGCGGACGGGGAGGGTAGGCCGACGAGGAAGGAGTCGCTGTCGGTCCCGAGGAAGCTGGAGCCGGCGCAAAGGGTGAGCGCGTGAAGGACGGCGATGCCGCACTGTTACGAGCGAAGGGGATCTGCGGCGCCTGTCTCGAGTCCATGGTGTATGTTTATTATATGTACGCAATTGCCGAGACGCGGTCTCTTCCTCTATTATCCTTTTCAATACCACGGACCGACGTGGTTACCCGCACCTCTGGGGACAGACGATCCGAGCCCTGGGATGGCGTCGTGTCGAGTCGATATCAAGAGGCACGAGACCGGGAGAAGGGAAGGACACAAGGCAAGTCGTTATTACTGTCACGCAGGGAGCTTCGCATATCGAACGGGCGTCAGGAGGACGTCGGAGGACGTCGGAGCAGTAATAACAGCGTCGGCAAGGGCGGCGGCGGCAGCAGTAGAGAAGATGCGAGTTTTGAACCGAAGGCGCTTGGTGCTTTTCTTGTAATCGTCTTCGTCGACGGAGGAATAGAATGCGATGCTATGGGCTCTGGTCGAGAAACGATGCAATCACACAAATGCCAATACTTCAACATAACATATCCGGAGAAGACAGGTAGCTCGCTACATCAGCTCAGCTCCGCTCAGCTCGTCCGGGAGAAGCAGCGCAAACAAACGGACAGGAGGAGCAAGCAGGATCAGAATTTGGGTGTCAGTCAGTAAGGTAGTGTGAAGACGGTAAAAGGCGGAGCTTTGACTGGACCAGGTGTGGACACTGGATTTGCGAAAGTGGATGTCAGCGAGGGTGGACATGAGGTGGGTGTCAGTCAGTACCTACGCAGCCTACCCTGCACGAGGTACACGACACGGTCTCGCAAGTATGTACTGTATGTCTAGGATGGGCGAAGATACCCTGTTGGGCGGGGGCATGTATCGGGTATGGTGGTGTGCTGTGTATGTGCAATGTGTGAGTAGGATTGGATGATGGGACGGAAGATGAAAAGGCATGGGGTGGTGATTTATTTTTCTCGGGTCAGAAGCTCGGGTTTTGCTCAAGGGCAGCAGCAGCAGCAGCAGCAAGCATCATAGTGGTACCCCAACATGAGTAGCGACAGCGCAGCCCAGTACACTGACTGATGACTGAGTACAGGTAGGGAGGTAGGGCCGCAGCGGTAGTGTACGTTAGCAACAAGCAGAAGTTTCACAGCTTCCTGCAGTTCCTGGTTACCCATGTCTCGCTACCCCTGTCCCTCCACCCCTGTTCAAAGGAGCCTTTCTGACATCTCTGCCCTTTTTCTCCACAGGAAACATCATACGCTAATGCTAAAGTGGTCAAGAGCTTGATGCTCTCGTCAATCCACACTAACCGATATCGACTACCTGCCTAGGTCGACACGGGAAGGGTTAGATACACTACCTAGACTAGGTACCTAGCACATGCACACAAGAAGCATCGAATGCAAAGTGGACTGGAGCAGTACCCCACACTACCTACATTGCAGTATAACTATTACTAGTATATACTATACAGTCGTCGTGTCGTGTATACCAACCAGAGTATTTCGCTGATAGATGCTGTGACTGGACAGGGATCTATATGTATCTATCATATACTCTATCTACACTAGGTATACTAGATAGAACCCTGTTTAATGTACACTATTATTATACCTCCACCAAGCACTGCTCCACCACCCAACCAGCCCTGTATTTAAAAAAATAAAAAATAAAAAATAAAGGGAAAACAAAAAGAAATGGTGTGCGCGAGAAAAAAAAAACTCAAGAGAAGGTTACATGTATAAGTCGGTAAGTCTGATAGTATAGAGCTTACAGCTGACTTCTTGGCGGGTCGGTTAGTCGGTTTCTGGTCGGTGTTTACTCCCGCCAGCAACATGATAGGTCCATATTGCTCTCAATGCCCAACAGCAAGTCAAGTCAATCAATCAGCATCATTGAATCACACTTGGACCTCCAAACCCTCGACCTAACCATGTAGCCATCCCGATTCGACAGGTGAGACGCCTACCCCAACAAGTGTCTCGAACCAAACAGTGCCGTCAATCTCGACGCATCATTATGTATTGTCATTATTATTATTGCCCTCGTCCTCGTCCAATTCTGGAGAGGTACCCAGTTTCGAGCTCAGCAAGAGGTAGCACCATCACGAAATGCGGAGGGCAGCTAAGCAACGAGGATTCGAGTATCGATACACCCCTTCGCATCCCCGTAATCTATTACTACGACCTACTTACTATATTAATGAGAGCCCTCCTATACCCGCTTGGTTGGGTAGGATTCGCGACAGGGACGTCCGAATCTACACACCTATCCGAGCGTCTTCTTTTCTGGTATATTAAATGGATGTGTATCCATCAAAGTACCGTACATACTGCATTCATCTGGAGGCAGGACACCATCAAATACGCAAGAATAGGTACTGTAAGAATAGTCGCTGAGGGTGGCGGCCGGGGGCTGGATCATATCTACCACCTACATAGTACCGTACGAGGGTGCCTCGTCTGTCTCGTGTGTCTTGTCTCAGTCACCACACGTCAGTGCCCAGGGCCTAAGCTACTGACTGTTACTGCTACCGCGACTCACCCTCTCGGTGGCAGCTCGCATGACCGGTTTCAGCCTGCGCGGAGAGGCGGCGGTAATATATGACAGGAGTCTGCGAGCAATCTGGACGACTCGGTGGGAGAGGAACAGACGATAAATGCAAGTACACGTCCCTGTGGGCTCGCATGCGAGTCTAATGCTGCTACGGACGGGTCGACCTGCATTGCCGTCGTCATGTGCACCACAGTCAGTATCTACCTATGAGCAACAAGCAGCATGCGACAGGCGACAACCACGAGTGAGAAATTGAGAAAGACAGAAAAAGTCAAGCCAGACACGGCCTGTCTTCTATAGCCCCGCAGTGCAGGTATTAGATCAAAGCTTCTTTAAAAAGATACCTATGTAGAAAATAAAAACACGCTAAGTAGCTGTGACCCGATGGGGATGTCAGAATGCTTATTACCGATTAGGTTAGGTACCCTCGACGTCGAAAAGCCCTCATTCAGGAACGGCAATACAAACACCCACATGCATGGATTATCCCAGGCAGTAATGAGCTCCACGATGTATACACTGCACGACAGAAACGCGACGCAGATGCCTATCTAGATTTGCACCTCACAGAGATGCGAGAGAACCTTCAACAGATGAGACACCGATTAAGGCCAGCCAAGGTGGAAAGACAAGAAATGGATTTTTGCTCTGTACCTACAGCCTACATTGCGCTCCCTTCACTTATGTTACTCACACTAGCATGACTACTAGTAGTATGCGGGACAGCTTTTGGTGAGTGTCGCAGGGGGGCACGGCAAACGAACTGTTGTTGTGACGAATGGGGGGCTTCTTCATGCAGCTTCATGCAGCTTCATGCAGGGATCCAGATGTACACTATGCCACCTACTGCTGTACACTCTGTTTGTAGACTACTCTATATGTACCTACCTTGTTTTAGTGCAGCGTAGTACGCAAGTGGCATGCCAATCCCTGCTCTGGAGATGCCAACACCAATGTACCTGCCACCCACGACGAACGGTGAACGATGAACGATGACCAAGGTAGGTGGCTGTGGGAAAGACACATCTTGAAACAGCCTGCTACTATTGGGCCCCTCCGCCGATGACCCGACTCCGAGGTAGGAATATATAAGCTGAGCCATCATCATCCTTCCCCCAAATACTGTCCCCCCCATGCCTTTGATTGGATGGCAATTCTCGTTCGTTCGTCGCCGTCATCACTTGCATCACTGACCGACTTTTCGCTGTCAGGGCCCTGCCTGACTTTCCAGGTATATTACTTTGTCCCGTGTATGTTTTCCCGCCATAAGATTTGCCTCGGTTCACCCTCGACCATCACACTAGATTTATCCTCTACACGATACAGACACAGCGATCCGTAGGCAATGGTAGATAGATATTGCAGCTGGTTCGTTACTACACTACCTACAGCTGCTCGACCTATACTACTACTATCTGTGCTCTCGCTCGGGAAAAGTCCAGTCTCGCCTTGCTTTCCGCATTTCAATACCTCTCCACACACCTGATACCTACACGACCTACCTACCACATGAGTAAATATACCTAGGTAAGTAGGTATTATCGTAGATAAGTACTTGTGCAACGGTGACACAACAGGGGCCGCCGAGCTGAACTAGCCCTCCCAGGTACGCTATATACCGGTATCCAGATGCCAGGGCATAGAGATGGCTGCCCTTGAAACATGGGCTCCCGCGCAGGTATCTTACCATCTTAGGACAGCTTTATTCTGATGGCCCCCAACTCCAGCCATATAAATAGAAAACCAACTGCTAGTCCCCCAATATATGTCCTTTGCTATTTCGAGCACTTTGTCTTTGATAGAGAATTGTTCATCGAAGCATATCTTGAGTGTTGCATTGGTTTTTCCATTACTTGTGAAGTTTTAGGAGATGAAAGAGTATGTATGCTAGTATTACTAGGAGCAGTTACACTTGGTTACAAGTCATATTTGAATAGTTATCTTATAATTTATTTTCATCTTGAATCATGTTGTGTTGTTTAAATATCCTGCTTTTTATGTTTCATATGTTTAGTTTAACGGCTTGTTTAAACACGAAGTAAAAATTTACTTAATTGTTTATTAAATAAACAACAGTAGTAACACTAAGTTAGTTTTATATCAGCTATTTAAGGTTCCTATAGTGCTAACCCTCGACATTTTTCATAAATCACTTTATGTTTTGCCCGGCAATAAACCCTAGTGCGTAACAACTTAAGCAGCTAATCTACATAGACAATTCATAGATCTAGCAAGTCCTATATATTCATGATACCTAGAATACCTCCTTTAACAGACGAGCACTTGCGAATATTGCTATTGTCAGGTCGGAGTTCTAGTTTGTTGGGGGTTTCTGCTCTGTTAGCATTCCTAGTTATCAACATTGCTTAGGAGTTACTAACTCAACACTTGAAAGACAGAGAAGCGGCCATCTTGACCCTGGATGACAGTAAATCGGGTGGGTGTCTATGATGGTGGAGGTTAAAAGAAGCGGGCTATGGTCAGCTCGTGTAGGATTAAACACACAAAATCGCTCTTCTCGCCTTACCTAGATCACACATCCAAGTGGCGAAGGATAGCGTTTGACAGTCCTCCATCTACCTGCCTGTAGCTAGATATAGCTTAGATACTTAGGTAGGTACTCTTACCCGGTAACAGCAGCGTCTAGTTCACAAGTGCCACTGAAGGTAGGTGGGCAGGGTCCCCTGGATAGAGAGGTACATTATTCGTGAGGTAGGGCTTTGTGTAGATCGGTAACGCACCGTCTCAACAGTCCTCGGCACTGTAAGTAATCTCGAAGGGGAAAATTGACTGCTAAATCGGAGTGCCGTCATCCCGTACCCAGTTGTGAAAAGCCATGTCGTCGTATCCACGCGCGGAGCCATGGCGATAGAGAACCTTCAATCAGACATAAGGTTCAAGTCTGCTCAGCTTGTATCCCTGCAGGAGAGGCTCGCACCTATGGAACCCCAACTTCGAGACATTCCAATCCCAACAGAAAGGTACCGCCCGAAGAATGGCTGCCTCCATCGAGCCTCAGCCCACGAAGAAGCAGAAGCCGGATGGCAGGCATATTCGCTCATATTCGTCATGAGACACGTGCGTCTGCTAACCGAATATGTGAACTACAGGAAAACGAAAAAAAGCCCCCCTGCATCACCTGATACCGAATATCTGTCAGCTGGCACAAAAATTGACCGCGAACAACACATACGATATACCCGCTTGGGTGAAGTCACGGCCATTCAGGACTGGAGAGATTTCATGCGCTGGGCACATTATCAGAGCCAATTTTTTCAATCTATGTGGCCGACGTAGTTGCATCAAGCTGAAACACATGTGTCTCGAACCCGTTGATTGCATGTTGAGTCGTAGTAAGTGTCGAACCGGCTCAGACGAGCTCGTTGACGGTGCCCGCCTTCATGGCCCATCGACTAACCAAGCTCGTCCCCTGATCCCGACAAAGTGTAACTCTTCCGGGTGCTGGCCACCCTGTCTCCCGCAGCATCAAGCCCCCGATATTTTACACTTTGTTGCCATTGAGTTTGCAGCATTCCACCGAGTTTCCTTCGGGCCTGTGACAAGCGCCACGAAAAGAGAAATATACTCCGATTAACGAGCACCAGCGGGGAAAGCTGGTGAACGACCAAGGCACTGGACTCATCTTCCCTCTCCATAAATCCTATGGTCACAATTTGTCAACAGGGGGGAATATGATTCCCTGGTCGAGGTGAATATGTTGCTGCATATTCCTTCGATGTACACATCGGAGAACGTGCAACTTATTCTCCAGAAGCTTCCCACGTGGATCGAGATATCCGCCAATGGTTTCTGGAGTTCCATGTTCTGGTATGCAAGGAAACGCAATATGCCATTCCTTGCCAGGGAGAGCCAAAGCGGGAGCGCCCGCTTTGGTGACCAGTCTCCCAAATACCAGTGTCCATTTTGTAATGGTTTCGATAACTATTTCGACCCTACAGATTCGCTCGTCGAAATGGTAGCGGATTTCGACGACTTTTTGGAAGCCCTTTGGCATACGTTGTTCACCCACACCCGAGTGCCCCACCAGTTGTGATGCGTGGAAGATGATCCTGCAGGAGAAGTATGATGCTTCTATTGCTACTAGTAGTTTCGTGAAGGGAGACGTTCCCCAAGCGATCGCTGACCTCTATGGATACGTGACCTTTGCAAATCGTATCCCCACGCCGGTTAACAAGGGCTTGGTGGTTTACAAAAACGAGGAGGGGTGTGGCAGCCAAAGGATTACAGAGTGAAGCAGAGGGTGCAGACCCCTGTATCATGGCCGGAAATCTCTGTTTGAAGTAGAATGCTGGGTTAGTGTGATGTTTCATGGGTTGCTCTATCGCTGACTGAACTTGACGGGTTTTTTCATGAATAGACGCAATGTCGTCTGTCAAATACCTCGACCTTTTTCATACAAATTTTGGGGTCACTCGGCACATGGGTACTTGTGCCCAAAAGGTAGGTTTAAAAATGAATGAATGAGAGCGTAATGAAAAGCGGCTTGCATGACCTTATATGACATGGAAGCCAGATACCTACTATGTACCTCGATGTAAGCGGAGAGACTGTGCGTGCGGGGAAGAAGGAATGATACGACCTGGGCCAACCTTGGGAAGGGTTTCCTTGGTAACACCCCGGATCAGCACCTAGATGGGAAGGCTAGCCAGTCGGCTTGCTCCCTCGACGAACGTGACCGCCTAGACTTCGCCTGGGTATTCGTCTTTCTTCGTCTGGGGTACTGGGGTTCTCTGTAATACGTACCTAATTGATATACCTGCTTGCCATCGAGAGGGAACAAGGACAGGGACAAATATAATACATAGATTCATCTGATGTCCCATCTTCCCTCCGACTCAGTCACACGATAGTATGGTCCGAGGATGTCGGGACGTTTCTGTTGCCAAGCAGCGTGGACGTGAGCGTGTCATACACCCAATTGGACTGCTGATGGTAGCGATCCCCCCCGCGCTGTTGCTCATCGCTTATCTTGCTGTTGCTCGGGGATTCGCCATGGGCCCCCAGTTGCGGAATTCGTGGTTATCGTCGCTGTCAGCATGGACGGCATTGGGTTCGGGCGTGGACTTGGGATGGTACCCGCCGCGGAACACGTCAGTGAACGATCTTGCCACGGCGCTGCGAGGGAGCGGCGTCTACGGGTTCATATTCAATTCTTCGCATACCCCCGACGAGGAGTATGGGGTGTATAATTGGTGCAATATGCCGCATGTGCGGAAATCGGAGTATGCAAAAGCTTCGGCGGAATATGAGTTGCGATATGTTGAAGTGGTGAGGTTTTTTTTTTTTTTTTTTTTTTTTCCTTCTATCATTGGTTTCTGCTTTTTCCCTTTTCGCCTTTCTGAATTGGAATTTCATCGACTGGTCTATTTTGCACGTATTTACCTGAGAGATGTATCACACGGTCTTCTTGCGCGAACAGACGGACGGGCCGCTTGCTATGGAAAATACACGCTGAAATTGTTACTGAAATTTGTCGCTGAAATAAACATTCGCTAACACTTGAGTTACGTGTCATCAGATCCAAAGACATCACAAACGAACGCCCTATGCCAGCAACGCATTCCCCGTGGAATCGTACCACTGGGACTGCGATGACCAGGGACTCTATTACTACGGTGCGCCGTTCGGAGATGACAACAAGTGTCCCGCGTCGGGGTTCTGGAAAGGCTTCGTCTCGTCGGCGAACCCGTTCGTACCGACGGGGTGGATCGGGACGTGCCAGTTTCCGCAGATCACGGCACCGGGCCTCGATGACTCGTATGTGCACGGGCAGGACATCTACGGCGTGTACCACGAGCTCCTCGGGTTCCTTCCATCCCGTCACGATGACAGCTGGCGAAGCAAAGTCATCTACCGCGTGACGCAGAACGTGATCACGAGCCAGGTTGCCGGCATGCTGGTGAGCGGGACCTGGGGAACGACCGACTCGATCCCGCTGCTCATTGCCGCCGTGGGCGTCGACAGCCTCGAGCCGCAGTACGCGTGCGCCGTGGGCGGCGCGCTGTTCGGCGAGATTAAGTCGTCGGCCGACACGGCGTGGCAGGACCATCTAGACGGCGCCAAAGACGTGTACGCCCTCCTCGACGATATCTCGGGCGTGCCGCCCACGGATGCCGGCTTCCACGCAAGCTTCGACCATTATTTCGATAACCTGTCCGCCCGACAATGCCATGCGAAACCGCTGCCTTGTAGGCTTGTGACCGGGACGCCTTGTATCAACCAGGCGCTCGCCGACACTGTTTATCGACTTGGGCAATGGGAGTATTCGCGCATCTACCGGGATGCGTCCCAGTCGTTCGCGGCGTCCGTGGCTTCGTACGGAGTGTGGATCGCCGAGCTGGCCGGGCATCTGCGCGCCGTGATGGCAGGGGAGGACCAGACGCCATTGTATTTCCACAATGTGGCGCATGACGGATCCGTCAGTCGTCTGCTGAGTATCCTGCAGGTCGACCTCATGGTGTGGCCGGGGATGGGGAGTGAGGTGGTGTTCGAGCTGTATGAACGAACCCGTCATTCGACCCAGCAGCATAATCCAAGCCCGAGCGCATACTACGTCCGGGTGCTGTTTGGTGGACGGGTGCTCCAGTCCTCGAATCCGAGCCTGGGCGTCATGGATATGCTGCCGGCAGAGACGTTGCTGGCGTACTTTGACGGATTGGTCGGTAGAGATGCTGGCTTAGTGGTGGGGAAATGTGATGGGACCGTTCAGACATGACGTCGTGAGGCGGTGGCTGACTGGAATGCTGCCAAGGTCTACTAAGTAAAGTAATGATAATAAATAACAACAACATCCTGAACAATGCTGTGTCGATACGCCATAACATCATCATTGCTCGTTGCTATATGCTACCTACTAATTGCCGTTCAACATCCCGCTCGACGTCATTCCATCGACCTGCCTGCATAGCGTCTAGCTTTCTCAATTTACTTAGCCAAAAGTTAGGATCGTTGTCCTGCCCTTCACCTTTGGCGCTAGGTTGGAGCTTGCGTAATGTTAATGTGTACTCGAGAAGGGCCTCATGGGGCCACTTGATGTCTGGGAAGTCCTCGAGTAAATCTTTGATGAACTCGACCTCCTGCTCTAGATAAGAGATCTTCTGGTTTGCCGTCAAATTGGGCGCGATGGTGGGGATTCCTTCAGAGCCAATGATCTGAGACATGAGATGCCTGTGATAGTACCACAGACTCTGATCTTCGGGTCCGACGTTGAGCGCCTCTTGTACAAGGTTCAGCTCGGTGTCGAGAAACGCGGTGCGGGCTTTGTCGTCAGCGCCGCCCTCATCGAGGGCCCGAAGCATCAGGCGACTGCGGTTATGCCAAGCCGAGAAGTTAGACAAGTCACCCTTGATCATCTTGGTGGTGTAGGCGAACTCGGCCTCGACAAGGCTTCGTCCAAGCAAGTCGGCACTCTCGAGTCTCGCGACGAGGTAACGCCGGTAACCCCAGGCGTGGAAGTTGCGGCGGTCCTTGACCAACATCTTGGACGCGAGAGCCAGCTCGGCCTCCCAGACGTTGCTCGCGACCGGCCTCGGCAGGCGGAGGATGGCCTGCTCGAGGATCCACTTGCGATACTTCCAGATCCAGTAGCACTTGGGGAACTCGAGGAGCAGCGGGATGGTGAAGGTGAGCTCGGACCGCAGGATATCAGCGTCAGTATCAGCGTCAGCCGTAGTACCACTCCTCCCAGTTGTCGGGGAGGCGGGGTTTGGCGGGATCGCAGCCGAGGGCGAGGACGAGGAGGTGTCGGAAGAGGGATTCGTAGTGACGCTCGGAGAAGTACTCGGCAACTCCCTCGAGGGCCATGATCCAGCCGACCGTCTGGACAATAAGCCAGATGTTAGACAACGCCGACGGACGTTCCATATCGTATAGTACTCGGGGTTGAGGCAGAGCAGCTTGGACGTGAGCGGGAAGAGCGCGGGGTCGTCGTAGGCGTCGCGGGACGCCTTCTCGCGGATGGCGTCGTCGAGCTGCCGGTATTTCTGGATCTTCTCGAGGTCCTGTTGTCGCTGCTCCTCGGTTCGGGCGGTTCGGGCGACTCGGGCTATGCCGTGCTGGGTGTCGTGTAAGCCATGTGTACATATATATACAGGTGTCTATATGGATCTCTTTATCTGTCTATACAGGGAAGAGAAGGAAAGGGACAGAAAGGCAAGAAGAAGAGGAAAGAATAATAGGAGGGCATACATTATCCATGTCGGTTATACGTCAAACCTATTTTCCACATTGTTGCTACTAGGTAGCTTTCGAGACAGGGAGGGGAGTAAAGGAAGTAAGATGGAGGATAAGTTAAGACGTTGCCTGCATACTACGTTTATACACTGACGACACTAAGGTACCACAATACCTACTACTTAGTACGCTAACAACATTTTGAAGCAAGCCATGGGTTAGGTACATAGTTCTAGTACAGGTAGCCTGTATAGGTACCTACCTACTTGTACTCCGGATTCATCACATGCTACAGGGCTTGAAGGTGGGGAAGTGTGGGGCTATAAAGATCTGGACTACATTAGCGCGAGGGGGGGGGTATAGGAGACGATCACCAAGATGGTCACGGATTTTAGAGACGGTCTCAGAAATATGATATTCTTTTGAACACCTTAGTCTAAACATAGTTACGAACCTAACATGGTCTCGGATTTAAAATCGTCACTAAATTATAATATAACTTACAAAAGAATATTTATTTATCCGGTTGTTTTTTTTTTTTTTTTTTTGTACCTTAATACTAGACAGTTTTTTTTTATTACGGCATTACAATTTTATATATAGTTGCAATGTTACAGTTATAGCTACGGCTAGGTTCGAACTACAAGTCTATAATTTATAGTTACGGAGTATTACCATTACACTACGGGTCAATTACGCGTGAGAAGTAAGTGCTGCAATTAAATAATATAAGGCCTCTGTTTCTATAGAAATATGGCAGTTGCAAGTGGTTGTAAGTGGTAGGTGTAAGTGGTGGTTAAAGGTGGTTGCAATTGTAGTTTGGTTTGGTTTGGTTTGGTTTGGGGGGGGGGGGGGGGGTCCATATGGCTAGGTAGGTCCGTATGGGCTAGGTAGGTTTGTATGGGCTAGGTAGGTCTGTATGGGCTAGGTATAGTCTCGAATAACTGTAACGGTCTTCGAATAGCTGTGACGGTCTCGGAAAGCTATAACGGTCTCTATTTTTTGTAACCATTTTCTAAAAAATATTATTTTAACAAAAAAAAACAGTTTTATATATAAGACTAGCACTATGATTGTTTTGAAAAATAAATATTGTTTTAAAAAATATATAACAGTCCTAAAGTTCGTGATTATCACAGTGACCGTCTCCTATACCCCCCCCCCCTGCGCTAATGTACCTAGTACCTAGTCGGTACCATCCCGTCAATCTAATAGGAATCTAACTAAATTAGGTTAATTGTCTATGTTTTACCGGGTCAGATTCTCGGACATCATGTTTTCTTCCTCGGGCATCACCCTAAACCTAACATGGTCGCCCCCCCCCCTCCAAACAGATACCAATACCCCCCGCTGTCATCTCGGATGCACTAAAACCAACTATATTTAGATGTTTTACAAGGTTAGGTATTCCCTTGTATCTCTGGGGACAACTAGCATTTCCCCGACAGGAATCTGTAGTAGGAGTTGGCTGGATCGAGGGTATATGTGATAGGTCGGATGAGCACAGTAACCGCTGGGAGGGCTGGGATAGCTAAACCTCTTGTGTCTACAGATCGTCAAGTGGCGCGAGCTTATGAAAGGACGGCGGGAAAGAAAGAACCTTGAGTTCCTCAAGGCCTTTACGTTTAATGGACACGCATCTCCTAGAATCTTATCCTTAATTAGTTACTAGGAGCTAGGCAGAAATGCCTATTAGGCGTGCGGGACGAATTCAGAGTCCTAATGGATAATGGCAGATAACCGGACAAGAAACCTACAATTAGCACTATACGTGTTAAGAGCCCAAGACATCGCATGTTTCCAATATTAAACACCGAGCTAGGAGTATTGCAGAGCTAAGCCAGTGTGACAGCATAGAGTGCGTATGACATCCACTAAGCTTCACATGCACATCTCTCTCAACTTCAATGGTAGAATAGAAGGTATATGAGGACTTGGTTGACTATCCTAACTTGTGTGAACGTGGTGGGAAGACCTCCGTATATATACATGACGGGTTCCTGTGTCTAGTATTTGTACATGCTACAACCCCTTGACTAGCATTTTACACACTCAACAGGTCCGTCATGTTCGACAACTATGGCGTCGTCAAGATTGGCCAGTTTTGTCAGCATCGCGAGCGCCGGCAAGGGTGCATTTGAAGCCATGATAGCTAAATGAGCTATCGAGCCCGCCTAGAGCCTCGACGTCGATATCCCAGTTTGTCCCTTCGCAATTCAAGAGACGCCTTATGAAGTGGGGTTGACGGTAGGTTATGTATATGAATATACCTGTGGGTTTGAGTACACGGGTTAACTATGATGCGTGTTAGCCAGATAAAACGAGTTCGGTGGCATGCGATCCCTGAGGCGAAGGAGGCCGTCTCACCTCTCTTATATAGCGGCCTGTATTGTCGACCACATCAGGAGGGGGCGTCCAGGGACTGCCATGAATCATGGCGTCGAGTGTCGCCTTATCGAAGGCTACGTCAACAGATTGGGAAGGAATTTTATCCATTTGGCGAATGTCCATCTGCTGCCATTCGATGCCATTGATTTCGGCATGTCGCTGAGTCATCATTTTGATGACCACGGGCGAAAAGTCGACGCATAATTGATTATGGTAGCCGTATTTGGCTAAATCTTCAGGCACCGTCTATTGCCAGACGCGGCGGTATCAGCACTCTTCAACTTTAATGGCAAGTCTTGGTCGTGCGCCATGCGCAGAGCCCAAAAGAGTGGAAAGGCTTGAATTCTAATCAAGAAAGACGTGTACATACACTGTCCCCTGACCCCAGATGCAGAATCCTGGGATTTGACTCTGCAGAGTAGGCCTGAAAGAGAGAGAGCTTGAAAAATTCTTCTAGGTCGGCAAATGAGCGAAACCATTCGTGGAGTTGCTCGCCACGTAGTGTCCCGTCATATCGAGCATCCCAATATCCTGGCTCAGAAAGCTTCGCGAGCTCCTCGTCTGAAACCATTTGCAGTTTCGGCAGACAAAATAGCAAAATAGACAGATTATGAATATGCACAATCCTTAATTAAAGTCATATGTTTTTACTACCTTTGTAAAACAGGGTCATGGAGGAGGTGGTTAATTGATATTAAAAGTTGTCTTTGTTTAGATAGTTCTAACTGGCATGATTCCGAACAATCCCAATGTTTGCGTGTATAATATTACATGGTGTCACCTGACCCAAATACTCCATATAAGGTCTCTGTACACAGTACCGAAGTAGTAGGTAGTTGGAACAGTGTTAGCTCACCAGACCATTCAGTCTACAAGTAGAGTATCTTAAACACCACACTTATCTACGTCAGCTGACAAAAGATTATAGATTTTGTTAATCGAAGTAAGCATGATAAATAGGTGTTCAGTAATAAGCCACTTAAGGACCAAGGTGCATAAAATAAAGACTGATGGCACGGGTATGGCAAGGCCTCGCGCTTCATACATACCTCTTTAGTTGACGGTTAAAACCCAACCGTTTTGAGGACCGTTTCCCTAACAGGGTGAGCCGAGCCTGGGCAAAAGCGACGAGTGCGGTAAGCCTAATTCGTCATGCGCTACGAAAGTGGTAAAACTAGAACCTAGGAATATATCTAGTTGGGTCCGATACTAGGCAGATTATAGGTACATGTAGTACCTGCATACTATGTACACATCTCTCTCCTCTCCTGACCCTGCTGGTCATATAAGTTCAAACTATAGCATAGGGTAAGTACCTAAAGTATACCCAACATATCACAACACCACATACTCTCTTGTTGCCAATAACACAGAATATAAAATAGCTGCTTTGGTTTCCCTACTCTACCCATTTACACTTTAGTCCGTTCCAGGATATGTTCCGTCAGATCGACACATGGTATAAGCGAGTTCTTGCTGCTCTCATCTCTGCTAATGGGACTAGAAATATAAATATATATCTACACCATGAATCAACATTCTTCCAAAACGCCGCGGCGGCGTGTGATATCAACCGTGGTTGCGTATGCACATGGTTTATCTAGCGGTTGCGTCTCATCGCCAAATGTGTGGGTTTACAGGATACTCAATGGCATCGATTCCGTATAGTCTGGAGAGACATGACCAAGGAGGCGCACGCTTCGACGTTCTTCCAAGAGCAAAAGGCAAAAACTCATCATGGGATGAAACCTAAATATGCGAGAAGAATCTACGTGAGTCACGGCCGTTACGCCGAGCATCAAGCATCCATCTCCCCTGACCTCGTCACCTCGAAGAAGGCGCCGGTCCCTTGTCACCCACACAACACCAGATGGCAGCACCAAAGACCCTCGAAGTCTATTCAAGGTAAGCACACCTCGCGCGGTTGAGGCTTCTATGTCTAGGCATATAGCACAGCTTAACGCGAGCTGCCTCTCACACACAACATACCTCGTCTCCGAATCCTTCTTCTCTCCTCTCCCTAGGTAAGGTAGGCAGGCCTGTATGAGCATTATGAATAAATAAATAAATAGCCTCATTCTTTCGTTTTATCTGTCAGAAAATGCCTATCCTGTCCCCCGACCGATTCGTGCCTTTCCATGTAGTAGCATCCGATCGGTTTCGGGCGAATAAGCAGCCTCACGAGCTGACGCCGTCGGAACGCTTGCTCCGCACTGGGGACGACGGAGTTGACGCATTCTGCTTCACCCCCAAGCGGTCTGTGCCCACCTCGTCCCGTCGTCTCTCCCGGTCCGACTGTATAGAGCGTCGTCAGGGCACTGTCTTGGGGCTATACCCGCTCGATCGCCAGGTCAGCCACGGCGCTGTGTGGTCAGTTGGCGGCACCGCTCCCAACGGCGTTGCTGTTGACGGAGGACGTGGCCGGCTCGTCAGTTCGGGCACCAACGCTCGTCTATATACTACTTCCTTCTCCAATCTGAGACCCAAGTCCGAAGAAGACCAAGAGAGGCACGAGGGTCGACTCGCTATAGCGCTCAATATCGACCGCGTCCGGCGTGTCCTCGACTTTGACGGATTCTCGACCTTTCCTCGATACAAGAAGAAGACTAGGCCGTCATTACAACCCGCTAAAACCATCTGGACGGGATCGGAATGGACCAACGACGCTCACTCCATACCTAGTCAGTCTTTTCATTGAATGCATACATACACACATGAAGGATCTGACACTTGCTAGAAGCCCTGAAGGCGGAGCGCATCTTACCCAATGCGCCCTTCAAGTGAGTGACTCTCGTTGGACAACATCGGAAACGACACCGATGCTAGATGAATAAGTGCTTATTTCTTGTAGGGTTTTAGATGCCCCTGGTCTGCGTGACGATTTTTACTGCTCTATCATGGATTATTCTAAGTCCTGCAACACGTTAGCCGTCGGCTTAGGCAACCTCTTGTATGGGTGGTCTGAGGCAACTGGCGTCACTCTTCTCAATGCCGGCGTCAAAGACGGCTCTTGGCTGACGTCGGTAGCTTTCTCGTCTGAGAAAGGCGGCAAGTCAATACTCGCCTTCGGTCGGTCAAACGGCTGTCTCTCGCTGATGTCCCTATTTGACAGCTTGCTTCCTCGTTTTGAGGCACAGCAGCCAGCACCGGTGGCCTGCCTTTGCTGGCGTCCTACCGTGACCATGCGGCCATCGGTGAACGTGCGGAACTCGAGCTCCATGGTAGCCACAGAAGATCTTCTCGTCGGTGATGAGATGGGGGATATTTATTACTATTCTGTCGAGTGGCCCGAGGCCTGGGAAGTGTCTCGGGAGAATTGGCCTGGCGCGATGACGCTGATGGTCCGCATCAAAGTCCACTCGCAACAAATCTGTGGCCTTGCCTGGTCACCCACGGGCACCGACTTCGCGACGGGCGGCAACGACAACCTGTGCTGCCTCTTCCAAGCCGACAAAGTTCTAGATACTGAAAATGAAGGAGCCAGCACTTTGACGTCGGATTCGGCCTCATCCCCGGCGTCGGTCCCGGCTTCGACTTCTGTAGCTGGGACCTCCCAAGCAGCGTCACCCTCTCCCTCATCGAGCACCAGCAGCGCCGTCTTGTCCCCGTGCGCCAGCGAAGGACCAGACTACTACACGATGCCGCGAAACTTGGTCCGCTACCTCCCGGCTGGGTCAGAGAGGCACCGCTGGCGGCATGCGGCAGCCGTCAAGGCGATCGCGTTCTGCCCGTGGCGTGAGGGCCTGGTCGCGACAGGCGGCGGGTCCAACGACAAGTGCATCCACTTCTACCATACCACCTCGGGGGCAGCGCTGGCGACGATCTCGGTGGCGGCGCAGGTGACGTCCCTCATCTGGAGCAAGACGCGGCGCGAGATCGCGGCGACGTTCGGCTACGCGCAGCCCGACCACCCCTTCCGCATTGCCGTGTTCAGCTGGCCGGACTGTCGCCAGGTCGCGGCTGTCCCCTGGGAAGGCGAGCACCGTGCCCTCTATGCCGTCGCGTACCCCGGCGGACCCTCGGACACGTATCGCACGAAAGAACGCCTGAAGAGCCGCACGGCGGAGGAGGGGTGCGTGGTTGTCGCGAGTAGCGACGAGAGCGTCAAGTTCCATGAGGTGTGGCTTGCAGGGCGAAAAGCTACAGCGCTTGGGAGCGGCGTCTTGGCTGGGAGCGATATCCTAGAAATGGAAGAGGGTATTGACAAGGAGGGGGATGTCATTCGTTGATGGACTTGCTTGCTGTGTGGTGGTACTACGCGTGCCGTTTGCTCTGCGGACGATGGCGGCAGGGGAGTTATCGACTACACGGCATGGTTTGGTTGGTAGTAGTGGCCACGGCGTCATGGAGATTGTTATCGATATACTATGCCGTGATGTACTTGTGATCGGTTTGTGGTTATACTTATATCGCGCCGTGCAAACATGGCTCTGTTCGCTGCGATGCCGAACTTGCGGCTCGACTTCGGCTCTCGGCAGACTGACAATCGGGCTGTGGGTTTATAGGTACTCGAGGTAGGCAGATAGGTTAGGTGATTCTGACTAGTGGGAATTTGGAGTGAATGGTTAACTGAGCATTGTGGTCAAGTGGGATTTCCTACTAGATTCCTTCTTTCATGGTGATGGGATGTGTATCTGTACCACCATCAACGAGTACTATGCGGTGTCATAGGATATGGATACAACGCACGCGCCCCATCGGAAGGCGGCAATCGAACTATTTCCATGGAAGGGTATGCGAGTGACTACTACGGTGACGAGGCTATGCGCTACGTTGCAGCTTGTGTGCTTTGAACACAGGACATCGGGACTGTGGCCGTTGTGCGACAACAGTGAAGCGAAGCGAGAGCTGGTGTGTCAACAAACTGTTGGCATGATAAATAGGACCGGCATCAGGAGCGGCAAGTTGGATTGTGTTGCGGTACATATTATTATAAGTCCATTACCGACTAGCTAACCGTCAGAGGACTTGTTGTTCACTTGGCTCTCGGATGGACCATTGATATCAACACTCAAGACCAATGATGACAATATTAGGGTTGTGTCCGAGTCGGTGACAAGATATCGATATCTATCTCATCGTAGTCTACCTTTCCCTCTCTGGATGTTGTTGTTGCTGTTGCTGTTGCTGTTGCTGTTGCTGCTGCTGCTGCTGCTGCAGCAATATGACGGAGAGAGATTCGACATCCAGAGATAATCACAATGCTGAAAACGACGCTCTTCACATACCTCGCTAGCATGGCCATGGCTATGAATATAACTACAAAGCGTCGTGGTGTATGGACTGCGGGGACGGAGAAATCGCCTCGCGCTATGCGGACCTTCTAGGCGCTTTCACGGCGGACAAGGCACGAGCGGTTATGATGATGATGCCGACTATGAAGCCCTGTTCTTAGCTCGGTTCGAGACGCCCCTAAGAATATAATAAATTTCGCTATGTAGGTGCTCTATACCCTACGTGCAGCTAAGTTGTCTCTCTTGCGATCGCAAACTTTTCTCTGTAGACAGCGGCTTTTGGGTGTTACTTACTACCATTGGCCTAGGTTGCTTCTCTTGAGCCTATCCTACATCTCTCATGGTTAAAAAGGGTTTACAAGCGCACGACCTGTCACGTACGACCATAGCCATCGGAAAACTCGGGATCCCGTCCGCTCTCCCATAGATAAGCCGGTGAGCGCCAGATTAGTAGTTGGGTCGGTGACGACCAGCGAATCCCTGGTGTTGTACGTTTTTTTTTCTTCTTTTCTTCCCTATATAAACATTCCAGGCCAAACTGGGTCGCAGAGCGAATATGCACTGCCTCTGACGGAAGACTTCACGGAAACGTCAGGCTCGGCCAACATGGTCTCGGGCAAGGCGCTGGCGACAACCACGTATGGCAGTCGGGAGGAGTTCATCGAGGGACAGAGGGGACAACAGTTGACGAAGATGGATATCATCTCCATTGACGCGGCTACTTGTGATACAGCCGTGGTTCGTTAGATCTAGGGCTTTGGCCTGCCATGAGGGACAACGATTGGAGGGTGAGCTTCATGGAGTTTGATAGTGCGGCTCATGTCTGGGATCTGGTGGGGCTTTTGGCGAGGAGGGGAGGCGAATGTACGAATTTGGAGTGCGACTTAGATAGCTTACAAGGCATTATTTTAAGGTCACTTCTATATTCAGAATTCATAGAGGTTGAGGTTGGGCTGGCTCTCTTTGTGGTTGGTACTATGATACTAATATATGGTATGGTATTATGAATGAGAAGGCCTCTGAGATACCGGGAATGGGCTGTAATACATGTATACACCTCCCCGGAAAAGGTAGCGACAATCTCTAATCGGGTCACGTTGTTGTGCTAAGATATCGGCAGATGCAGGAACAAAACCTCTGGTTGGTCACTTGGTCATATGGTCATTGGAATTAATACCTAATAAGTCGCAGTACTTGTTGTAGTATTCCAGGAGTAGCTTATGACGTCGATTCGGTCGGACAATGAATACAAGCCGGGGCACGTGAGTATAGGTCGGTAGGTACATGCAACGGTACCCTACATGTAGGATACCCACTATGTACATAGATAACGTAGGTACATAGGCATCGATTGACTCGCACTAGTCCGGATTAGGGGGAGTCACGTTACTTCAGCCCAGAAAGTCAAAGTCATCCGGGCAACTCGGGCACGCCCCGCCACTCGACCGCTTTGGTGGGCTGTTGCTGCTGTTTCTCCCCTCCCCTCCTCCCCTCCACTCCACATCGCACGTCGAGCAGCTACCTACCTATAGGTATCCTGTAGCCTGTAGGTGGATACCTAGGCCCCACAGTGCTTCTTCTCCATTCTCCACCGCCTGAACACATACCGCCCATTATTACCATTACCAATCTCAGTCCAGCATCTCCTGCCTAAGTGCCTGGCCTACATATCTCCCTACCTATCTGCCTACTTACCTAACCTACCCATCTAACCTTACCTGTCCACCGCCCCCCCAGCTGCTCACCACTTCTGCTGCTACAACTATCATCACCGCTACCAAACAGCTTCGTCGCATCGAGTCGTCCATCGGCTGCCCCGTTATCGCCGGCATCACTCATCCCCATCAACAGTCACCCGGCCATTCAGTCATCGAGTGGCTCGGCTGGTCACCGACCAAGTCATACCCATAACAGGTAAGTCGATGAATGCGTCGAGCGCGCCATTCGTCATTCGTCATTGTCACCTGCCTAGGCCCCTCTCGCTCTCCCTGTCATTCTCTGTGCCTGTCCTCGCTGCATGCCCTTCTCTCTTCGTGCCATTGTCGTCGTCTCGGTGCATTCCTAGAAGACGTATCTCGGTACATACAATAACAAGAGTACCTCCACACGAGCACCGTCCCCTCAACCACCACGGACATCGGAGGGACAAAGAGAGGGGTAAGAAAGACAAATAGGCCCCAGACAAGATTCAGAGACGCAGCATTCATCAGTCACATCCATCCCAGTACACACCTTACACGACACCAGTAGTGCGCATCGATCCCATCGGCTCAGACCTGTCTAGGCACAGAGTCAAGCAGGCAACATCTTAGCTCACGTAACACATTGTCCAGCGTCTCTCTCTCCCCTTCCCTCCCTCTTTTTTTCTCTTCATTTTCATCACCATTCTGGCTGTCATCACATCACTCTGTTTTTACTTCTGACACCTGTACCTTAAAACAAGGCCTACTAAACCTTCTTTCCCTTCCCCTTCATTCTTCGCCTTTCCCCAATCTCGCAATCCGCCAACTACCCGTCGTCTGCTTAGTCTTCCGTCTTTGATAATCATCCTCGACCGCTATCCAGTTCGCCCCTCGCAAACCCACTGCCTGCCTACCTTGCCTTTTATCTTCCTGTCCAATCCCGACAGACCCAGCTTGAACCTTGACCTACTTCGCCTTGTTGGATTCCCACGACGCTGTCAACGTCACCAACTGACATCAAGACCTCAGTACTTTGTCATCGTCAACAACGAACAACCGAGTCCTTGTCACACATCTACCGCCAAAATGCGAAGCAAATTTAAGGATGAGCATCCCTTCGAGAAGCGCAAGGCTGAAGCCGAGCGCATCCGTCAGAAATACTCTGACCGCATCCCCGTATGTCACCCCTCATGTCACCAACGCCTCTACGTCGCATCATCGGACATCCGCCTCCGCCATCGTATGCGCCGCTTGTGTCGATGCTCTTCTGCTAACCTCGACTTCCGCTCTTTAGGTCATCTGCGAGAAGGTAGAAAAGTCCGACATCGCTACTATTGATAAGAAGAAGTACCTCGTACCTGCAGATCTTACCGTAGGCCAGTTCGTCTACGTCATCCGAAAGCGCATCAAGTTGTCTCCCGAGAAAGCCATCTTCATCTTCGTTGATGAGGTCCTCCCCCCGACTGCTGCCCTCATGAGCAGCATCTACGAAGAGCACAAAGATGAAGATGGGTATGTCTCTCTTTCTATCTTCACATCTCTCTCCATTTATGATTTATGTCCCGCTGACTCTCCCTCTCCGTTCAGATTTCTCTATATTACGTATTCGGGCGAGAACACTTTCGGCGAGGCGGCTTAGAGTTGACGTTTAGTTGCTTTCAAGGGGTTCCTCGGCGTTCACAGGTTCGACTTCACGGTTGCGATAATACGCGATGGCACAGTGCGCTATGGATTATGAAAGGAAGATGGGAGTGCCTCAGGGATCAACTCGTCGCAGGGAATTCGGGCCTCTTAAATGATCTGCGCAGGCGAAATACCTTCATGCCTTCTCCATGTTCTTCAGTTTCATCATCAGCGAATATGACCAACAGTGGCATTCTGCCCACCAGTTTGCCTGTCTCCCGTAACCACTACACCTTCTCCCGGTGCTCTGAATCGTCCCAAATCTATCTTTGTTGCAATCCTGACACCCAGCTGACGGCTCCTTTATTGGAACAAAGAAGAGCAGTATCGTGTTATGGAGTATTATAATCATTCCGTGTCGTTCTATTTGCGTGCCACTAGCTCTATTGAATATGACGGCCTATAGCGTAGTCATTTGCGTGCCTCGCTCAGTAGTTGTAGATTATTATCTATCACGTTCTCCAGCTCTCATATAACTACACAAAGGGGGCATGACTTCCTTTGTTTCCTAGGACATAATGGAATAAATAAATCATTCGCGTGCTTGGGAGTCGGTTTACTCTTTTGGCGTGGAGTCCGGTGAAAGGATACACTCCTTTAGATATCACTCATGAAGGGGCTTCCTAATTTCCGCCCGTGATGAAAACCCCCGGGAATTAGGTTTGATTTTCATAGTTGTGTTTCTGTCACCGTTCAGACCGCCGATGGTCCCAGTGAGAACAATCTCTCATTCATAAATAGGGAAGTTGTATGTATACCTAACCAGCAAGATCTGCCTTGCTAGCTTATACAGGAGGAGTATTGGCAGTCCAGTGCCGTATTATTATTGCCAGCTAACCTGGCCAATTCCAGACAAAACCAAGCTTGGACAATAAACGGAGTGACCACGCAGCTAGGGGTCTTCTAGGTTTTTAATTTTTTAATTTTTGGTTTTTTGCGAAATGTTTGATTTGCACACATGTTTAGGTTTTTCGTGGTTATAGTAACGTAGATCTTTTTACAGTCCCACAAAGTAATGTTACAATTCGGGTTTAAAAAAATAAAAAAAAGTAGAGTTCTCTCTACAGAGCCGTGTGTTATGGCCCTAACCATGGGCATACATACATACATACATATCTATGCAAATGTAGACGGTTAAACAGCACGACCCGACAACGTGCTTCTCTCGCCGGTGTGGTGTGGCGGCACGGTTCAACAACCTACCTACCTACCTCTTGAAGACATCAATCACATAGGTTTATTTTCGCGCCGGCGGTTTACTATCCCTACTACTTCGAACACTCTATTGAACTTAAAGAGTATAGGTAGGCAGGAATAATTCGGGGCGAATGTGCCTTGAAGGGTAATCTTTTCGAATTTCCGCCCCTCGCTTATATGACTTGACTCCGTCCATCTTCATTTGCATCACGGCTTTGCATCACGGCTTTGCGACCGTTAAAAAAGACAGACCAACAAACCAACCAACCCAAAGCCGTAGTAGACATGAAGGCCCCTCATCTCCCGTCTCCATCCGACATGAGGCAAGTGGATGTATCTGCACTACACGGGAACAATGCGACAAGAAGGCACTTAGAGGTGTTGACTTATCGGTATCTTGAGAGCAACCAAACATTTATGTCGAGGTCTCACAGCATCGTGGTGGATCGCGGGACGGCCCATGTCGTTACACTCTCAGCTGTTTCTTGATAGGGAAATGGTCATTGCGGAGCAGTTACATTGCAGCCCAATAATGAACGCTTGCAGATATATATATATTCTTGATCGGTGTTGCGGGTCAAGATGCAACGAAGAAGTTCGACAAATACTACCGACTGGCATTATTGGGTCAATGTCAGCTCAAGCTGCGTATTGGCGTATTGAGGGCTGGCGAGAGCTCGCGGAAATAAACACTCCCTTCACAGCTGGCGTTATTCCAAGGACTTCGCATCAGATAAAGCCAACCTAGTAGCAGTAGAGAAAACGACTTTTCTTATATTGGAGCGCAGTGACCCCCAACGCTTTAAATCCGCCCGCCATCCTTCCTCTACTCCTTGCACCGCTTTTGCAAATTATTGACACAAGAACGCCAGACGGACGACGAGGCGAGGGGAAAAGGTATATCGTACATGGGTGAATGCCAAGCTTCATACAGTCCTCATCATCAGCATTAGTAGGCCCGTCAAAACCCAGGCCCCAAGCGGGAAACCCGCCAATTATGCTACCTACTGCTTGCCTCTGCTGTTCCGAGAGGACATGCCGTCCCACATCTCCACAGCCCATCTCCGGGTATGGATTCCACACTCTCAAACGATGGCGCCACTCCAGCAGAAGAGCCAGCCCGAAAAAAGAAGATGGTCTTCGTTTCAAAATCAATGATATCAATCCCAATGCGGAACGCGCAACTGCGACGTTGACAAAATGTAAGCAGCCAAAACCCCCAACACCGAATAGGAAATCAAAAGTTAACTTCATATCCAGTTTGACGCCGATATGCTAATGATGACGAGGGAAAATTAGAAGCGGTCGGAGAAAACTTTATGTTGGATTCGTCTTCTGGCGTTTGTTGTGTGCCATACGAGGCGTAGGCGGATTCTTTTTGGCTACGCCGTTGACCTGAGGTGCGCCCAAACTGGCCGGTGTGGGAGCGCCGCTATCCTCCTCTGCTTTTACCGTCGAAGGCCTCCTCCGTTTGTTACTCGCTGGGCTGGTATTAGCACTGGGCCCGCTGGAATTCGTCCCTTGTTGGCTCTGCTGGAGCTGCATGCCGGGTGCTTGCATATGACCCTGTGCGGGACTTCCCATATGGGGGGAATTGGGAAGCTGTAGATGTGATGCAGCCGGCGAAGCGCCTAAGGGAAACTGGCTAAAACTCGGCGTCCGTTGACTTGGTGGGATATTAGCCGAGGGATGCCCATTCATCATCGCTTGCTGTGGAACATTCGTAATATTGGTGTTGACATATTGTTCGAGGGCCTGATATGGGGAAAGCGTCGAATGTGTTTGGTAGTAGTTGAATAGTGGCTAACACAACATGGATTAGCAAGTGCCCCTTATTGGGATGATAATCAAAATGCTCAGCAGGCAACTCCCTTGCTGTGCCCAACTACCTGGTGTCGACTTACATTCATTTGCCCCATCACTTCGACGATCTGCGATAAAAATGTTAGTTTACAAGGTAAAATGTCCCGCGGGGAAGGGGAGGGGCACAACAACACATACTTCGAGAAATTGAAAGACGGGTTCCGTGATGCCCATGTTTAGTTTGACGGCGGAATGGGGTATCACGAAATCAGGAGGCGGATTCGGCGGTGACTTCATCTGTTTCGACTTGCCCTTCTTGTTCATCTCGGGAGAGCCGTTCACGTCTTGTCCGTTTACCTTTTTCCACTCTTTCGCCCATGAATGTGTTGGCCTGGCCGCATTAATGACCATCTTTCTCGAAACGTATTCCTCGTGGCCATTTGTATTGAACTCCAGCACCTCTAGCTTCTGTTCATTATCAAACTGTGCTTTAAGCTGCCCAGTCGCAACCACCTAACCCAGCGCGTCAGTAAGGGAGATCAAAAGCAATCAGTTGTGTCACGTAGCGTGTATGTACATACGTGAGAGTTCTCAAACCAATATATCAGGTTAGCCCTAGTGTTCTCGAGGAAATGACAGCCGTTGGGTAATTGCCTGTCGGTCGTATTCTTCTCGAATGTTAACTGTATCTGGCGGATGCCGCTCTGAAAGTGCGTATGAAAATATCTGGCGAGCGCTGGTTGAACTATCTCGTATTGCTTGTCTGGTCCGTGCTCTTCGCTCAAAGGGTCAGATCCAGTAATTGGAAGAGATAGTCGGAAGACACCTCTATGTGAGAAGAACCGATCTACAAACATCTGCCAATAGTGTACATCATCTTTCCCCTTATTGCTCTATTCGAATCGTTAGAGGCACGCTAGTCCACGTTATACTGATTGTAACGAACCTGGAAACTACTCAAACATTCGCTAAACTGCATTAATTTTAGCAAGCAATGACCTTTCATTATAGTCTCATTTTTGTGCTGTTGAGCATGTTGCATTTGGGAATAGGCAAGCTGTTGCGCTTGAATTAACTGCGCAGTGGGCTGCTGTTGAGGTTGGCCTGCCGGTTGGTTCTGTGTCTGGGGCTGCTGTTGGGGCGGCTGTTGGGGTTGTTGTGATGGGTTGACTTGAGGTGCGGTTGGACCTTGAGTCTGTGGCTGACTGGCTTGACTGCTGGCGGGTGTGGCTGCTCTTTGAGGGCCCTGGGCACCGGCAGAGGCTTGTTGAGGTTGGTGTTGGCCCTGTTGCGGCTGCCCCTGTTGTTGCTGTTGTTGCGGCTGCTGGGGTTGACCTTGGGGTTGTTGAGGTTGAGGTTGGGGCTGAGGTTGAGGCGTAGGCTGAGGGTGTTGATTCTGTGCCATCGTTGTTGGCATCTGCTGCGCCATAGACTGAGCAAGCTGGTGTTGCTGCTGTTGTTGTTGCTGCTGTTGCTGCTGCTGCTGCTGCTGCTGCTGTTGCTGCATTGACTGGAGTTGATGTGCTGTTATGTGGCCGGGATGACCTGGCTGGCCTCCCTGGTGCATCGCATTGTTCGCAGCCTGCTGTGCCTGCTGAGCCTGGTGTTGCTGGTGTTGCTGGTGTAGTACTTGTTGTAGTGCGAGCTGGAAGTTACCCGGGTTAGCCATACGGTATGACCGACAAGACGAGGGCACGGTATATTTTGATACAGCTTCCGCCACGGAATCCAATATACTTACTTGTTGCTGCTGTTGCTGGGTAGCTGGATGGCCGCCACCTTGCTGAAGATGGCCCTGCTGGAGATGTCCCGGTATCCGTGGTTGCATGCCACCTTGTCTCGCTGCCAATTGCTGATATTGCGCCGTAGCCATGTTTCCCATGACGGGCACGGGTATGCCGAGATTCATTTGCTGTTGGAGCATGGCCTGTCTCTGTTGCTGTAGAATCTGTTGTTGCCGCATAGCAAATATATTCGGGTTCATATTGGGGTTTTGTGGTTGGGACGTCACTACAATAGCATGTTAGCAACAACTCGGATCGTCATTAATCGCAGCTTAGAAATGACTTTGCTTGTGGGAAGCACTCACTGTAGGGCTGTTGTGCAAACATTTGCGGGTTGAGATGTTGGAGAGCGTGAGCATTAGGACCAGCACCTTGAGGCATGCCTCCCATCATGGCAACAGGATTCACTTGTCCGCCAGGACCGGAAGCGGCCATGTGAGCGGCCATCTGGGGCGGCATACCCGGTTGAGCCCCAGGTTGGCTGGGATTATGAGCCATGCCGGGAGCAGCCATAGGATGACCGGGATGAACACCGGGGTGCTGTTGCATTGATGGGTGGAAACCCGGGGCCATACTCGCCATCATGTCTAATATTGTCGACTACCCACAGCGTGGATATCGACGTAACGCTTTTTGTGATATATCATGCGCGTCTGGAATGGCAGCCAGGGGCTGGATGCGGTACGCGCGCGTCGTAGCGCCGTGGATCAATGTATCACGACGAGAAGGAAGAAGAGTAGCGCAATATAGGTCGCTACGAAGCCTAGAAGGGTGTGACTAGGGGTATGGAACGCGGTCAGAACTTGGGGATCTGCTCTTCAGTCAGGCGACGACACGTTAGATTGAAGATGCGATGCGGCCAAGGGCGTCGTGGGTCGATCGCCAGGAAGGCGGAGGGTCTGCTCTATCTAACCGACAGACAAACGAGCCGTGAAAAGGCGGGCGAGTGCTGCAGCAAGGGATGCTGCTACGGTCGACCGAGCGGTTCCACTTTGAGCGACAATACTCGATGTAGTATGGGAGACATGCAGAGAGAGAAAGAAACGAGGAGGAGGCAGAAGTAGAGATGGAGACAAGTCGTCCTCGTCGTTGTCACGAGCTCCGGATGATGCAGTAGCACATGGCCGGAGCGGAATAGGAAAAGATAAAAGTATAATGGGTCGGCGATAATTATGCGCGTGAACGCGACACTATTGGACCCGTTGAATCGCGAATGGACCAGAACCTACACCACAACGACAAGCCGGTCTTGTTTGTGTGTCTGTCGGTGCTGGCGGGTGGGTAGTGCGTAGCTGTGGCCCAGAATGACTGGCCAGCGAGAGTTGCTCGAGTCAGTCTCGTGGTGCGCTGTCGCGCTGGAGAGAGGCGGGAGCGGGTAGCGGCAGGGAGGAAGAGTCGAGGTTGGGGGTGGTGACAGTCGAGTCGCACGTAATTATCGTAGGCGAAGCTGGCTCTCTGAGATGGGCGTTGGTGCGAGTAGTGGTTGTATGCAGCAGCAGCAGCGGCTGGAGGCGTGAGAGGGATTGTAGATTTGGAGGTGTGTCGTCGGATTAAGTTGCAGATGGATGGGGATGGCTATGGGTACAGCAGAGTAGGGCGGTAGGGCACACGCGCGGGAGTCGAACGAGTAGCGATGGTGGTAGCGGGAACAGCAAGCGACGGCGGCGGCGGCGGCTTGCAGAGACGATCGGTCGGTCGGTCGGGTGTGTCGAACCCTGGATGGCGCTGGGAGGGATGGGAGGGAGGGTTATGGGTGCAGGACAAATGTGGATATGATGGATAGGGATAGGCAAAGAAGGGCGGATTTGATTAATCAGACAGACAGACAGGACAAGACCGGGCCAACCTAGAGGAGAAAGTGACAGGAACGTGGGCGAGGGATGGATGGGAGGCCGGGAGCAGGTGCTGGGTGGAGTGGATTCGGGGTGACAGTGTGGACAGTGTGTGTCACGGTATTGTGTAACCTAGGTAGTTTCGTGGTTATGCAATAATTGGTAATGAAGTCAGGACTACCGGGGTTCCAAGGTTGTCTACCGGGGTTGTGGTGGTGTGTTGGCGTGCGGGTTTAGTGCATACAGCTCCCGGTAGGTGCCTTTGGTAGTGTAGGTATAGGCGCGCTTGAGTGTACCGAAGTGCCTGGGTACCTACTACACTAGGTTAGGTAACCACAACTCCAGTACCGAACCCTACATGTGTGCCTTACTACGTACGTACCTACTTCTTAGTACAGTACCTGGACAGGGTACTAAGGTAGGTACGGAGTCTAGTGCAGGTGCTGTGTTGTGATATAGTGCAGTGTAGCTTGAGTTGAAACCAACGTCTAATTGATTGCCTAGATATGTTAGTTTGTTAGTCAGAAAACAATAGCAAAAGCAGGAGAGGGAAGGAAAGAAATATTCGAGAGACAAAAAAAAAAAAAGAGTACTAAGAGAAAGGTTATCTTGTCTCTGTTTGTCTTATTTAGAAGTAGTAGTGTTTTTTTTAGATTTGGTCTAGGACCAACAAGATACTGCATACTTTAGTAGGTAAGTATGGCGCGATGATAAGGACTGGGTGCCTCGGATAACATGGTGAAATACAGCATATAGAGTAGGTATAGTCCGCCCTCTTAGGTATTATATACCGAGAGAGCTATAGTGCCTGTTGGTAGTGTATAATGTCTGGTGGTTCACCACACGCCACAGCAACTTTGCTTGTTGGCTTCGGTAGGTGACTCAAGAGAAAGAGGTATGTACCTAGAGTTACTGTAGATAGATTCTAACATGGAATCCGAGTTTAAAACACAAACATGGAAAGAATGAATACCTACCTAGCACATACTCTCTCTTTCTCTCACTCTCTCTTTCTCTCACTCTCTCTCTCACAGCCACCGAAATATATATATATTTCTTTTTCTTCTTCTTTCTCTTATTCTTATTTCTATTGTTTCTGTGTTGCTGTTAAATTGTGTGCTGATTAGCTGGCGATTGGTGGATCGATATGCTGTAAACCAACAACTGTTGTGGATCACCTGGATGTGGAAGCTGGGTGTGGGTTCGGGTGTTCTGGGTTGTGGTAGCAGCGAGATAGAAGAGTAGGTATGTTGGTGCCGTAGCGATGTTGGCGCATCTTCTGAGAGCCACGGAAAACGTGGAGTGCGAGAGAAAGAGGGAAAAGCCGATGCTGTTGGGTCAAGTGGGCTGGCCACAATCCCCGTCGAGGAACAGCAAGCGTGACAGGGGTTATTTATGGTGAGGATGGTACTTGGTGTGGAGCCGAGGGAGCAAAATTTGGAGTGGGGGCTCTGACGTGCATCAGCGCCCTCTGTCCAATGAAAAGCCCTCAACTGGCCGGATCCCGGATTATATATAGCTCCTGACACCATTTATAGTATGTAGGTACATCGGATCCTCCTAGTATTGCATACATAGTATACTACGTAGTACCTGATAGTTTCTTAGAGACTGCACATAGCAGTGTAGGTATACCTATGTTATATAGTGATGAATAGTAATGATAGGAAGATGAAAGGGCAAACAGTACAAAAAATAAAGGTAGGCAGGAAGGGTTTCTATTACTTTTATAGGTAATGCTTATATGTTTTGTAGTATATTTTCTAGTTCACAACCTTTTTCATTTCTGTGAAAGGGTACCTACCTACCCATGTAGGTGGGTAGGTACCTAGGTAACATTATGTAGGTAGGTACACAGGTACTACGGTAGCTTAGTTGGACAGGTTTAGACACTGTTAAGATACCTGTACGCACTTCCTGTCAGCTGACAACAAGAGATACAGTTTATCCGATAAGACACCATCCACGCGGTCCCCACTAGAATTTTTTTTTCTTTCCCTTTTCTCGCGAGGCTCTGCTCTGCTCCGCTTTCTCTTCTATAAATTTTGACCATTCGCCTTTCTTGTACTTCTCTCTATCACACTTCAACAACTTCATAGCATCTTCTCACACCAGCAGCAAGGCCATCAATCTTTGTGCAGTAGTTGATTAGTTCAGTTCGGTTTGCTTCTCTGCGCTTTCCGCGTAGTGATTTGAATCCATGGTGAGTCTCAATCATGTTTCCCTCCGCCCGCTATCATCATTACCTCCTCTTCTCAGGATGACATCTAAACAAATTGTCTTCTTTTCCCAACCGAATCGCCCATGAAGAAGTTTTCGACTGTTCGGGCTCTAGCAGCCTGTTACTTGCCAGTATACTTTGTCTGATTTCGTGTGTCATTCGCGCCTTGTGCGCACTTGTACACGATCTAGAGAGGACCTGTTATGCGACAATTATCCTTTCATCTGCCTGCACCCAACCGCTAACCTCGGCATCTTCAGGTTCTTAGGTCTTTTCCGCCTTGACGCTTTGGCAGTAGCAAATACTACCGGCTTTTCCACGGATGCCAGCCCTTTGCACCGACTTGTGTTTCAGTCGGTAGGCAAGCCAGCATATTTCTCTTCGCACAAATCAACCCGGGCAGTCTATTTTGATAGAATAGGGTTTCCATCACTATTCGCAGTTTCCACTCGAGTTTCTGTTGAGCTTAGTTTGAAGAAATTTTGTATGTCACGGCAAGACTAGAATAGTGACCACCGCGTCTAGAATTATGTTAGCATATCAAGGGAGCAAATTCGAAGAAACTGAACTTCATAACTGAACATGTCGGGTGTTTTGAGCCCGTGGAGTGACAACTCCTTGGACGTGACGTGCCATTTCTCCTCAGCAAACTCTACCAATAAATACTTTGAACCCCATGCTTGCCTAAATGGACCCGCCTTATCCCAAGATTTGAACAAGGTGTGACTGGATTTGAAGTAAATAATGGCTTGAATAACCATCTGAATTTCTTTCGTAAAGAGTGGCTACAGAGGCTGTAAGAGCGTAGTAGTCGCGTACTTATAGACGGCACCTGCGTCTTGGTGTAGTGTACACAGATACCCATATACTACGTATGTAGCCACCAGTGGCAGCGAAGGATAGAAAAATGTAGCTGGCCAGCCTCGCATCCAGTTGGCTTTGACTACTGGGAACTTGAGTAATATCTCGATGGTGAAATCGATTCAGTTTCATCGCATTTCCGCAGTAATGTCTTTCAAACAATGCCCACTAGAGTAGAAAAAAACAAGCCCCGGACCGGCCGCCTTTCACCAAGCAAGCGGTCAAATCGATCAAATCCGGCATCGGACTGACTCACTTGCTCTCACTCCTTAAGCCTTCGCGGCATTCGGCTCCCACCCCTCGGCCGCCATCTGGAAGCTCTCAAACACAAAGGCCGGGGAGACAGTGCACCCGACGAGCGTCCAGTCGCCCAGGCTCTTCGCGTGCTGCCATTCGCCCTTCTGCACGACGACCTGCGGCCGTTCCCCGCTCAACAGGTCCTTGCCCAGCACCACGTCCCGGACCGGGGAGCCGTCGTCCCAGGCCAGCGAGAGCTGCAGCGGGGCCCCGGCGTAGTGATGCCAGACCTCGACGGCGTCGAGCACGCGGTGCCAGTGCGAGAGACCGGACTCTCCTTTCAGGAGGTAGTAGATGCAGGTGCTGTGGGGGCGGTCCGAGGGGTCCGGGGAAGAGTCCCGGAACGTCTCGATGTAGTAGCCTTTTTCCGGGTGCGGCGCCAGATGCAAGGCCTCGATGACTTGCTCCGCAGTGAGCTCGGAAGACATCTTGATTGATGGTATTGATGGTATTGATGGTATTGATAGGAATAGGTAGGCTGGTAGGCGTCTGATGAGTGTCAGTAGAGGGGTCCTAGAACGGTGCTGATTGTCGTGATGGGTAGACGGACAGATATGATGCGAGTAGGTGTGGGTGGTTGCTGAGCGGGGGGTTTTGGGGGGCACAGCTTCTAACAAACGGTTCTGCTGATAGCCTGGGCGGAGGATGGATAATGTCTTGGTTTGGTTTGGTTTGTTCGTTGCGCCTGCTATGTCGTCAAGAAGTAGGGAAAGGAGAGGAAGGAGGTTGCTTTGAAAAGAGGTACCGAGTAGGAGATATGGATTGTATCGAGGAGTCCCGGTAAATTAATAATCGTCAGATTGCTCTGCCCGTTTTAAATGCCAGCAAAGAATTGGGATGGCGTGTATTGTAGCTGGGTCGCAAAGAAAGGGTGAATATCGGCAAGTTTCACCATTTGCTAGTCATAAGAGATCGAAATTAGGAGCGCTGGTTTTCTTAATTCTACGAACTGAGATTTGGGTGAGGGGACGGACACACGGCTACTTCGGAATCGGAAATGAGCCTACGGAATAATGTGTGATGCGACCATCAATGTAGGTACATGTATCTCCCTCCGTACCACTGTACCAACATATAGATCTGGACATGCATGTGTAGCTACATTCGTAGCTCGCAGTGCTCCTCACGTTCTGTCTTGGGTTCTCTTGTCGTAACTTACATACATACAAACTGCTATCAGTTAGATACTGACACTGAACAACTCCCCATCTCTCTAACAAGCAAGGGGGGAGACTGGTCCCCGCGTCGAAGGAACCAAAGCCCTTGCTCATGGAGGCCATCACCTTCCGTCTAGGTAAAAGTAGTTTTCACCCACCATAACAAAACATTGTTTAAACACACATCTTGGACCTTGTAGGTATCATTGTCTCGTTACTCCGTTACCACGTTACCCTGCTACACCGATGCCTTCCTGTACCACTTCGCGGAGAGCACTGCTGTTCGATCTATTGTCCGGCCGTTTGACCCTGCCACCAACCATGCCTCTCCGATTTCGACCTGTCCGGCCTCTGCCCAGCCAGTTTAATTTCAGGAGCCTGCCAAGTTCGGATACCATCTTACTGGGTTCATCCGCTCCGCCAACCCCTATCGTTCCGCCCATCCCCGTACCGGTACTAGCGAGGACGCTCATGCATTGCAATAAACGGCCGACCATTTCAGTCACTTGCTTGCTGTCCTCGACGTTTTGTTCACGCACACTACCTAGCACTTCCCGCGTCCGGTCTCCGTCTCTCGTCTGTGGCGTGAAGGGTCGAAGAAGCGACCCGCCACTCGCTGACGCTGGATCTGATGCGCCACTGCCATACGACACATTGCTGATCGCACGGCTCCTCGACGGGTTTGAATCGTTGCCAAACACCGTCGTCGAAGTCGAGTTGTAGCTCGCTACGCTCGGATCGAGCGACATGGCCGTGCCTGGGCGTGCAGCCGCGAAGCCCCCATCGGATGGTGACGTCGATAGGGAGGCGATGCTGTCGTTCGCTATAGGCGGCGACGCTAGGGCGAGCGAGGCGAGAGAGTACGGCAAATGCTCGAGTGAGAGTCGAGAGAAGATACCCTTCAGTTTGTCGTAGCGGGGCAAGATTAGGATATCACGGTAAGCCGTGAGGACCATTCGCCGTACGTCGAGCACATTGCCGGCGGGTGAGACCTGTGCTTGTATGTTACCACTTCCCGGTGTGCCTGACGTAGAACCACCAGCTACTATGCCACCCCAAAAGTCGCGTGCCTGCTCAACAGTCAGGAGCGGTCCGACCCCCGAGAACTCGAGGTCCAACGGTAAGAAAACCGCTTGTAGATATGGAAGGATATTTGTAAATGTAATCACCCATAGCTCGACGAGTGCGGGAATAACTCGATCTTCTGGGGTCCTACGTAGAGTATGATCGAGCGACGCAAATCCCGTCGTAAGGAGGTCTCGCAAGTCATCGATGATGATGAGTGCAGAGCGACGCTGTATGCAATACTGAATGTGCATCGCCACAACCCGGTTGAGGTCCTCGACTGGCAGACGCAAGTCCTCCCCTTCAAAGATGACAAGTAGTTTTGCTTTTAGGTACGGCCAGGCGTCATCGAAAGACATGTTGTTTAGGCCGTATTTAGTCGAGTCTATAGGTTCATGGACATATGAGCCGTTGTTAGCTAACGAACCAAGACTGCCGGGCCCAGTCCACTCAGTTGCTAGACCAAACGTTGAGTCGTTATCATGGCGCATAATATCACCGAGCTTCTCTTCCTTCCTTTTCTCACGCAGTGCCCGACCGCCGTGGCGTAAGTCGAGACCACTAACGCTTTTCCCTAGGGCGCTATTGGGGCCAGGACTCGGAGGCGGGTTGAAATTATATAGGCTTGAGGGCGCGCTGGGATCAACGGGACGGGAGTTGCTAGCGGCAGACGACAGGGGCAGATTATGATCGTCTTTACTCGTCAGTTTATGCTTCTGACGGGATAGGAAATGATGATGTTTCCGTTCCTTGTCTTTCTCCTTCCCCTCCCGCTCGACAGGAGAATCAGTGGCGCGGATGGTGGCGGAGGACGAATTGCCCAGGTTATAGAAGGACTGCGAATCAGCTAAGCTCGTGGTGCTGTAGTTCCCTCGCTGGAGGGAAGCAAGCGCCGATCCAATCTTGCCAGGGCTAGGCATGGGTCGTTCCTTGGACTCGCTCTTCGTATCGATCTTCTTGGGGCGAGAGAACAGCTTGACCTTGGACTTCTCGGCCTTGGCGGGCTTCTCGGGAGGAGGCATAGGAGGCGCTTGGATGGGAGGGACAGGCGAAGTGGGCTGAGATGAGGTCCTAGGAAAGGCGACATTTGCCGCGGCGGTAGCCGCAGCAGCATGGCTGCCTAGCAAACCGTTGTGATATCCCTGACTGCCAAAACCATTGTCGCGCGGTGCGCTAGCCTCGGTCAAGCTGAGCATGGGAGGGCTCCGTGGTCCGGCGACAGGCTTGGACGGAAGTCTTTTGGAAGGGTCATGTGTCTCGCTCCCGGGGAACGGCACAGTTTGTGAACGATGGCGACTATGCTGCGGTTGCTGGTGGTTGTGGTGTTGGTGTTGCATGGCAGCCTGGGCAGCGATCTGGCTGGCCGAGAGCGCGGCGGACGACTGCGACATGCCGACCTGCGACAAGTTGGACGTGCTCGTAGAGGGCATGCTGGGCTCAAACAAGCCCGGGGCCTGCGAATGCTTCCGAACGTGGCCGGCACGCGCAGGAGGGAGCGTCAGGGGAGACGCGTTTCGGGTACCGGCGAAATCGTTGGCGGTTCGGTTGGGACGAGAGAAGTTCTGGGGGCTCCCGCGACCGGGAGAATTGGGGAAGGGTGGACTCGCGAGACCGACCGGGGTCTGGGGGGCTCTGGTTTTGGGGAGAGAGATGGTATCTTCAGTCGACGAGGTGTCTATCCTCCGGATCATGGGTCGGGAGGGGGCGGCGGCGGCGGCGGCGTTGGAAGTGCTGGAGGTGCTGGAGGTGCTGGAGGAGCTGGAAGAGTTGGTGACGTGGGAGGAGGCATTGGCCATGGAGCCGGGGATGAGAGGCGAGAAGCTACCCGGGGCTCTCTGCTGGGGTCGTGATTGTTGCATCGTCTGGGGCGCAATCGCAATGTCGAGACGTGTAATATCGAAAGCCTGGCTCCTATTTCTAGCGTCTATCGATTACATCTTAGGTCGAGGTACGAGGTAAAGAACGGCTCTTCGTCGTGAGTTTAGCAAAGAGGTCGAGGTCAATCAATTCAATGCTTGCATGCTGTTACCTACTATCTAGTAGGTACCCTACTTAATCATGACCGACCAAGATAGAGGAGAGATAGAGGTAGGTACCATACCTCCATGTAGTTGTACTTACAGGGGGGGTTTAGCCCCGCACTCCAGTGGTCTGGAGCCGGTGGGGCATGGCTAGACCTCTATCATACAGTGCTGCAGTACATACTTCTACTGTAGCCAACAGACATGGGTGCTATTCTCAAGACGGCCTATGAGTTTCATTCGATGTGTATAATCTTTTTTATTATTCCCTCCCACCTCCTCGTATTTTGACATATTTCAGAGCCGTACAGTCGTGTATTCTCCCGGAACCGTCCTCGCCTCTCCGCTGATTTCAGTTGATGCCAGTATACAGGGTTTATATGTAGTAGACTTCAGCGTTAAGAACACACTTATCGACGTCTACGATAACATTTAGACGAACCAGTCACAATGTCACAATTCCAAAAGCAAAAGCTCATCAACAGCGTCTTCAAGGATACCAGGGTAAATCTAAATATAAGTATTTAACACCAGCCCCATAGCCAGCTCGAACCTTGACGTTTGTCCATACCATCATTTACTTAACCTACCATGAAGAACACACCGTTGTCGGTGTTGCCATTCCCCATTCCACCGCCTCAAGTGTTAGCAGCAGATGGCAGATCTCCTGTCTTTCTGCCTCGTAGCCATATTCTCTCGTCTTACCGCATAGGAGCAGGGCGCAGACGGAGCGGTTTGTTTAGAATAAGGCTCAACTCCGTCGCAGTCAAGACGAGGTCTTCGGACTCGGGCATCGTTTGAACCTGCTGTGCTCTCGAAGCTTTCCGCGGCCTCGTAGCTGTCTGGGCCTTCTGGATTTTCCGGACTTTCCGAGGTGCCTCCTGGTACTTCCCGGCACTCCTCTTCGTCCCTTTGCTGATAGTGCAACCCATTGTTTGTGTTTCTCAGGGGATCAAAACCGGTATGCAAGAGCAAGATCACTTACGTACCGGAGCACTTGCGTACCTAGTCTCGGGGACGAAGAGGTTGTTTTTATTGCGGTGTCGAAGGCCGGGATCAGTACCTGCAGGAGATTAGCTGGACAGTTCGGATAATTCTAGAATTGAGTGTTCGACTTGTGAGATAGGACCGCCTAAAGGGTGGGAGCATCAACCCCGTTTTATATAATACACATTGTGAGTTTTTTCTTGCAACCTGCTCCGCTTTGAGCAAAACCTGAAAGATAGACGGGTCAATGCTACTAGGTAGTAGCTCTCACAATGGATCGTCTACACTACATCTCTTTATGTAGGCTTCAAAGGCCTTTATAACCACAGATATAGGATATGCTTCTACTTGCTCTTGGACATTTTCATCTTGGCTATCAGACAACGAATAAAAATGAAAAAGCGTCCTAGCATTAAATATCTTACTAACAAGCAGCTGTCGCGAGGTAACTTTTAGCAACCCTTTTCAATGATACCGACAGGAAGTGCACGAGGGCGAATCACGGCACGGCAAGGCAGTCCAGTTCACGGAGATTTGGCAGAGGAAACAGGAACTGGAGAAATTCATCCCGTGATGGCAATCATCCTGCAAATCGAAGAATACTCGGAATGTTCATTATTCCCTCGCGTTCACAAAAAAAAAAAAAAAAAAAAAAGAAGAGAGCGAGATAATCCATAGACAAATCAAATAATTTAATAGATGATCGCCATTCCAAACAAAACTTTGGCGTCAATCCATACCCCCCTGATCCACCTAGAAGTACGACGCCTCGACGAGGAAGCCAACAGTCAACTAGATAAATCAGTTCAGTGAATCTGCACCTCGTTTTCATCCCACCCAGATCATAGGTAATAAACGGCAATTTGATGCTCACCTTGGCGTGCTGCAAGACGTGCGGGAAGCTAACAGTCGAGACGGTGTCCGAGGCCGAGTGGATGTAAGGCGAGGAGTCGCGGAGGTTCTCGTCGCAGACATACGCTGCAGGGTAGCCCGCAGAATAAGCAGAGGCGCTATAGTAATCGAGAGTCAATTAGTCGGTCGAAGCCACCAGGTTCAATGGGAGGCGATGGGGCACGTACTGGTCACTGCATCCGTAGCCGCACCTGTCCGTAGACAGAGGCAGGCTAGTGTACACGGGCACGAGCTTCTGGATGAATGACGTAAGGCTGGTGTCGGCGTAGTCGGTGTACACGGCGATGACGTTGTTGGGCGAGTAGCCCGTCATGTCCTGGTTCATGACGGCGAGGACGTCGACGCCGCTGCCGACGTACGAGTTGAAGACGTCGCGCGAGCCGAGGAGACCTCCCTCCTCACCTATAAAGGGCAGTAAATGAGCATAAAAATTTCCCACCACTGTGCCGGACACCAGCTCACCGACTACTATATAGGTAAAGCAGGTGAGGATACTAGGGACAACGAACCTGAGTAGAAGTGGAACTCGAGAGTATTCGCCGGGGCGTACTTCGCCGCGGCGAGAACCCGAAGCGCCTCGAGGATGACGACGACACCCTAGGTATACATATCCATCAGTCTTCATACCCTACAATGTAAAGGAGGTAGGCAGCCTGCATGGCTATAAAGGTAGATGGACTAACAGAGGCGTTATCATCCGCGCCAGGGGCGCGACCAGAAGTAGTGCTGCCAATAGAGTCATAGTGGGCCGACACAATAACGACCTCGGCCGACGTGCCGGGGATGGTAGCGATGACGCTGGGCTGGCTGTACGAGTGGGCGAACTGCTTCACAGTGATGGCAGAGTTGGCCGAAGCCACGCTGACGACCGTGCTGTACATCCACGAGGCGCTCGTCGCCGCGTACGAGCCCCGGTAGTACCGATTGTAGAAGTTGGCCAGGGTGTTGGTCCAGGTCTGCAAATTGCTCTGGTTAACGTTGCTAATGAGCGCGTTCGCCTGCGTCTGGTGGCTTGGTGCCGATGGGAATGCGGCTGCTTTCTGCTGGGCCCTGGCGGCCTTTCGGGCTGCGCCCATTGCCTCAAGTTCCTGGTTTCAACTGTTAGGAGCCCATTCACAACCAACGGGCCCTGCTCGGTGTTTCATATTGCTGAGGAGCGTACCATAGTATCGGTGATATCCACGAAGCCGATACGTTTCGAGGTGAGCCTCTCGAATTTATCCTCCTCAGTCATCCATGTCCCTGGGTCATCCTCGGATATCTTAACGAGTCGTAGCCCGGCGGCAGGTTTGCTGAGAATAGGCCTGGGCTCAGAAGGAACAGCAGCGAGAGCCAGGGGCAGAATAGCCCCGAGGACTGCTAGTCGTGAAAAGCCGACCATGATGTATTCCTTACACGGTTCTTCAGAGAGGGCAAGAGCAGACGAAATAAAGAATCTGCTTGGCCAAACAAGAACAAGAGTAAGGTGTCACAACCAGAACGACAAGCATTTCTGTCCCATGATATGGCATGCTACCACCCCTCATTTATACATCATCTCCTGAACCCTTCGCTCCAAGTCAGTCTTTTTGCGCGTCGGGCTTGGTCACACAACTTTCATCGCCTTCTTACTTGGGAACATTTGAAGTCTGTCTCGGCATTTGGATGGCCTGCCCGGGTAGGCATAGTAGTGTTGCCTCACGACAACTTCAAGCTGCCCAATCCGGCACTTGTGAGGCTCCTTGGCAGGCCGAGCCAAAGGGAAAGCAACAACGGGTGCATTGCCAAGCTTGCCAAGTAACTCTTATCATCAGACGCGCTGGACACATCGTTCTTTGAAGATGTCGCACGGTTATTCTACCCTGCAGGCTAGGTAAGAGGGAGCAGTTCAAACTGCTTGCCTGGAGAATCATTCTCCGTCTCGACTCAGTGGAATGAAATCCCCCGGCCTAGTAGTCGCTACAGCGCAACAAACGACCGCCGTACTTCTCGGAAGGGGAACCGAATCTAGCTCTGACTTTGAATCTAAACCGACATTCATTGAAGTTTGATTGATCTTAAGAGTCCAGGATTAGTTGAAACCAGTGGATTCAAGAGTAAGCCTAGCTTTGACACAGGATCGAGAGCTCAGATTTTACGAGAAAAAGGTATGTAGGTAGATAGCCTAGGAAATAGCAAATATTCGTGGTGTCGTAATTTGGTGACAGATGAGGAGTTTCGGGTCTTGGAGGTAGGTAATCGTCGGAAGGTTCTGGGTCCCCTGTCAGGGACCTCCCAGGTAGGTTGTCTCCCCCTACCAGGGCGACAGAAACTACCCTAGACTACTTGGTAACCAGCGTCCGATCACAGATGCCCCTCAGCAAGAAATCCAGAAATAAACCCCACCACGAATTCCATCCTACTACACCTTCTACCTTCTACCTTGACGGTTCATCTCGCCACAAAGACATGACCCATAACAAACAAACCACCAAAATGTCGGCGCCAGCACCAGCACCAGCACCACCAACAACAATGACAACGGTCCACCTGAAAGCAACATACACCTCGCCGAGCACCCCCAACCCACAAACGCTCTCCTCAACGCCGCTTTGCCTCCCCCTTCCTCTTTCCCAGCCAACCCCAGCGCAATCCCTCGAGACCAAAACGGCCTTCCTCCGCGCTCTCCGCGCCGCAACGACGGCTCTGCAGAACCGCATCAACGCGGATCTGACAGCGCGCATGGAACAAGACGCCGCGGACGCCCGAAAGACAGGCTCCGGGCCCACGACGACGACGACGGCGACGACGACGCAAGGCGGGGAAGGAGGAAGCGCCGCTATCAACGAGGTCGCCGAGGAAGAGAATTACGGCGAGGAGGCGCCCGAGGAAGACGACGAGGTGTGATGTGACGAGAATGCCACACCCTGCCCGTCGGTCCATTTACCTCGCATTCCCGATATCCCCTCTAGTACGAGCAAGAGGCGACTAAGGCGAGATCCCGGAAACGGCGTGTGCTAGTCGCCCGCTACAAACCAAGCCGCAATGCAGGACGGCAAGCCCTCCATTGCATGCTGCCGCGAAATCGATTATACATCTTGCAATTCTCTTGGAGTAGATACAACGCATGCATGTTCTATGTCCGCGTAAGAGAACACCACGTCAGATTAAATACGACACGATACGAAACGATACAATAACATGCGACTCGTCGATCGATCGACCGACAACCAGAACGGGTATCAATCACCAACACCTAAATCAATCAAAAATAAAGAGCTCCGTCCAGATGCAATGCGGTGCGGCCTGAGCATGATGCGGTGCAATGCAAATGCAATGCACACCCCGATACGCCTGTCTGTCCTACTGTGTCCTCAGCCGTGTCTGCCCCAAGAGCCCGCGACGCGCGGACGACTAGTACTACGTCCTTTGCCCTTACCCAGACACCCGTAATGCACGACGCTATTATCTGGGAGGACGGCCACGACACTATTTCCCAGTCTCTTATGGCAGACGCCGCAGACCCTTTCCTCGGGGATGACGACTCGTCTGTTGCGTCCTCCTGGCCCGCCGCCCGGTATTCCGTCGCCGAACAATAGGAGCGCCTGCGTATTGACTAGCTGCGTTTTCCGCAGGGCCTCGACTATGCGCGTTTCTGACACGACGCTGTTCGCCGCACGTATGCGCCCGCGGAAGTACGACGCTAGGTCTGCTACGGGGAGCGTGTCGGGAATGAGTGACAGCGTTGAGGTGGCCGGTAAGCGAGAGCCGTGCCTCGAGAGGAGGGACAACGCAGGCTCTAGGTTCGGCTCGTGCGGCGGCGGCGGTGTTAGATAGAGAGATAATAGCGTGTGGTAGATTGACGCTGTGGTATCTGGCTCGTCCCGGTCGACGGCAGGACTACTTCCAGAATCGTGCCGCTCGCTGGGTAAAGCATGAATGTGATTACAATATCTAGATTATCGTTAGCATTGTTGTCCTTCTGTCAGGTTGGCAATATATGCATAGTATATATAAATCCACACATACTCTTCTGCTTTTCCGTAGTCTTGCATCTTGAAGACGTATATCTCAAGTGCTTGCTTATGATTGCCCATATTACTGAGCACTACGGCCTGAGCCTCGTAAAAAGCCGAATCTACCCGTTAAATTAGCGACTTGTGCGAAGACCGTCGGCCCTTGAACATAAGACATACCGTCTCGAGGAATCATGCCAAAAGCCCGGGTAAGACCGTACTGATGACTTTCCTTCAAAAATTCAATCAACTTGTGCAGCCTTTCCTTCCATTTGCCACCCCGGCTTTCGTCGTCTTTTAGAGAGTTGATCAGTAGCTCGACTAATCGATTATGAAACTCCGGTGTCCCATCTCCTAATTCATCAACGATATGTTCTAGATATTGGATCTCGAGGTTGACGTTGATTCCACCTAGGTAGGTAACAACCTTCTCGCGCGGAAGAGTTTCGGCATTCTCGCTATCAGCAAGGAATACTTCCATTCCTAAATCAGGATCCCGCCTGAGAACCCAATCAGCGAACTCTAAGATGAGATCTGTCATCTCGGGCGGCAAGCTTTGGAGATAACCGACCGTCCGCCGAGGCCCACGAAGCTGCTCAGGGATTTCGACTTCAGTCTCGTCGTTTCCATTGACCTTGAGCTTGGTGGTCTCTCCATTGGTAGCCACGTCGCCAAACCTTCGAAGTAGGGTCAAGGCGTCTCGATGAAGTTTCTTGCCGTAGAAGAAATCCACAAGCTCGTTATAACGGTTATGCTCAAGAAGTTTCTCGTTCACGACGGCCGGGTCACAGAAATTGGGAATGCGGAACAGGGACGGCGCCAGAGACGGTTGACAGAACATATAACCGCGGAACAAGGTCGTGTCGACAAGGGTGAAGGTACGTCGAAGCTCTTGCTCCACTTGCTCGTCCGTTTCAGAGCGAATGTCAGTCAGCAGAGCATGCAGGTTTTCGTCCGTGCTCGATGATTGACCCAAGCCTGGTGTGACTTTCCGTGGCCGGAGTCTGCCCGTCTCTGGATCAAGGGCCCGCTGGAGACGGGCTCTCGTGCCGGCCAGGAAGCTATTAAGTTCGCGAACCGCTTTGGTCAATTCCTTCCCTTCTAAAGGCCCACCATCCTCTGAGCCCTTCGTCTTGGGTCTGACACTAGCAGCATCATCATTATCAGTGCCACCAAGTTTGGAGGATGCAATAGAGGCAGCATCGGAATCAGTTTTGCGATGACCGCCACCCATCCAATATTTCGCGAAGCCTCCCGCTCCAGGCATTTTGAGTGGTGAGGCGACATCTGTGATCATGTCGGCCTTTACTCCTTTATCACCATTGGCACCAACTTCGTCGTCGTCATGGTCATTGTCGTCGTCTTCCGCTGTCTCCTCGTCCTCGTCCTCGGCCTCGGCCTCAACCGACAGCTCACCGGCAATGACTCTCGGGTATAGCCTGAGAACTCTCTCTGGAGGGGCATGCACATCGTCTTCGTTGAACAAATCCAAACTCTGTCGGAATTTTCTTTGCTTGAAGAGTGTCTCTGCCTTGAGCATTTTCACTTCACGGGTTGTTCCAACCTTATCTTTTAGAAGTGCATCTTCCAACATGCTCAGGACGCTGACGGCCTCATCGTACTGGGATTTCTCGATGAGCTCCTGCACCTGGGTATCATAATCCGTCGCATCCATCTTCCAGACCACTCGATCGCTGCTTATGTGAAAGCCCTTTCCAGCATGCGCGAGGCTTACGGTGGGAGGTGGGAAGTGCAATTGTGCGGCACCAACGAGTTCAATGGTCTGCAGTAAATTGAGAGTCTCAGGACTACGAACCTCCAATGAACCCTTGGTCGGCGGCTGAAGGGCGAGGATGTACGGGTAGCTGTATCCGATGCTCTCAGGTGCACTCTGCCAGGGGACCTGGCGCTTCTCAAGAGGTTTTCCATCCGTGTCGATGAAGAGCGAGTGTATGTCCTTGGCGAGTAACATCTCACCCTCTGCCAGTCGCGCGGCAAGCGGCCTCGGTACGTACCCACCCAAGCCCATGTAGCCCATACTGGCGGCGCCAAAGCGGCTGCCCTGCCCACCAGCAGTGGCGGCACCGACTCCTGCTATTTCCTGAGTCTCGGAGGTGGTCACATCGACCAGCACATAGCCAGCGTTCATGCCGCAGACGACCTTTGTAGCGCAGGCCCAAGTGACAGTCCGGATGGCTTCTGGCAACACCACCTCAACGACATCCTCGTGGAGCTCGCTCTCGTGCCACCTCCATAGTAAAAGACGCCTCTTTACAGCAACGGCAAGACGGCTGATGATCTCCGGGATGCCGGTGGCGGGATCCTTGACGATATTGCTCGTGACAGCGAAGCAGGTGGCATTCTTGGTTCGCGAAATAGTCTCGATTAGCTCATAGGTCTGAAGGTCGTGGAGAGAGATGTGGTAGTTGGAGAGGGAGACAAGGGTGTTGGCCTCCTTGATGATGGCGAGCTGCTCGATGGCGCGGGTCGAGAACCGCTCGACTTCACGGAGGAGATCGGTGGGCTTCTTGGGGGGGACCGACTGCGACCCGGCCTGGGAGTGGGGAGGGAATCGCGGCTGCGTAGGCTGCTGGCCGTCGGGCAGAGGCAGAGACGACGTGCTGCCGTTCGAAGGCGGCCGCAGCGAGGCTGGCAGCTCGTTCAGCCGATAGACGCGCAGAGCGCCGGTGTTCAGGCCGACGAGAACTCGATCGCCTAGTGGGAAACCCGGATTAGCCGACTCGTGCATGCCACGGAGGCGGAAGCGGAGGCGGAGACGAATAAGAAAGCGGGAGCAGGTCTCACCATAAGCCAAGATGGTCTCGATCTTGGACTTGTCTCGCTGCTTCAGCTCGATGATGGGGCGAGCTGTGAACGCGGAGAGCATGGCCGCCAGCAGCACCCCTGCGAAACACCCGTGTTAAGCTGGCTGGGAATTCATCGACAACGTGAGGGGGCAATTTGGTGCTGCAGAGAGAAGAGTCGACTGCTACGTGCGGAATCCCCATGCGATAGCGGTATAGACGTGGATGTTGTTGGCAAGAGAGAAGTAGGGGGTTCCAGGTGCTTAGCGTTGATTATAGGTAGGTAGGCACCTAGCCCCGGTATATGGTAGGTATACCTAGGTACCTAATTCGGGAATCGATGTCATCTGGCAGGGCCTCGGAGCTACAGTACCTCGAGGTAGATACTGTATAAATCTATGAAGACTCCACAACCGAACAGGGTACAGGTAGGTAGGAGCTAGAGGTCCCCATGACAGCATTACATGAGAGAATGGCCAAAATACCACGACTAACCATTGATAGCTGGCATTGAACTACTATATGTAAACACCTAGAAGTAGGCACTTAATCTAGTGTAGCTACAAGGTTACCTGAAAGCATGATGTTTCTTGCGTACTAGTATTACCTAGCCTACATACACTAGGTAGATCATCACGTACATATTGAAGGTAGATACTATTTTGATTGGAATGGTATTAACCATATGTCCACGCGACAGGTATGTCCACACACACACACACACACACACACACACACACATATATAGTAGGGGGGGGGGTAAATATTCAAAATCTATACAGCAAATCTATATGTAAAATTCCCAATACTACTAGTAGCCTGTCCAAGCCAATGTCTACATCCCAACTACACGCATCGCACCATATCCAATTGTTACAACGACGCAGAGAGAGGCTATGCTGCTGGGAATGCCCCGACTGATGAAATGTTTCACCGAGAGATATCGCTCGCCTGTCGCATCTTCCTTCATGATGGCAGCTGTTCACGATTAGTCTTCGCGCATACATCCGAGACACTACCAAGAAACACTCACTCATGTTGGGGAATCCGCTGGTTGGAAGCCCCATAGCTGCGCTGCACATGAGCGTCGTCGCCATGACCAATAGATTCGGATGCGGCTCTTCCATCGCCTTTCCGATGTCATAGACGAGTGGCAAGAGGATCAACGCTGCCACCGTGTGGCTAATAAACGTGGCGATCACAAGTGCTAGGCTCGAGAAGATGAGGAGAACCATATAGAGATCTAGCTCGTGCACCTCAGCCGAGATCTTGGCCGCGACCGTGTGAAGCAAGCCCGATGACTCGACCGCCTTGCCTAGTGAGAGGCCGCCAGCTGCCAGGATGATGATGGTCCAGGGGAAGTTGTTGAAGTCCTCCTTGGTGAGGATCCCTACACCGAAGAAGATAACAATAGGCAGAATGGCAATGACACCCATGTGACCGAACGTCGATTCAAGCGCGTGGCTCGCACACCAGAGGCCGATGGTGGCCAGGCAGACGACTGATACAAACCACTGCAAGCCCGTAAACTCCTCCCTGACCGAACGGATAGGTATGATCACTGTGCCTTTGCCGGGGTTAAACGTAAGGAGCAGCAGGATCCATATGAGGAAGAGAGACACGATGCCGACTGGGATTGTGATAAAGAGCCATTGCCCCCACGTCGGCGGGGGTTCCATGATGCCCAAAGCCACCACGTTCTGCGGCGACGCGATGGGTGACAGCATACCGCCAATATTAGAGGCAAGCGCTATACCCATGATGACAGCCTTGGACATATTCGAGCCGTACGGCAGATTGCGCAGCATCGGCTACCACGAGGTGTTAGTGCCGACTCGCCATGCTAGGGTTGATCTCACACTCACCTCAATAATACTAAAGCAGAGAACCGGCGCTGCAACATTGCTTACGAGCATACTAGCAAATGCAGCGACAAACATGTTGGCGATGAGGACCGTCCGCGGCCGCGTACCCGCCTTGCTCAAGACAAATGTAGCAATGCGCTTATCAATCTTACACTTGGACAAGGCTGCGGCAACAGTAAACCCACCTAAGAGCAGCATGATGACGGGAGTCCACATGGCCGAGAAGACATAATTCGTTGCCTCTTTTGAGCTCAGTCTCCGATGTGGCGCGTCGTCAGACCGTACCACCCTGAGAACAACACAGAGGAATGGGACAAGCAGCGACGTTACAAAAAGGGGGATGGCCTGTGATCGCCAGGTTAATTTCATTACGCATTGCGCGAGAAGGAAGAGCTTACCTCGGTGGCCCACAGCAAACTAACAAAAATGAGCATGGCCAAGCAGGCCTGTTGCTCTGGCTTCGCTATGATGGGGACAGTCAAGAATACCAAGAAAACAGCAATGATGCCTAGTGTAGTCAACATAGATGAGCTGAACAACCAAGCTGGACAAGTGAAACGGCCAATGGGTGTAGCGATCTCTCTAGTCGACACGGCAGGAGCATCGTCGCCTTGTAGCCTAACTTTCGTGCCAGCGTTTGAGGCACTGACGAGACCTTTCCCGAAACTAGCTGCTTCGGCGCGTCGCTCCATGCCGATTAGATCTCGCCAGACCGTATTCCTCTCCCATACAACGTGCTCTCTCAAATGCGATCGCAGGTCCTTCTTAGCAAGGGACTCGTCTCCTTGGGTTACGATATCGGCATATGCCTTCTCCATCTTCTCGATGTTCCCTTCCAGCTGGCCCATGGTCTCGCGCAAAAAGGTGTAGGACGAATTGACGGTGCTTTCCATATACTTGGGCCGGAGCTGTTTGTCGATAATCTTGTCAAACTTCTTGAGGATCTTATTGAACCCGGTCTTGTTGAGCTGCACATAGGATTTGAGCTCGCACAGCTGAACGTAAAGGCTGATGATGCGCTTCTTGAGCATGATGCTATCTGAGAACAACTCGGCCGTCTCGGCATAGTCGTCGAAGCCTAGACTCTGCCTGCGCATCGACTTGGTGAGCTCGGTAGAGGCGGTCATATCTGTGGGAGCACGGAAGTTGGCGGTTGTGCGGCGTCGTCCGTAGGCGCTGCCGAGGCTAGGCCGGCGGTTCTTGTTTAGTGCCGATGTCTCGTCCCCGTCGTCATCGTCACTGTCCTCGATGCCATCGTCCGTAGAGCGCATGCTGCGGGCACTGCGGCTACTCCTCGGGCCACCCGTGCGCCTAACCTGGTCGGCGATGGGATGAATCAGGACCGGTCGCTGAGGGTCACGTTGTCCGCCCTGGCCAGCATCATCGAATGAATCGACGTCTTGTAGGAGTTCGTCAACCTCGTCGAGCAGTTCCCTCTCTTTGACGCTAAAGAAGGAAGAGATCTTCTCTAGCTCGACATCCAGAGCCCTCGAAAAGACGATCTCGGGATCTTCATCTCGGAGGAGGGGTCTCGTTTCGACATCGGGACCACCGGGCTGGTGTATCGTCTTCTCAAGCTGATAGATCCTTTGGAAAACGGGTCAGCGCTTGAGGAAAGTGAGAGGGGGTCGGCGATAGGCGGCAGAACTGACAGCTTCTTGAGGTTGCTGTAAGCGATGTAATGACTGCTCCAGTCCGGAACAGCATTGAACTGAACACTGTGGGAGAACTTCATCTCGTCTTGCTCGTCGAGCCACCTCTGCTTTTCTTCCCGCCGGGCTCTCTCTCCTTGTTCGCGCGAGGTGGTCTTTGGATATTCGTCGAGTTCGACGTCGTCGCGAAAGGCGCTAACGATGCGTTCAGCTTGGTGACTCCCCCCTCTGTGGTTGAACTCGATCAGGGCAGCTTGCCGGGCGAGGCCAGCGTCACGGGACGAGGAGGGATGGGAGGCTGTGCGTAGTTGCGGAATGGTGGATGGCGGGGACGATGCAACCCCAGGGTCACAAGCCTGTATCCTATTCGTTCGCGAGGGAGGGTATACGACAGTGGTCTAGAGATATTTGGATATATCATGGCTCTCGGGTCATGAGTGGGACATAAAACAGCACGAGACGGCGAGGTAGTGAATCTGTGACGGGTTAGATAGGTACTCTACAACTGGAGGACGACGTGGAGCGTTGTGGAGCTTTCTGGCGGTGATACCGGTACGTAGTGTAGATACCTTGGTAGTCCGGAAGCCGCCCGCTAAGACTAATTGGTTACTTAGGTTACAGGGGTGATGGCCAGGGTCGTATGCGCCAAGCACCTTCTGTGGCTGAAACTTGTGGGGGGTCATAGACCAGCCACTACAATGCTGTCGGTACTTACACTTGGAAGGCCGCAGCCAGGATACAGGGGGATGTACGGGGAGATACCTATACCTACAACCTTAGCTCAGGTAGGTGCCTCTGGGTAAGCCTTAATTTATCTCCTATATTATACCTAAGTACCAGTAGGCAATTCACTCAACATGATAGAGGTGCATACTTACCTACTATGTACTTTAAGTAGGTAGTGATGGGAGTGCAAAATACAAGTACTAATTCCTGACCACCAACATAGAACAGAACAAGGCAACCATCAACTGTTTGCCTGGTTTCCGCAAATACAAACCCAATGCTCCAAGCCCATGTTGATCCATCCGACTCGTCCGCCCTCATCCATTCCTGACTGAAGTCAAGATGTCTTGATGCATCTTTCGTTCAAGCTATCTCCCGAGGCCGATCGGCGAGACAGCCCAAGTTGACGCTGTTACGATATCCCATATCCCATATCCCATATCCCATATCCCACACGTCCTCCCTCTCTTCCTTCACCCCGTTGTCCAAGGGATCTATCCGCCACGCTACTGCTGTGGTCCATCTCCCTCTATCTACTTCTCGCCTCTAGCCTCGACGTAACACAACATCTCCCAATCTCGAGATCCTAGGAAGATATCCGAGATTCGAGACCCAAGACCCAAGACCCAGAACCCAGAAATGCTTCCCTTTCCGTTTGGCGAGGAGGCGATGGAGAGTCCGTGGGTAGTTGCGCATCGACGTCACCAGAGCCGCCGAGCCGCCACGTACCATCGTCTCGTTTTAACCCGCCCTCTGATCCTCGACCAGGACTTCTCTCGTGTCCAGATATCGACCGAGGCCGTCGCCGGCTTGGGCCGGCTTGCCGTCCTGCCGAACGAGGTCGTCATGATGATCTTGGCGCATTGCACCCTGCGTGCTCTCCTCAACTTGACGCTCGTAAACCGCGGCGCTCGTGAGCTTGTCGATCTCCTGCCCGACTTCTCCTGCGTCAAGTCGACTGTCATGCTGCAACTGGAACGCGCAAGCCCCACCTACCAGAAATTGTTGATCAAGGTCCTCAAGATTACCACCTACACTGGTCTGCACTTCCTAACTACTACTCACCAATGTGAACAATGCGGGGGTTCCCTGGCTAGCTTCCGAGTCACTCGGCTTAAGGTTCTCTGTGATAACTGCTTCGTCCGAAGACAATAGTCTCCCTATACAAAGCTAGACTCTTCTGTTTCCCGACTGTGGAATCTGGATGTGGTGAGTACATAAAGTGGAAGATGCGGTCAGGTATCGATGGACTGACGGCACTTACAGTGCCGGATACCCAGAATCATCCCCAACACGTCCAGGGCTTTTGTCTGCGGCCACTACTAGGACATTAATTACGACGGCTTCGGAATTTGCCGTCGACCGGATCACACTCGTCAACGAGCGAGGGTATTGATGGGTATAATCAACAGTGCGTAAAAACGTCGCAATGATGCTACCAGCTAAGTCAGTCTAGAAACTGAATCAAAACATGAGGTATCATATTTGGTTAGTCCAAAGAGCAGGAATTTAGAAGAGCTTCGTCTCATGAAGTAAGTGGGTTTTAAAGTTCTGAGACCCGAGGCAGCGATGTTGAAGGCAGATAACAATCTCTTTATTGGTAGTCATTTGTTCCCAGAATCAACCAATACACTCGCTTGAAATCTGCCATTGATACTTCTCTTGCTCTCACGATTGCTGCTTTGAATCGTCTCGTTCACTTGACTCTAGTCGTTAGACACGGCGTTATGTAGCCGATTAAAGATTTCCTTCCACTGACTGAGAAGAGACATTTTAATGTCCCCAGTCCTGGTCTTTCCACGGTTGAGGCACGAGAGCGATGAGAACGTTACAGGACGATGAACACTGTCGAGAAAAGCGTGTATTCTGGGAATGTAGGTCCCACCTGAAGCCGATGGTATTAATGTGAGATGACATTACATGAGATGTGTAATATTAGGTGGAGGGCAGAAAAGGATGTGACTTATAAAATAATGATAATTTGTTCTTTAGCCTAATTTCAATCCGTATTACTCTTCTTGTTTCTCTCATTCCCCATTTACCAAAACCCAACTACAACCAATTATCCATGGAAAAAACACCGTTAACATAAACACCCTGTGGACATCTCAATATGCATACTTCAAGGTACAGCACACATGAATGCAGCAAGATAGCAGCCCCAGGAGAGGAGACCTGTCACGAGTCCGTGATTCGTATGGATATTGAACCAGGATACCATACTAGCCGTGTTGTCCGCTCTGGGGTCACCCTCGAGACCTTTGTCTGTGCCAACACAATCAAGGTAAGCCATGGCAATTGGCCAGAACGGGAAGTGCACCATGGTGAATATCAGTCCGGCCAGGTAGAAGAAGGCTGCTGCGCCGGTGCGGAGTGCTCCGTCGCCGTCGAAATTCATGCACGAATCAAGCTGCATTAGATTGGCAGTGGCAGCGGCAATGCTGACGGGATAGCTGAGGAAGATGAAGGGCAGCCCACTGCGTGTAAAGGCGTGTAAGCCCGGGAGAATGCGGTTCGCGGTCGAGGGCGCCGTGTGCGCTGACGGCCGGATGAAGGTGTCCCCAGAGAAGGTGAAGGTAGCGTAGCTGGTTGCCGACAGCAGGGGAGCGACACGCAAGAGGGCGAGGCTGATCATGGTGTTTTGGTTTTGTTTATTGTGTCTTTCGTCGGGTTCGTTCAATCCAGGTTCACGCTCAACCCCTTGCCTTACTTTGTTATGTCTCTGAGTTCTGTTCTGATGCTGGAGAGCGGATGGAATAATACAGTGTAGAACTGAGAGAGGAAATACAGGACCGAACCGTCTTCTTCACCGTCAACCTAATATATAAACGGTTCCTTTGAGCCCCTCTCAGTGCTGCCTGCGGGCCCTTTCTCCTCTTGACCTGTAGGACGAGGTATTACCTCGTGGGTGTTCTCTATTCCGGCGAGTTGTGAGCAGCTGCTAGTCGATTGTGCCAGGACCTATCGGCTCGAAGCAAAAGCTGTTGGCTACATGTCAAACGCGATAAATCAGGTTGGATTGAAGTAATACACCAACGCTGCGCAACATCAATAATTTCCATACACATTGGTGGGCGCCAAACGAGTATTCACGAAACCAAATGGTAACTGTCTTACGGGTTGACAAAAGCAGAGGCAAAGACAAGCCGAGGAGTGACCTGATTAAATCGGACGAGACGTAACGCGAATAAATGAAATAGGCAGCAACGCAGGACATCCGATCTTCCAGCTTGCTTGTAGGACACGCGATTCCTAGCCCTCTATCATTCCTCAAATTACCTACCTATCGCTCGACTCTATTTTGTTGCGGAGACGTAGATCTATATATACCGTTAGTACCTTCACGGCGCTAACAGCGTTGTTTTTCCGTGTCATATTTGCCAACCTCTCGTCACAAAGAAGACATCAGCGCGAATTTTACGAAGCAAATTATTTCTAATGACGTAAAGTATAGCCGAATAGCAGTAGAAGTCAATGTTTAGCTCCTTCACTATTGGGATCCATCGGGAGACAAGGAGACCTGAGCCAGGTAATTAGTACCTTGAAGAGCGGATTCTGGACTCCATTCCCATCGCTCGCAGACGCGGCATTAATCGCTGCAAACTTGTAAGTCTTTCTTTACATTTATCCATCTTTTGTCTACAGAGCTGAACTAGTTACACCCCATCTTCATCATCGAGGAGTTTGAGACTGTGGACAGCGCCACGCAACGAATAGAAATAGTTAAAGGCTGGTCCAAAAGGGCGATTGGATGTAGCCTTACAAGTGAAGTACGATCCTAAGATTAGGGGTAAGAGACTGATAGTTAATAATAGCAGCTGTATCAGTTGTATTTGTTCTCGACCGAATTACGCTTTTCAATGCAGCTCAAAAATTCAAAAGACTTTTCTTCTGAATATGAGTTACAAACACAACAGAGTGTTGAGGGTATGTGCCTATGTAAGGGGAGGTTTCTGTACTACGTTACGACGCAACTGGGTATAAGCGTTGTTGTGTCCAGCTATTAATGCTGTATTGGTATTGGTATGATATCAGGGCGTGTAAATGGGCAATGTTCTGCTCAAAGGTTTCTACGAAATGATTCCCATCGGCGGCCATGTAAAGCTATATTGAACAGCGGTATTCCTGAATATCAACACACCAAGCTAGAAACGAGCTTCAGATACTGCGGATATTTGACCTTGTAATACCTGTCAATGACGGGATAATAAGTTGGGGACCGCCGTGCTGCAACCAGCTTCTTTCCCCCCTTCTCACCAAGATAATCATACGGCTCGATCAAGTGCCCATGCCTCATTCAACGGTCACGGCGGCAATTTGGTACCTATAACACCATTCCTCAATTTTCTGCCTATGCCAAAAATCTCCGCAGCGGACAATCTTATCCCCTCCTGCGGCCTGTTCGCTTCACGGTACAACTTCAACACAGAAATCTAGACAAGGGACAATATTGAACAACTAACAGACTGAAGTGAACCCTATCTACGCCATTGTCCTCAAATATACACCCATGCAGAGTTCTATTCAAAAGGCAGTGCCACAGAATCCTACAACCGAACTCCAAGGGTCATTGTGACAATGTGTAAAATATGGGTTTAAAGCCATGCATTTCTACTACTTTTTAGCTGTAATACCAACTCTAGCGTATGAAACCAACTCAATCTATAGACCTCATGAGTTCCTATGGCTCCAACATATCATGGCCGCGAATATAAATCTCGTCGTACCCGTAGTCATTTCTATTGGCAGCCAATGTCGATAACGACCTCATCACCACGACTAGTGCTTATGCAGACTTGGACAGTTCCACCGCATACTTGACAGACGCGCGTGACTCCAATCTCTTGAGCCAATCCTTGACGAGCGGGTATTCGTCATAGTTGACAACTTTAACATTAATAACAGTCAGCAAATCTTTTCTAGAAAAAAAAAAGAAAGAAAGAAAGAAAAAAAGAGGATGGGCTCCCCGTAACAACTCACCCTTGTCTGTCAAGGCAGCTACGATCATGGATTGCCACGTGAACCAGGCAATGTCGGCAAATGTAATCTTGCCTCCCACAAGCCAGGGCCCGTCGCTGCTGCCGGCCTTGGCCTTCTCCTGCGCGAGATGGCCCTCGACGACGCCGGTGACACGATAGATCTCCTTGACGTAGCGGTCGACGGCGCTTTCGAGTTTCTCAGGGTGGTATTTCGTGAACCACTTTGATGATGACAGTTAGTAGGGACTTCCTCTAGGGCAGGGCGTGAAAAATCGACGCCGGTTCACTCACCACCGCCTGCCCGAAATAGGGACCCTGGCCGGTCGTCTTCGGATCATAGAGTCAGTGCTTGCGCGTGAAATTAATTAAATTTTTTCCCCATGTTATATGTTTTACCTGGTAGTACAGCCACTGCTTCGTGAGATAGCTCTCGTTCGAACCCTGGGGGAAGCTGATCTTGTTGTCCTTGTCGTATGTCTCCACGAGGTACTCGATGATGGCGCCAGACTCCCATAGCGTCAGGTCGGTGTTGGGGTCGTATATGGCGGGCAGGCGGCCGTTGGGGTTGATGGAGAGGTATTCGGGCTTTTTGACATCGGAAAATGGGGTGGGGATGACTTCGTAAGGCAGCCCGAGCTCCTCGAGGATGATGATGACCTTGGGCGGGTTGGGGCCACCCTTACCGTACGTCTTGATGGGTTTTAGAGAAGAGGCCATTATTGCGGGTGTTTGACGCAGACTTTCTATTCGTTAAAGTGTTGCGATGCTGGTTGAAGAAAGGCAGATTCATCACGGCTTCACACATCTCGTTTATATGCTCATGTAACCCCACCGTGTGGTGTTGGGTTGGTCAGTATGTGGATAACGTTTAGAAATCGGCATATATCTGGGGCTAATCTACGCTACATAACTATTGATTGGTAAAAATTGGTAAAAATGGGACACTTGTTCCACCGTCTGCAGCTCCGGGATATGATATTTCTAAGCTCGTACGGACATGGGGCTCACATGATAAAACCCTCCAGCACCTCATGGGGCATCTTTTCTATTTTGGGTTGTCTGGATTAGTAATTCGATCTGGCTAAGGTGTGATCGGCCGAAATCTCGGGACGGCAGTCTGACGGGAGCTTTACCCCTAGTTCACCTAACCCAGGTCCGTACGACCACACACCGCGCGCCATGGTAAACTTTCTGATTGGACGTACTTGGCTGCAAGACGAGGTGTTTGGGCAAGCTATGTAGCGACATAGGTATGTGTGAATCGAAGCATGCATGTCATTGCCGCATACACACGAGTACGCACAGAGCATTGCCTGGGCTTTGTTTCTCCCTTTTATAAACCAATCAGCACAAACTCCGAGGCGAGTAGCCGAGGGGTGGCATACCGCTAAGTCCTTGGCAAGGCAGCAAGCTATCCGCACTCGCCCGCCGATATACTGAGCGGCAGTTACTAGCCGCTTAGTAGGCAACCCTCGGGTTTCGAGAAACAGTCAAGCGGTTGTTGTATTTCTAGGTATTGTTGTTGTGTTCATGCACAAGACCAATGCCTTTGTTTTTAGCCAAGGTTTCCTTGGTCCGAAATTTTCGCTGGCAAATTCCTATAGCCTAAATAGAAGCAAAGAAACCTTCGTTTTTAAGGGCCCATACAGCCCATATACCTAGCCCATGTACCTAGCCCATATGGGCCACGAAGGCCACCTAAGCCACGAAGACAGCATCCACCCTAAGGTAGCCTAAATCTTGAGCCGCGCAAGATGTTGGACCGGAGCGTGAGAGTAGGACTAGATATCGCGCACCTCGCTTCACCATCCAGCGACATATGCTTCTTGCAACTCCGCCGAATCCACCAGCAATGATGTATGTTGATGTAGGATCTAATGTGAAAGTGTCATCGGGACGGGCGGCGTTTCTAAGGTGGCCATTGACACTTATTGCTGGCACGGCTCGACCAATAGTTAGTCGCCCTTGTACCTCCTTATATTCCAGTTCCACGGATTCTGGGCGCCCGTGTAGTGTAGCGTCAATCACACGCATAATATCTTCACAAGCCTTCTCTGGGCAACTAAAAGTAGTTGCGAAAGTAACGTATCTCGACGCTGTATTCTCTGAATGTAGTACTCGGAAGAGGCCATCGCTCAAGTGGAACGTGGGAGTGACATCTCCTCTATCTCGTACCCACAATATAGTACTCACCGTCGAGAGTATCGCCCGAAGGGCCATGAAATCCGCCTCGCGAATTGATGCGAGCAGTGGCGTTTTTAGTTCAACGAGGCTGATACAGAATGCATTCAAAAAATTGTGATCGAAAGCTTCTGCAAGTGTCATTACTTTCACAGACTTCGTGTTGCGACTCAGCAGCTTCGTCCTGACACTTTCTGATACCTCAACAGCCATCGAGCATTCCGAGTCAGAGAGGATAATAAAATCTGGGCAAATTCTCTCCGGAAACTCATGGCCGACCGCAGAGGCAACTATATCACTGCATATTCGGCTTCGGGGGTTGTCAGAATCGTGGAGTACAGTATCTGTTCCCGAGAATCCGTTTCGAGATAGTGCTTGATTCCAAGACGCGGTTGAGATGCATGGTCCTTGTGTACGATACTCGTCATTGGCAAGCCACCACCCAGGCAATGTGCCGAAAATAACTTGGGGAATCCATTCATTGTCGGTTATTTCTAAAATGACTAACTTTCCATTAGGTTTCAAAAGTCTTCGGGCGTTTGAAAGAGTCATGTTCAGGTTCGACGTAGCGTGCAGCACATTTGCGGCCACTATGAGGTCGTAATAGCCTTCTTTGAAACCTTGCTTCGTCGGATCCTTGGAGATGTCGAGAACAGAGAACCTGATTCGGTCTCCAAGATGACAGAATGTCTTCTTAGCTGAAGGAAAAAACGCTGAAGAAATGTCGGTGAAGTCATAACTTGAGATGCCTGACAGGCTGGCCCCCGTTTGCGCCTGTATGCTTGCATATTTGATGACCAGTTCAGTCGTTGATCCAGTTCCGGCGCCAATCTCTATGACTTTTAGACCTGGATTCTTGAATGCGATCAACTCCATCAGATATCGGAGTGCTGCATCTAAGCGAGTGTTGGCTTCTTGGTAATATTGCTCCGCTATATTCGATCTGAAGAGCAACTCCAGCGGATTATGCTCTCCATATAAAATTCCAAGCAGATTCTCCCCGATCTCTGCTATTCCTCTACCAATGGCACTATATTTGGACACCTTTTCACCAAGTTCCGTGATGATGAGTTGATCTGTCGGAGTCGGAGGTCGTTTCAAACTCCGAATATGATCCAATCCATTCTGTGCCACATATTGTTCCATCCAATGGACATAGCGATGCAAGTAAGGACTTGCGGGATCTACATTGGCAGGATCGAAATGACCAAGGACCATGCGTACAGATGTGAGAAAACAGGATAGAAAGATCTTCAAAGTGATCACCACTGTATTCTATGCCGGGCGTCGTTTGAAGGGCTGCAGTATCATTTCTGATCAAGTTAATATCGGGCTTCCACGTAATGTTAAAACAGGTGTCATTAGCTGCCAAATCCTGTCTTAGATCAGCAACAGAGTCTACAAAGACAGTTTCCAAAAAATCCATGTGCACAAGCAAATTGCCGTTTTCGTCGTATGCTGAAGCTGTTGACCTAGTATTTCTTGCGGACTGTTGCTCAACTCTGGCTGTGACCTGCAGGGGTGTGATGATAGGATAAGCATCACCAGTGCCTTTTATCCAGAGGTTGTGAACTTTGGTAGGGACTGTAGTTGGGAGTCTAGAACTCGAGGTTTGTGTCAGAGCCAGTAGGATAGTTTGAAAGATACCATCCAAGGTAATGGGATGGATAATGTAGTCCCGCGTGCGGGTTTCTTCGTGCACTGATGAAAATACCCCGACCTCTGAATATGCTCGATCGTCTGAACCGAACGCGATATGGGCCAGAGATCGGAAATTGGGCCCGAATCCCAAACCCATGAAATCGAATAACTCATACGCCTTGTCCACGACGATATCTCGCGTGAGGGGCAGAATGCCCAAGGGAACATGTTGTTTTGGCCATTGAACTTCGTCACCATATTCGACTAGGATAGTTCCACGACAGTTTTCGATCCATTTCTCCCCTTCTAATGTCAAATAGTGAAATTGGATGTGTTCGAAGACTGTGGGCATGAACTCCATGGCCCTAGCTCAATATGTGTTTCCACGCCGTTCTCATCGTCGGATACGCATATGGGTCGGAGAAACTCTGCTTCTTTGATGCAAAACGCACATACATTGGAATGTTGAAGTGCTACTTGGTTCGCCGCTTCAATTACCATGACAAGCATGCCAGCAGCGGGATAGATTGTAGTTCCATTAACCACATGATCTAATATCCACGGCGTTTCTACGCTTCGTGTTATCTTGCGCCACCTTCTTGCCATTTGTGGAGGGCCATTATCGCAAATTGGAGATCCCAGCAGGTGTGAGCGTGGCAGCTTCTGCAGTCGGAAGTCCCGACTTCGCCTGCTTTCATGCCAGTAGGTCTTGGAATGGTCAAAGGGGTACAATGGGAGACCCACGAAGGCGTTAGTAACATTGTAGGTTTTACCGGACTGGCGATTGACAACTTGCAAATCAACTTGATGACCTAGACAGTGAAGCCGACCCATAGCGTTTAGCAACGATGATATGCCCTCTGTGTTTCGTCGTAATACTGCGTCATAGTGTACCTTTGTGTCGGTTTTCAGAGACGTGACAATGTCCTGGAATGGGCCTTGAAGCGCAGAGTGCTGTCCGATTTCGAGCACATCAAGAAACTCACAGCTTCGCTCACTTTCGGGCGCGGATAGAAGGTTTATGACCGCTTGCTTAAACAGAACAGGCGATACCATGTTCCGCACCCAGTACCCCGGATCCAGAAGTTGGCCGGCGGTCACCGGTCGTCCTGTAACAGACGAAATCATTGCTGGGGGCCTGTCTCCCTCGAACTTGCTCGATCGCAGTACACGAATTGAACGCCGATAGTCACTCGAGGCTTTTTCCATATGAGGTGAGTGGTATGCAACGGATACTCGAAGCTTGCGCACAAAGACACCGTCCACCTTGAGTCGAGTCTCTAAAGCATTGATCGCGATCTCGTCACCCGCGAGGGTCACGCTAGATGGACTGTTGATGCACGCTATGGCGACTTCCCACTGTGGGTTTGATCTTAAGCAACTTGCTATATGTCGAGACGCCTCATCTTCGGATAGACCAGCAGCAAGCATTGCACCCCTGCGCTCGAATGTTGCGCCAAGTCTATCGACGGCCTGACCTCGACAATATGCCAGTTTTATGGCTGATTCGTGCTCCAATATTCCTATTGAATACCTAGAACTTCTCAGTGACCGATCCATATGCTAGCAGAGGAAAAACTTACGCAGCAGCTATTTCGCCTGAAGAGTGTCCTACAACAATGTGCGGTCTGACTCCGAAACTGCGTAATAAGTCTGCCAATGCAATTTGAAGAGCTGTGCATAGAGATTGACTATATAGTGGTGAATGCATATTGGTCTCACCCTCTGGTCTCCGAAGCTCGTCTATGCGAAATTAGATTCTGGAAAGTTAACAGATTGTGTATTCGCCGTTACTTACCAATGATGTCCCATTCACATCCTAGTCCACGAAGGTATTCCTGTGACATTTCCAAACTTTGCGTAAAAGCTGTATACGGGAGAAGTTGCTCGCCCATCTTGCTGTACTGTGCACCCTGACCCGTGAAAATAAAGACAAGTTCACGGGGTCCTTGAGCTCTCACCGCCTTCGAAGCTATGCTAGATAGGCAAGATAACTGGGACGGTGAACTGATAATGGCAAAACACCTTGAGAGCAGAAGGCTCCTTCTTGTGCATAGAAGCAGCGCAAGTTCATCCACCCGCTCAAAATCGAAGTCTTTATACTGTGAAGCAAAGAAGTCCGAATAAGTTGTGAGAAGACGAGAACAAGATTTACTATCTGACCCTGACCAAATTAGAAGCCTGGGAAGTTCATGGCCGCTGTTATCAAGGTGCGCTATGTCCTGCGCTGATGCTTGAACGGTGTTAGTCGCCGGATTTTGCTCATGAGCACCCAGATCGACAGATAAGTGACGTCCTTGTAATCCTCTAGCCTTGAGGAAGTTGAAAGGGTCTTCAAGGACTATATGGCAATTGGATCCGCCGAAACCAAATGAATTGACCGAGGCCCTGCGCAGGCCAAATACTGGCCATGAGATTGATTCTCTGGGGAACTATGCGGTTGTTAGTAAACCGTATTGGCTATGATACGTCTTCGAGGAAATTACTGCAATGTTCATGCGCTTTGTATCAATTTCCGGATTTGGCTCTTCAAAGTTTGCGTTTGGAGGTATAATACCACGCTCCAACATCATGATCACTTTGATCAGACCAGCAAGTCCGCTCGCTCCCTCCAAGTGCCCTATATTAGACTTCACTGAGCCACTGCATGTCCTTAGTACATGTGACATGTTATAGAGCTCCATTTACTCACATGTATAATGGGTCTCCCATTGTTCTTCCGCTGCCAAATACTGAGCCCAGAGCCCGAGCCTCGAGTGGGTCACCCATCGCAGTTCCAGTTCCATGGGCCTCGACAAAGGCTGTGGTGCTCAGATCTAAGCCCGCCTGGTGATATGTATCGCGAATTAGTTTCTGTTGGGCCTCACTGCACGGCGAAGTTAAGCTTGGTGTCTTCCCGTTATGGTTAGTTCCCGTTGCACGAATAACCGTTCTTATAATATTGCCGTCTCTGATCGCATCTGACAGCCTTTTGACTACCACCATACCGAAGCCTTCGCCGCGACCGTATCCATTTGCGCGATGGTCGAAGCTATAACAGCGGCTGGAAGGAGAAAGCATAGATAAATTCGACATAAGCAAATATTGCTCAGGCGAAGATATTATATTGCTACCGCCCACAAGAGCCTGAGGTTATTAATAATGGCTCTGTAATATAGATTATAACTTAAGATAGTAATTCCTCACCATTGATGACTCTCCTACACGGAGAGATTGGCAAGCAAGGTGCAACGCAACCAAGCCACTTGAACATGCTGTATCGATGCTAAGACTTGGTCCCTTCAGCTTGTACCACCAACTCAGACGGTTCGCAAGCATGGAGGGCGCTGTACCACTCCCAGCGTAGCGCGACATGCATTCAGGATCCTTCAGACTAAGGATTCTATGGTCATCACCGAAAGAACTGGTAAAAACAGCCGTGTTCGAGCCATTCATGGCTTCCAGAGGAATTCCAGCTGCATTAAAATCAGAGATTGTTCGACATCTCGATCCGTGAATGTCAGGGACCAGGGTCACCAGTGGGTAGAAGCTACCCATGTGGGTCTGTATTCTAGGACATGTTTATATAAAGACCTACTTCTCCCCAATCTACTTGGGAGAGGAAGGTCAGGAATCAATGATATTGAGCCCTTACCTATACCTTTCTATCTACCAGTGACCTACTTGCGACCTACTTGTGACCAGCCTTCACTCTGGGATAACCCACTCTGACAGTGAAACTCAATAATTTCTCGGCGAGCGAAAATAGATACCAGGCAGCTTGATAAAACTGCCTGCTGAGCCCTAGCACTCACAATCTTTCTTTCCAACCTGTTAAGACTTCGAAAAAAGAGCTTACCACTTTCGAGGGCATGGTACGAAATTTCAAGGAGACCCCTTTGTTGAGGGTCCATCGCCGCTGCCTCTGCCGAGCTGATAGAGAAGAAAGGGGCATCAAACGCGCCCAGTTCTTCTTTCAGAAAATGGCCACCACAGGCATTTAGCTGTGTTTAAATTAGTATTCTTAACGACTCAACCCCATGGCCATTATTTACCTGGTCGACCTCACATTGGTGCTTAACGTGGAATCCATCAATGTTCATCCTTGAGGCTGGAATTTTTGTCATGACACAACGCCTCTCTTCCAAGATTCTCCAAAACTCTTCCGGAGAGGTGGCATCTTGGGGGAACTTGAACGCAAATCCGATGATGGCCAGAGGTTCTGTTTGAGTTTTCATGGACATGGTGATCGATGACGTTGGGGGTCCGTATGTGCTGAGGTCTAGAGAGTATTGAGTATATTCTGAGGAAAGCGACAGTGGAATTCATTTGACAAAGAAAAGCCACCCGAAATTATCTATCTATATAGTTTCAGCAATTAAATGTAACTACCTTGGACACCATTGGCCCGAATACCTAACCTTGGTACCTATGTAGTTTATTGTTGTACGTAATTATTCACTTTAACCACAGAGAGTGGAGAAGGGTGTGGATCTAGTCAAGGTGGCACCTTTTGTTTTCATTTTCATTTTTTTTTCTTTCCGACACTACGACGTTGTCATCTCTCTTTTGGGGCCAAGATGCAACTGGCCGCAACTTGTGACTCATTGGAGACTTTCACCAAAAAATGCTACAACGCCACAATCTTGCTGTACCACATGTAATACGGCTTTCTTACGTAGCTAATGCTGCGTCTTGGGGGCCGACATGCAAGAGATCAAAGTTGAATGCCAGACTTGGCGGCCAATAGTATGTTTAGATCGCATTGCAACACACTCCCTTAAAGCGCGTTTACGTTCGACCTCAAGCACGTTTGACCACATTACCATCCTTCTCCGAACACGTCGTTCTAGGACTCAGAAATCCCAACATGCCAACCCCTACTATTGTCATTTGCTCTGGAGCATGGCCCCTGGCCATATTCTTCCAACCGCTTATCCAAACTTTTGGAGCCAAGCAGCATGTTGCTATTTGCAAGGTGCCAGATACGTACCCGGCTTTCGACCCAGCCAACCCAGTGAAGCGCAATTATGACGCTGTATTTCTCCGTACTCAGGTGCTGACTCCCCTCCTTGAAGAAGGAAAGGATATTGTCGTCTTCATGCATTCTTACGGTGGCGTGTACGGCCCGGAGGCCTTGGAGGGTATCAGTAAGAAAGAAAGAGCGGCGAAAAACTTGAAGGGCGGCGTTGTAGCTGTTGTCTTCACCGCAGCCTACATAGCTCCTAAGGGGGTCAGCGCCATTGCTGCGATGGGCCTTGACCCCGAAAATCTTCCAGAGTACTTGGAACACGATGTGAGTATGTTGCAAGAGAGACAAGGAACTATCCTAATATACACCACAGCGAATCACAGACCTCGTGGGATTCAAGAAGGACGCTGCAAAAGCGATGTTGTTCCATGACCTACCAGACGAGGAGGCCAACAAACTGGCGGACATGCGGCCCAAGCAGCCCTTCACTTGCTTCTCAACTCCAGTAAGCTGGGATCCATACCACGATCCCAACTTCAAGGGGATGCTGGGGTATATCTACACAGAGGCAGACATGATTTTACCCCTAGCGGCCCAACGAGGCTATGTTGAGACAGCAGCTATTGAGCTCACTTACATGTTGGAGAACTCGTCACATTCTCCCCACCATGAGCAGCCCGACGTGCTTGCTCAGGTTGTTATCGACATGTGTAAGGCAATCACTGAAAGGGAGTGAATAGAGCCGCGAGGATCAATACAGTAATTACCATTAATTTGTGCTGTGGGGTATTCGGGTGACTAGGTTGCAAGCATATTCAGAAGTGTTAAATTTGAGTTCATAAAGCGCCACTTCATATGCGATATTTGCTAGACCATGTGAATAATATGTTATACTATATTAGTCTCATCTTTTTTTTAAACGAGCGACATTTTTGCTGTATCTGTAGATTGACTTCGCGGCCTTTGGCCGTCATGTTATCTTTAAAAGTGCCCAGTCTGTTAGGACAATTCTTATATCTAGTGTCCAATTCCTGTTGGTAAGCACCCCAGGATTAATAGTGTTCCTGGGGTTTGCCCTACAGGGCCAACCTATGACCTTATACTTTACCACTGGTATTGTGGCGGGAAAAACAACGTTGCTAGTGCCTTGTCAGCAAAAGCAGCTTATATGCTCCGTGACAGGTATGTATCGTTATTGCGCATGGGATGTTTGACTTGCTGACATTTTCCCATCGCATAGCTGAGGTTGTCTCGGGAGCATTATCCATTGCCTTAATAGCATACATACTGCAGTGTAGTGAGGCAAACTATCTGGATGGCGTGATGGTAGGTGTATCCTTCTCATGATTATTGCAACGTCTCTAATGATCCACAGTTGATTGGTCTGTATATCATCATCGTGTCGAACTTCATCTTCTCCTCTGTTTTCGTTTAGCCTGCGGATTCTCAGCCTGGCAAGGATACGTCTAGTTCTTGGACACTTAGATTTTAATCGCTGCGTGCATTGATCTTGCCCTTCGGTTGCCATGTAGGCGAGACTCTTCCGAGATTTTTACCTCAATGCAGAACATATCAAAACCTTGCACCTTCCCTGGCTTTCCTGTAACAACCAGCGTTGGATTCGACTACGGAGAGGGTATCACTTGTTTCTCCACATTGTTTCTGGGCCTTTTTGCCTAGAGTATAGCTGCACCCACCGAGGATCCTGGCACGAGTTTCGCGTCAAAGCTGTAAATAGATGATCTTGTTTCCGGATCACGGCTGGCCCAAAGAAGAAGCAATATCACACCTCCAGGCAAATACCACCCTTTTACGATACGAAATCTACCCGCCCACCTCCATGCTACAGGTGTAATACTTTGGTTTTGTTGGGTTTCAGTTTAGCTGCGCAGTTCTCGGCTGCCTCCTAGGTAGCTTTCGAGACCTTAGGAGCGCATCGAAAGCTAGCCGAAAAAGGCTCACGCTCCCCCAATACAAGTATCGTACTACCTATTTTAACTGCGTTTTTTATGTTTCTTGCAAAGCTATTTAATAATGCCTATGCGGTATTACCATGCGCCTACCTGATCCTCGAAAGTAATAAACTTTCCTTAACAACTATGAGGAAGGTATAGTATGCGTAGCTTTCTAAGCTTAGAAAACTAGGGATTTCAGTTTGTATTGATGCCCCGCTGGTTATTTTAGTTGATATTATAGACAATAAGATACCCTGTGAGACATAACACTGAGCCAAAAATTGATTTAGCATACACCTTCAGCTACGTAGGCAGACCGGGATGTGTTATTGAGATTACAAAGACAGGCCTTCTCCTTGGAGCTTGCGATCTAAGCGCACAGTCGCCAGTCTGGAGCCTGGTATGCGAACCGTTCTCTGAAATTTATTTATCGCCCCTTTAGGATGAGATGGGGTGAGTCGAAATTGGCGGCTCCCCTTTTCCAATGGGAATGGGTATGCACATCCGGCAATAGAGGATATTCATACGTAACCAATCACCATCCATGTTGCTACCCCAGATCTGCCAGATGGGGCAATGCTTGGTTGGACCAGTATGCAACTCACAGCGTATATTAAAGGACAATAAACATACCTTAATATCGCTTCAGACTTTACGGCAGTTATATGCCGATGTCTGTCTTGATCCACGCTTGTCCATCAGGGTATATAGATAGACAGGATTCTCTCGCTCGACGCTGAACAAGGTAAATTCAGAGGTTTCACTCTGCTCTTAGGTTTTCGACCTGTTAAAACCAAGATGAAGACCATCGCTTTCCTTCTCGCGGGCACTGCGTCCGCTCTCACGGATATTGAGCATAAACCGTTCATGCGCAAGAACATCGACCCTATCGTCACGCCCGGCCAATATGTCTCTCACATGCACTCTTTCTACGGGTCGGACGTTATTACAAAGGATCTGCCTACAACAGCCCAGTTACAGAAGGGTTGTCCTTCAGGAGAGAACCCGAATGACTTGTCTATCTACTGTGTGTCTCCAGGCTGTTGCACATCATTTGCCCACCATCATACTGACGGGATGTCTTGACCAGGGGCGCCAACTCTTTATTATGTGAACGGGAATACGTATACTGAGATATACCCTGCGACTTTCAAGACGTATTACGAGCAGATCGATCATGCAGAGATTCCGTTCCCTCCCAACTTTTATGCTGTTGCCGGGAATGCCAGTGCTAAGAGCCAGGCGGATATTGGTGAGTATACAGTGTTTCTCGGTAATCTTCAGAATTCAGGACTGTCTGTCGTTATTTTCGGAAAAAGACTCATATGCGGATTCATAGACGAGAAGATTACCGCTATCACATGGTGGTGCGATGGCAATGGTCCCGAAGATCGCAGTACACGACCTCGGGCGGCGTTCCCGCGATCGACCTGTAGTGCCCATATGCAAGCCATCCTTCGCTTCCCTGACTGCGTAGACCCCAACAAGCTCACAGACTACACCTATGCCGCCGCACACGGCGGGTATTGTCCCTCGAACATGAAGCGCATGCCATCACTCCGCTTCTCAATCCGCTATGATACACGCAAGGCGATTCCTCAGGGTTGGAAGGGAGTTCCGCCTTTCAAGTTGGCTTGTGGAGAGGTACACATTCCGTTTCCGTTCCCCAATCTTACCTCGCTTGCAAAGTTCATGTGCTCGTACCACTTTCATTCTAACCTAAAAGATCAACAGATCGGCGATGGATATTGTTTCCACGGCGACTTCATCAACGGCTGGTATGAGGACGCGGCTAAGAACATGTTGAAGGCCACGGGGCAGACCTTCCTGAGAATTGATGGTGCACATGGAATGGGGAAGCAGTATAGCTCGTGCGCGCCTAAGGACGCGGACCCGGGTAATGGAACAAGTGATTACCTCAAGAGTCTGGAGATGATGGGAATGAGGAAGTAGAGTATCAAGGCTGTAGATTAAAGGAAGCCTCGCCGCGGGGCAGTTGTCCTTCAGTCTCCCTATTTAATCTACCAAGTTCTTATCTAATCTTCCATCAAGAGACTCCCCATGCTAGCCTGTAATTATCAAACACTTTTGTCGTAACTGAGCGATACTCTCTGCTAGACAACATGTCGGTGCAGATATACCTAAGACCACATGTTCCTGTGCTGAGATACTTGACTATAGGTGTGCTATGCTCTGGTGGCCTGCTAGGTAGCTGGCTATTAACAAAGTAGCTATGATCCCTGGAATTGGGACGTCCTGGGCATCCAAAGTCTCCCGAAAGTCACAAAGCAAGCGTAGAAGTTGGCAATTGCCGAGCGGGTCTCGGCAAACACTTCGGAGCATGGTATTTCAGTGTTTAACGTTTTAATAACTTCGAGTTTATTATTCTTTACAAGGGCTGTTATGATTGAAACACAGAGTCTTTGTAGGCGTTGTGCTGGCCTTCATTCTTAGATCCCGAACTCTTACGCAGAAATCAAGACGTGCCGTTCTGCTCATCCTCTGGGAATTTTCAATCCCCCCGATTCCTTTGGGCCATCCACAATTTCCTTCCTATAGACGCAGCACTTCGATGGGTTCCAAATTTTGCATGAAACGCAGCGCAAACATCCTTCGGCCTAGAATGTGTCGATGTCTTGATAAACTTCTCTTCATCGTTTCTCCACTGCCTGCGCAATGGTAAAGAAATACCTCCATCATTCTTCAACTCTGATGCCTTTGCCTGGATCGACGCCCTACTTCGTTCGGCCCCGAAACGTTTCCAGAACGTAGTGTATACTTCAGACGAATCAACATCGGAGGACATGAGGTTCCACAGACAGTGCAGCTCATCTTGGGACCACTCAGTAACTTGGCGAGAGCGACTGAGGCCCATGACATCAATATGTGCCAGCAGGGCCCCTTTAGTTCGCTCGACGCCAAACTTTTCTCGAATAAGCTTGGCGCATTCTTCCCAACTCGTCTTGCTCTTCTGTGTCGCGTAGGAGTGGGTATGAGCCCTATATACCATTAATACCCTCACGGGATTAACGGCGTCGTTTTTTCTGTGACATTCTGTCTATGGTTGATGATGAGTTATCGCGGATGTGTCTAACTTGTAGTGACGTATCATCCCCTCAAGCCCGCGCTTGGAGTGGTGGCTGCCAAAGTTCTGTCGAAACTTTTCATAAGCATCGACTAAGCTATTTTCAGTCTGCAGAAGACGTTGGATATACTCTCTCTGCTGAGGGACCAAGCTTTCTGCTGCTTTTAACTCAAGTATGAGGGATAACCCTTCTGCAAGCGATGTACTCGATTCTGTAAGGCTATGTGAGAATGACGAGAGCCAAACCTTTTCTGAAAGTTCTTATGTCTTTCTTTTGCCGTGAAATTGTGTTCTAGGAGGCATTTCAGATAGTCCTATTCTTTTGGGTCCCATGAGTTCGATTGCTTACGATTGCCCGCTAGTATGGCTGAGTATGGAGGTGGTGATGCGGGTAAAGAAGGGAATGACGAGGTATTATTCAGAGCCGCGGACCATAATCTATGTGTGGATGGTAATTGTTGAACAAGTATCGAACTGGGCATTTCAGCACTGTCGTCCTTGGAAGGATCGAGGGAATTGAGGTCTTCCTGTTTCCGAACGTTTGAACTTGTTTGCTGAATTGATGTACTTGCGTTGCTCTGCTGATAGCATTTGGAGCCCGTGAACGCAACCAGTTCATTCGTAGCTGCCAATGCCGTATATCGGCTGATAATATCGGAGGCCCAGCAGTATGGCTCCTCGAAGTGCTTCTCTAATTCTTCATTGTCTAGTGGCATACTCTTGTGATCTCATCAAAATAATTTCGCGACCAGTCGGGAACTGTCTCCTGCATTTCAGAAGGCTCGTATGTCCCATCCCTCTTAGGATCATACCTCCAATGAGGAAGGGGGTCGGAATGACAGGCATCCCAGAAGGAGTTTCTATATTTCTGCAAGCCTGACCCAACCACCGACTAGAATGCGTTCAGACGGCACGCCATCAGCTAGCATCTGGGCTTGAGTTCGATGCCAGACTTAAATCAAAATTGGCCATGTCGTGGCTGGGATTGGATGATTGTTGGGCCCGGAAGAGGTAGGAGAAAGGCCATTCTCGACAAAACCCTGTCGTGCATAATACATGGTGACTGCCCCAGTCCGCCGGGAAAGGTAGCAAGATAGTGCGTTCGCCTTTATTGACAAGTGTTCTGGTGGCAATACTTTCGAGAATAAGTACAGAGAATGTAAATTGACTGGAAAAGGATACTAACCTGTGATTCTCTCCCAGACCTCTCTATGGAGCAAGCTTGGTAGATAGCGAGGAAAGAACGTCTTGGAAAGTTGATTACTGTAATCTGCATATACAAAATCTTTGAGCAATTTTCGAATGTGCCAGGACGTGTTATTATAGCCGGTTTCTAAAGCCGGAATATGGTAGAAGTTGTCATTACTATCCTTTAGGCCGTGAACAAGGCCGGCTTGCTATAGATGTTCTTTGACGTGATAGATTTGAGCCTAGATAAACTTCCATCTACCGACTCTATATGAAATAAATCCCGAGTCAGGATTTAGCGTGAGGTGGTAGTGTGAGCTTATGATATGGGCCTTACATTTGAATACCCCTTGCATTTGTAAATGATCTATGATAACATCCCACTGAGTTCTACCTCGGAGATAATGGGGGTAGATATCTGGTTCATATTGCTTAACAATACTCACAAAAAAAAGGTGGCAATATCTTCCGGCGACCAGATTTTACTCACAAGTATGGAGTCGATATTGGTTGGATCGGTGAAGGGAAAACAGGAAATGAGATATAGATAAGGCCCATAGTGTAATATGTGTATGCTTGTGCGAGTTTTCGCTTCGTCAGCCTTGATATTTTTGAATACTCCCTATCTCGCTAGGGCCTCAAAACCGAAAAGGGGCCGAAATCCTACTGTGCATTACAAGTTCTACTTATAGTGAACCTGATAAGGGTGTTTAGGCGGTTCTACACTTTGTACACCTATTGACTCTCAGATCGATTCATTACAATATGATGGTCTCCCTTTTATTCCTTACGAAATACCTTCTCGAACAATGCCCTCAAGCGTGGCACTGACAAGACTGTGAAACGGGAATCTCATTTATTGGGCTTGTATGGCCCTATGCGGGCAGTCTGAATAACCTCTATTACTCGCTTCTCCATAGGATCCAATAGGATCTTGGTGAAGGAACACGTAGTCCATAGATCAATAAGCTGCGAACAAGTTGCTATCCCTCGCCGGAATATTGACGATTTGGTGATCATCTCTGTTGACTGCGTAGACCTTTTCGTCGTCATCATGTTTATCTCACGAGGTATAAAATGACACTGTAACAAGCGGCATGTTGCCAATCACAGTCGCGTATCCGAGAATTAGACAGGCCTGAACATCGACGTCGGGCCGTTTAGATAATCGACCCGGCTTTGAATTTTGCTGGGGAAAGTAGGGCTGGAAGTAGAATACTTTGTCGCCCCATAGTTCGTCTTGCTCGAAGGTACAGAAGTCAATCAAGTGACGACGCCGAAGTCATTGGCGCCACCTTACAGGGCACTTTGTAGGTCCTTTGGTTGTATCGCCATTCGCATACACCATCTTCCCCGTTTGAAAGAATGATCTCGTGGTTTGGGACACCGTCGCAAACAAAATCTCACGCACAAGAGAAATACGATAAATCCGCCCGAATTTAAGGCCAGGACATTCGTGGAACGAAGCTTTTCAGGTTATCGAACCGTGAAACCTCACCTCCCACGGCATAGAAAACAGTAAATGATCGAGACCATTTTCTAGATCTGGTGGCAATCACAGCGATATATATGCATGATTCATATCCTTCTCAAAAGGACAAGATCACTTGCCCACGGGCTTCGGTTGGCCTGCCAAACGTAACTCGAGCCGACTTCCCCGTTAAATCCATGACGATGGTGAAGAGTGTTTCGGCCACGGATGCACCCTCTTGCCGCCTGTTGATGGAACTCGGGTATCCGTCCGTATCGCTAAAAATGCCCGTTATGGTGCCAAAATCCGGATCGGCGGTCTGAGATGTAAGCTCGCGGATCCGCGCAAGCCGCACCGGCGAGTCCCTTAAATAAAGCACCTCGTCAACGTCGGACTGGTCGAGGATCAGATGATTCGTATGGCATACTCGTTTCGCGTCTTCCATCGCCACCTCCTTCACCCACTTGCTCGTGCACTCGAGTCCTGTCGAGCCTGTCGCATCCCCGATCAGGATATGTCCGCTGCCGGCGACGCCGGCGAGCTTGATGGCCTTGACCGCGGCCGCACGGGATGGCGACTCCAAGACTGTGCGCAGAGCAAAGTGAATGGGTAACTTTGACGAGTCTACGCCGCGACATTTGATGGCGTTCAGGCAGCAGCCGACTCCTTCGGCGTTGAGTCCTATCTTGCCGATGATGCCGGCCTCCGTCACCATGGCGAAGTCCGGGATCCCGGATCCCGGTTGCGAGACGTGGCATATGACGAGGTTCTGGCCCTGTTCCACCACCCAGTCCCAGTTCTGGCCGAGAAATGATCTCGATGCCGTCAGCCATCCGAGGCTCGTGCAGCCGTCACTCGGGACCTCGGCGATATCCCTGCCCGCACCGGAAAAGAGGCCAAACACGATCTCGGACCGGATGTTGAGGGCCAGGATGTCAAGAAACGTTGACTCGGATCCTTCGGCGATGCCTTTGATCTCTTCTAGATACCGTGGCACAATGCTTTCCAGAGGCCCGGCATATTTTGCCGCTTCTTGCACGACCTCGGGCCATGTTAAAGAGCACGAAGTCCGGAACAGCCGACTGTAGAAGTCTATTGAACCTGCGATTTTATCTTTGGCAGTGACACCGTGTGTTAGCCCTATCTTGAGTGCGCATCATTAGCAAGTTTCGGGTGTTTGATGGATTAGGAGAAAGCTCTCACTTCGTAGGGACTCCCCGTGCACTTGATTTCGAGCATACTGTTTGTGATATGTTTCCCAAATGGCTCTCTCTCTCTCTCTCGGCGGAATTGGAAAAGCAGAGCTAGCAATGGGTGCTACAAGATAGCGATTGCCGAGCTCCAACGTGCTTGTAATACCTGGCCTTGGAGGTGGCTGGTATAAATAAATGAATTGAGAACCTGTAGACCCGGCATTGCGACCGTTCAAGCTCTGACAGCGGTTTCCGGATTTAACCCTGAAATAACCGGGTAAATGATACCCAACAGCGGTATCGGTTAGCACGACGTAACGGTATCATTCGAGCGTTAAACGGACAGAGTTCTGCATCGCAGCCTGTAAAAGCGCAAGAATGACAATCCCACCCTAGAATAAGGGCGTCAATAAATCGGCATGGCTGAGTCTGATGAGTGCCAAGGAACACAGCGTTATTGCTCTTCTAAAGGTAGCGAAGATTACGAACATAATTAAATAAGCACCTGCCACTACTATAGATAAATTTACCTACCTACCCTATGCACATGGGAGTCAACAGAGTGGCTAAACAAGACTACTACTGGGCATTGTACACTAGATAGATAGATGTGTGGAATAAAACTTGGTGCCGCTAATTCCCAGTCTAATAGTTACCGGTCAAAATATGGTATTTAGTGTATATAAGTACATATAGGTATAACTATACAGTATATGTTCTCGAGTGTTTTAGCTGTTATTATCGACTCTGCATAGTTGTCGCTCGAGAGAAATAGTATATGTTCTACCCTCAACATCGACATCTCGCATCGATAATAAGTGATCCCCTCAGCGCCGGCTACACTATCGGTAATAATCGGACAGGTAAGTCGCTCCTCTGTTTCAAATCAATGCCTCGCCTGTTTGCTACAGCTATGAAGCGTACCAAATGTTCTAATAATAAGTTCAGCTCCGTGCCTCACTAAATTAGGTGTTGGCCCCCCCTTGTCAGTCCCGTTTCGTGCTCCTATTTGTATACCTCTTACTACTATTGTTACCTACTTGGTCGCCGTCCTCCCACGCACTTGCCGTAGTCTCGCATTCGAGTAGAGCACTTATACCATGCTGAGGTTAGTATCCTGCAACCGGTACACCTATTATTAGGTCCACATGTCAGACAACTACAGTGGATACCTCCAAGGTAGGTCGTCGTGGAGTGTGATCTGTAGATTCCCCGTCGCACAAGTAGCCAAGGGCTTGGGTCATGGCTGCATGACATCTTAGGCTACTTTAGGCTAGGTGAATGAGGAATGAGCAAGCTGAATGGCTAACGGATGCCCTGTGGCGGGAACCACAACGACCTTGCCTGTTCAGACCCAGGTTGCCTGTTGGTAGTACTGGCTCTATTAATTGATTTTTTTTCGGTTGTGGGGGTGGCTTGCGATGATGTGTCTGTGGCAGGAACCAACCGCATTCATTTCAACCTGACCTCGTCGTCATGAATGATCTGCATGTTCCCTGCCTAGTTCCTACTATGAAACTAACAAGGCTAGACCGAGATGGTGACGAGACGCAGCGAAGAGAGGAAGCAGGAGGCAGGCTGTGAGGGGAAGAGTCCTGGACTAGCTATATATATAAGTTAAATCATTAGCCCTGTTTCGTCGAGACATCGGGGCGTGGTAGTTCAGGAATCGGCTGAGAGTCCCATGGTCTCGTTCCGCCCCATTGCCTCATCGCTGGATCACGCGGCATCGTCATAGCCTTCTAATATTAACATTGTCGCAAGACATTGCCTGAGGATAAAAGGGGGTCCACGGTGCCCATCTAGATAATTCAAAATGATACCAACTCGAAGGTCCACAGCCTCGCTCGAGATGCAGCAACGCACGCGAGAAAAGCGCCGCTTTGACGAGACGGAACGGGATTTGCCCGATTTCTCGGCCCAGAACTCTACCATCGCATCTGCGCTGACGACCAAGGACAAGCTCTACGCCGCCCTCGCATACTTGGGCAAGAGGAATCCATTGCCCCGGTCCATAACGGCAGATGATACGATATGGCTCCTGGATAATACTGCGTATCGCAACGACGAGACGGGCCTCTGGGAAGCTGAATACGTCGCCGCCATGTTTTCGCAGCACTCTTCCTGCACCATCGTCGATGCCGTCGGCGCCATCGCCGACAAGATCCAGTTGGAAGAACGTGACCCGGGATATAAGACCCTCGAGGAAAGAATCGGGCCTTTTGTACAGGACATCAAACCGGGAACCCAGGCCAAGGTGCTATACAGGGGAAAGTCACTGATGAAGGTCGGGCCGAGTGGACACAACGGCGTCAGTAGCGAGGTCAAGAGGTTGCCCGGTAGTCATGATGGCGAGATCGTCCCGACGTTCGCCCATGTCCCCAAGGGTGCGAACGGCCTTCTCGAGATGCGGACCTTTTATGCGGATGCCGAGGGTTGGGGCGTAATTTCCGGTACGATGACGATGCTGACTAGGAGAGCTCGCTGGGCTTCGAACGAAGGCGTGGCTAATGCAGCGCAGATATCGACGACACGATAAAAATAACACAAACGAGTGATCCGATCGGCATTCTTCGAACCACATTTCTTGACGCTCCGCAGCCGACCCCAGGCATGCCTGAACTATACAAGCACATCCATTCTCTCATCAAGGAGAATTCGTCGTGGTTCTACTTGTCGGCATCGCCGTATAACCTGTACCCGTTCCTTCGCGAGTTTCGCGAGAACAATTACCCGCACGGCACCATCATCCTGCGCGATTCGAGCTGGATGAGCATCAGGGGTTTGTTAACGACTCTCACGCTCGGGACGGAGGAGTACAAGGTCGACCGCATGGAGAAGATCCACTCCTGGCTACCGAAGAGGAAGATGATATGCGTGGGCGACTCGACGCAGACGGACCCCGAGGCCTATGGCGAGATGTAAGTCACGATGATCCCCCCTTTCCCAGTACGTCTCCGTGCTAACGCATGCCATGTACTAGCTATCGGAGACATCCGCAGTGGGTGAAGGCCATCTTCATTCGCAAGGTCGAGGACATAGCAGCCATCGGCATCGAGACGAAAAACGAGCCTGAGCGGTTCGAGAAAGCGTTTGAAGGCGTGCCGCGCGCCGTCTGGCACGTATTTTCAGACCCAGAGACATGTAGGAAGGTGGTGGAAGAGGTTGTCTCCGAGCACGAACACTGAAAGAGGATTCGACGCTCGGGCAGGTGATTAGAATGGGCGTTGTTGGAGTTCGCCAAGTCAGGCTGGCGCCGGCGCCGTCGGGCATGTCCTACCTCGAGTCTGCATTCCTGGTTGCTGGACCGTTATTGACACTTGATACCCTCCTGGGCTTTTGCTGGCGAGTTGCTCGGGCTTGTTGCATGGTGTGTGGTTTATTGCGAGTATTTGTAGACAGGCATAGTTAGATGGATGTTTTTCGGCAATGTAGATATTCCCCTGTCCTGTTCTCATGTCTTAGAGCGTCCTTCTCTTGACACTTCTGTGTCATGTATGGTATGATTGTTTATCTAGAATGCAAGCTCCAGATAAATCTAGCTTGAATTCTTAGAAGTAATAGGTACACCCCTGATTGCGTCCTCCCTATCACTCTGCCTCTTATCCACTATTTCAGAGTATGGGAGTTCTGTATCGGATTATGTACATACATCCCATGTAGGTACCAAGTACCTGATAAGGTATACCTACGTCAGCTCCTCCACAGCGCATGCAGCCCCATAACTAATGGTAAGAGCCATACATAGCCCTATAGATGTAGGGTGGTAGTATGCCTCGTAGAGGTAGGGATTGGAGTTCAACCAACAACCTTGAACATCGTCAACCCATCTTACGGAATACAGTCACTCGTCATTCCCAACCCATCATGCCTCGCCATCTTCTTATTAGAAGCACATAGGTAGTATCAGCAGAAATAGCACTACCTCCTTAGGTCCTTACTTCCTATTCAGCCATGCCCCGCGCAACTCGCTCTCCCGCGTCATCACGCGCATCGTCATCCGGCTTGCTACCCATGCCAGGCTCTCCGTCGGCGTCCTGGGCCCTCTACAAGGCCCGACTAGCCTCCGTCGCCCAGAATTCCGACGTCTCTGTTCTCGCCGCATTCTGGCTCTTCGGTGTGTTCCTTCAATCCCCTTCACTCCCCGCGCTGACCCCGTTGCCGCGGCTATCCAGGGTTGATCAACAATGTCCTCTATGTCGTCATCCTGTCCGCAGCGCAAGACCTGGTTGGCCCCGAAGTTCCCAAAGGCCTGGTCCTCCTCGCCAACATCCTGCCCGCCTTCTCAGCCAAGTTGGTCGGCCCTTACTTCATCCACCGGGTGCCGTATTCGATCCGAATCGTCGTCTTCGCCGCCATCTCGTCTGTCGGCATGTTCATGATCGCATTCACGCCCCCCGACGAGTCTGTCGCCGTCAAGATGGTTGGGGTCATGCTCGCAAGCCTATCCAGTGGCGGCGGCGAGCTTAGCTTCCTCGGGCTAACGCATTATTACGGCCACATCAGTCTCGCTGCATGGGGCAGCGGCACCGGTGCCGCCGGTTTAGTCGGCGCCGGGCTCTATGTCCTGCTGACGGACTGGCTTGGTTTCAGCGTCAAGAACAGCCTTCTGGCTTCCGCCTATCTTCCCGCCGTCATGCTGATCAGCTTCTTCCTCATACTGCCAAGACGACCTCTCCGAGATGCCGCGAACGCCCGCGAATACCAACCCCTTCGTGACTCGGACGAGGCCGTGTCCCAAATTGCTCATGACATACCGACGGCCAATGCCACCTCAAGTCTTCTCACCCCAGGCCCTCCCATTACCTCGGGCATTATCCCTGACGCTGGGGAAGACTCGTGGTCCAAGATTGCCGCTAATCTTCGTCGAGCCCAGTCTCTCCTTCTCCCTTATATGCTTCCATTATTCCTAGTCTACGTAGCTGAATACATTATTAACCAGGGTGTATCGCCCACGTGTAAGTGTGATATTAAGCCCTTCTCTTCCCTGTGCCCGTCGCGCCGTCGCGGGAGAAATGGTGTCCTGTTCTGGCCAGGCCTGTGTCTGAAACCCCCTATGGAGACCTAGGTTCATCAAGAATGGAAACAACTAACTCGTAGTGATCAAAGTGCTTTTCCCGCTAGAGTCATCACCTTTCAAAGAGTTACGAGACTTTTATCCAATGTATGGCTTCCTCTACCAGCTAGGCGTCTTCGTTTCTCGCTCATCCATCGCTTTCGTCCGAGTTCGCCAGCTTTACCTCGCATCTTTGCTTCAGGCTGGAAATCTAGTGTTGCTGACGCTACATTCACTGTTCAACTTCATTCCTAATGTTTATATCATATTCGTCATCGTCTTCTGGGAAGGTTTGCTGGGAGGTGGCGTGTATGTGAACACATTCGCCGAAATCATGGAAAACGTCCCCTTCGAGGAGAGGGAGTTCAGCTTAGGCGCGACGAGCGTGAGCGACAGTGCGGGCATCTGTCTCGCTGGTTTTGTGAGTATGGCTATGGAAGTCTGGCTCTGCAATTACCAGGTTCAACATGGAAGAGATTGGTGCAAGAAAATCAAAGTAGGATGAAGACATTCCCGGAGTAGCGAGTCGCTATTTAGAGAGACAATCGGCGCTGCGGCTACATCTCCTACTTCCGATACGACGATGACCTAGGAACGAATTTGTGGCTAGGTGGTTAGCTACAAGAATCCGATTACGGTCTAGATACTAGTACAGCCGTAGGGGCCCATGATAAACAGTGTCGCATGGCTTACATGAGAAGTAGGCTATACATAGTAGTCACGCCAGTGCTGCCTCCTCATCGCTTCTACAACACAATACACTCGAAGAATACGGTGGAAGGTATTTTAATTCGGATGGCGGACTGACGGTTCTGGCCTTTAGTACACAACGCGCAACCTTCCGCTGAGATACGGGAATATTGTGATTCTAGGAGAAACAACTTTATCTTAAGCATATCATACATGGCGCTGGGTTGGCGTACCGAGTGACCTGGTTTTGTAGATTCACGGGTGTCTTGTATAAGTATGGAGGAATCACGCCTGTTATATATTCGAGTCGCTAAAACAGATATCGACTCTTGAAAGCGTTGGGGGTAAGTACTTTGGTTAGGATGATATTACCTATCTATGTTTCGGATACAGACGAAGATCAAATAATATATGTATGGCACAGCCTCCCTGCCAACACGGTGATTGAATATTTGTGTCGCCATGCCAGGCAGGATCTTGGTATCTAAAAAAATGGCAAGAAACCATGATTCCCCCGCGTACACGCTGAGACGCCTTCTCGCCTTCCAGTCAATTAATTACAATAATGCTACAAGAAGAATCAGACAGAAACCCGTAACCCGTCCCTGAGCAGCAGACAGCAGACGAACGATATGATGTATACACACACAACCAACCAACCAACCCACTCCTCTACCCTTTCACATCACCATCGACATCTTCCTCGGTCTGAATCTCCTCCTCCTCCTCCTTCTCTGTCCCCTCCACCCCGCCCTTCCCAAACGCCCTCCTCAACTCGCAGCGTCCCAGGTATTTCCCGCCAGCGCGACACTCGGCGCACTCGCGGCCATGCCGCACGAGCAGCACGTGCAAGCCGTACTTGTCCTCGTCGGGGACGCGGGCGTCGAGGTGCGCGTGCGCCTGGTCGCGCGAGGCCGACGGCGGCCGCCACCCCAGCAGCCCCGCGATGCGGTGGACGTGGGTGTCGACGGCGAAGCTGGCGCGGCGCAGGCAGAACAGCAGGACGCAGCTCGCCGTCTTGGGGCCGACGCCGCGGAACCCCAGCAGCTCGCGCATGGCGTCCCCGTCCGGCGCCCCGAACAGGTGGTCCAGCGAGTACGCCCCGTGCCGCGCCCGCGTCTGCGCCAGGATGTCCAGGATCGCCCGCGACTTGATGCCCGCTAGCCCCCCGCTCGCGATGGCCGCCGCCAGCTTCGCCTGTCCGCCGTCCGCGATCCGCGCCCACGCTTCGTTGCTGTCGCTGCCGCCGTACGCCGCGTCCATCGACAGCTTCGCCCGCGAGCTGTTGGCCTCGCTCGTGTTCTGCGACAGGATCGTGCGCACCAGCGCGTCCAGCACCGACGTCGACTCCCCGCAGCCGGCGCGCGACGTCGGCGCTGTCGTGCGCTGGCCCACGTCCTCTGGTCGGACGCGCGCGCCGTGCAGCGAGACGAGAATCGCGTGCGCGCGCTTGCAGTCCGCCGCCGTCGGACGCGCAAAGTCCGGGTACGGCGATTGCCGTGCTGCGGCGAACTGCGAGTACGACTTGAGCTTTTTCGCCTGCAGGTCTGTGCCCGTCTTGGCTTTGCTTGGGATGGCCTTGCCCGCGAGTTTGTTGTTGTTGCTGTCGATGATGGTGGTGTCGTCGTCGTCGTCCGTCTCTGCTTTGACGGGTGGTGGTGGTGAAGCCGGGGATTCGTCGTCTTCACGCTTGATGTGCTTTTTCGCCGTCTTCTCCTTCCCTTCTCCTTTTACTTGTCCATGTTGGTTTGGGACGTTGTCGGGTTTGATTCTCTTGCTTCGCCGAAGGTCCGCGGCCGGGAGCGAGTCTGTGAGTCTTCTCTTGGCCCTGGTTCTTGGCCGGGGTTTCTCGTTGCCCGCGCTCTCATTCACGCTCTCGCCACTCTCGTTTTTGATCTCTTGCTCCCGAATTCCCCCGTTTATTTCTGGCAGTGCGTGTCGACCGCCGCGTCGGCGACCCAGATCGTTGTCCACACCCTTCGCCTTGGTGGTGCGCGTGGCCTTGGCCATGCCTGAGATGCCGTTGAGAACTTACGTGTCCTCGCCAAGAATCGCGGACGGTGTGAATTGACGAAGTTGTCCTGGTGTATACGTATATATACAATAGTTATTACAGGACAAGCGCTAAATGAGGAGTCAGACTACCCCCCGCTAGTTGTGACGGAGTGTGGTCGTCGAATGCGTGTGAAGGAGTGAGATGTCTGGAATGTGGTGATGTCAGTGGTTGTATCCTCTGATCTGATCTGGTCCCTACGCTATCATTTACCTAATCGGTAAGAACTTGGCTACCCCCTGCTCATCTCGATACTCCATCTAACCTGGTAATAATATGAATACTGTCATCTTGTGTAGAATCCAAATCAGCAGAACAATAAACTACGCAATTAGTGATTGGTCGCCAGATGATCTTGAAGAATAAGCCAAAGTATCATCGCGGGAAGATGTAACATCCGTAGAAATATAATAGTAAACAGAGATTGGTGAACTCAACACCTAAGTTAGTATTTGTTAAGATACATAAAACTAGACTACCGCATTCACAAGTCTATGCCTGATCTTGCTTGCCCAAGGTCGCGGATGTTTAGTGTTTTGTATATGCAGGTTCTCTAAGGTAGTCAATGAAACTCTACAGCCAAGTATGTATGCTTTTTACCCCAAATCCGAATTCCCCATTCCCAATTCCCAATCTGAAGGAGGATCTAAACCAACGATCTGGTTTGTGCTCTCTGTTCTTCTTTTTCTTTCTTGAATACCAACTCCGTTCCGACGTTAGAAATGTTAGCTTGCGCTGTTCGATAACCCTCCAGGGTTGATCTAGGCGACTGAATGACAATACATGCCTTGCTATGAATACATAATGCTACACGATGAGGTCTTTCAACCTGTGCGATTCATCAAACTCGCTCTTCTTCCGAAACCCAGCCATTTCCTCACGCCTCCACCGCTCGGAGGCGCAACCGGTGTCGTGCTTCTGGTCTCGGTCGACGGAGTGACTGGCACCGCAGCCGATTCTGTGATCTGCGAGGTCTCCGAAGTTAGCATCGCGTCGGAGCTGATCAGGTCCGTCTGCAGTGGTGCTGGGCGATTACGCATAATCGGCGGTGGCGTGGCACTCGCAAGTTCGTCCTCTACTATGTGGATCGGGCGTGTTGTTGTCCAGGGCATAGTCGCAGGTGGAGGCACACTGTTTCTGCCCGATGGTCTTTTGAGATATCGTAACTGGGCTGGCGGTATCGGGGGGGCTCGCTGCGCCACCGACGAGGGAAAATTCGACTCGGTGGCGCTGGAGGGAGTGCCGTGGCTTTCGGAGCCAGATCTCCTGAAGAGCGAGTTGAGGCCGAGGTTGCGCCCCCGCGACTGCAGACCCGAGATGGGCGGGTACTGGCTTCTCTTCGTGGCTGGCCCTGCATCCTCTCGCGCCCCGGACGTCACCACATGTCCAAACCCATCGACGCTGTTGCTCCGCCCTCTCGCGTCGGCCCCGACGACGTTGTCATCCCGGGAAGAACTTCTTCCAGTCTTCCCAGTCAGCGAGGACAGGAGAAAGCGGCTGGCAGCTTGAGCATTCAGGCTTGATCTGCGTGAAGGAGCTCGTGGGCCGTTTGCCGTCGGCTCGATCGGGTCTGGTTGGGCCGACTGTAGCGACGATGCCATCTCATGGACTGGATCACGCTTCAAAGCCGGCGCGGGTGACCCAAGAAAGCCACTACCCTTAAGTGCACCGAACATGACGTCCGGTTCCCAGCCTTCAGAGCTGAGGGGGAAGGAAAACAGGTCCGGAGAGGGGGGCCGTCGACGCTCCATACGGGTGCTAGAGCGGGTATTGTCCCTGTCCGGCTTGTAGCTTTCACGCATCCAATAATCACAACTTTCCGTATCGGAGCGAGCATCCGCGCCGCCGTCAGAATCCGAGTCCGAGATGAAGCTATCCGAACGAGGTCGCGTAACATTGGTGGTGTTCGCCGCCGAACGAGCCAACTGACCCAAGTCGGACAGCAACGGGTCCTTGTTGATTTTGACAAACCCGATGGTTTGTAATTCGGAACGATTCCTAGGAGGGGCTGACAATTCCGTCGGCTGCGCGTTCATTCCAGGACGAGCTTCCCGACTTCCCAATGACCTCAGATACTCAGCGCCCTGAGGCAACGAGGTTGCGACAAACCTCGGGATATGCGCATCGTCAGACCTAGGAAGACTGTCCTCTGAACTGGACGGGTCCTTGTGCTTTCGAAGAACCGAAGAAGAGACGGTATCAGGAGTTGGTGGCAGAGCGTGAGAATTAGCCAGCTCTTTGTGTGTTGGGTAGTTAGTTAGGACCTTCTGCAGCGTTTCTCTTCTTTCTCGTTTGCTCCTCGCTCGAGGCGGCGACCCCCTGAACTGGGAGGTCGGGGTTACCACAGCTTTCCCGCGACCAGATGTGGGTAGTCTAAAAGTCTCATCCACCGAGTTGGCTCTCTGGCCTGGCTTTTTCATCCTATCTAGGTGAGGCCCCCTGTGCAGTACGCTGCTCACGGATATGACCTGACTAGAAAGGCCACTCGCCGCCCTTGGCGTCAAGTTGAGCGTACGACTAGAGGCGGTGGTCTTCTGACTCGGGAGAGAGCTCCTCGTTGTTCTCTTAGTTGGCGTTGGTGAGCGGTTGCCAAAAGTGCCATCTATACCCGAGACATCGCTCAGCGGCGGCAAATCAACCCCATCTTGTCCCTGTTTGGAACCATAGATGCTCACAAAAGAACTTTCGCTCAGCATGCTGAGGCTCGGGCTCGCGATACGATTCATCTCGCTCGCCTCGGCGCTCGACGCAGAAACCTCGGAAACCTTGCGAATATGCATGGGACTAGGACGGGTTTGTAAAACGACACTGCGCAAGTTCTGGGTGTGGGCGCTGCGGTCCGAGAGGAAACTAGGCATGCGTTCAAGGGTCTTCAGCTCTGTCGACAGCAAGGCGCCATGATCACCCGGCTTAGGAGTCTCGGCGCGCAGGGAGTGGGACATATCGGACCACGAATGTCGATAGGATCCGTCAGGCTCGATCCTGCTGGCCATTTCTTTCTCTCGAACCAATTCATCAAGCCTTGCCTCAAGTTGGACTATCATATTAACCGCCTCCTCGATGGCCTTGTCCCTCTTTATAAGCTCACCGAGCAGACTCTCCTGGATTTCTAGCAGTTCCGCGCGTTCAGTACTCAGCTCTTCCACTCGCGCTTCCAGTGCGGACTGTTTCTCGCGCCGATGAAAAAGTTCCAACTTGAGGTCAAAGTTCTGTTTATGCAACGTAGAAACAGCCTAGAAGGGGCTCCTGTCAGTCATGTGCAGTTTCAAAGGAAGAGGAGCATCAACCCATCCACGGAAGCGCACCTTTTCTACCTGCTTCGCTCCCATGCTGGTCTGACTCGAATCGTCGTCATGGCTTGATCTCGGTCGCCGTTCGACTACATGTCTATATCTTGTGCTTGACGAGTTTGGGGTGTCTCCATCCCGAATATCACCAGTTGACGCACTCAGGTCGGTGCCCCATTTGCTCGCCAGCCGTTCGCACTCTGCCTTTCTCTCTTGCTGCAGTCTTTCTTGGAGTAAACTCGAGGCAGGTGTCATTGGTTGCTTCGATTCGCTACTTGATTCTCGAGATAAATGCCCAGGTTGTCTAATGCCCGTCATGTCTCTGTCGCATTGGCTATGGTGGTATCTATGCGTGTGGGGGGGATTCGACGGTGTAATCGCGCGCGGGTGAGAAGAGGAGGTGCTTGTACTTTTTATCGTCTTAGGGCTATGCATTGTGCTGCTAGCCGTGCTGGCCTGGGAAAGCGCACGACGGTGTAGGCGCTCTCGGGCATCTTTACGAGAAACAGTGTTCTCCATCTTTTCAAAAACCCGCGGTTTTTCCTACCAGATGACGACTATCGATGTTCCATCTAGGACTACAAGGTCAACCTTGGACTCGGCTACGAGAACCATGCGACTTGTAAATCGTTTGCTTCGAGGGCGCAGGGAGGATCAGTGAATTCGGTAGAGTTGCACGTGCTGTCGTAGCTTCTCCTAACACGGGAGTTCATGGCCTTGAGGCGAGAATTCGCAAGGGTACATACAGTGTTATCTTGGGAGGAACCGTTTGCTCTACACCATTGCCCCAATTGGCAAAGATGAAGTCGAGATTGGGATCAGATTGGAAGAGAGGAGGGGGGGGATCCAGTGTGAATGGGAGGGAGACTTGGAGAGTCAGAGACTTGGACCTGCGAGTTGTCTTGCGGCTGTCTCAGCCTCCGTCTCGTCAATGAGTACCAGCACCCTGAGGGGGCATGTCCGGGGTTGACCAGACGTTCTGGCTACTCATATGAAGGGTCAAGGGTCTGCCTCACTGAAGAGTTCGAGATGGAGGAGAATGGAGTGCAGACGCGAGATGATGGCACCATAGGAGAGGGTTCAAGACGGGGACAATGAGAACCGAAGCCGGTCGCCAATATCACGACAACGCTGCCGAAGGGTAAGCCAAGAGAGCGTTCGCCGTTATCTATTGGAAGGCAGCGCGAGCTGGAAGGGAGGAAGGCCTATCTAGTGGAAGCACTGGCAAGCAAACGAATGGACAGCCGCGATGGCCGTGTTTCTTGACATGACAAGACAGGGACAAGGGCCATCGCTCCCGGCTCTCTCTTTCCTGTCAGCCCAAGGAAGGTAGTAGTGTAGTGTAGGTATTCTGTCTACAAGTACACTGCCGTGCCGTACTGTACGTATACTAAGTACCCAAGGTACTCGTAGGTAAGTACATCATGATGTATGATGAACCTGCTTGCATAGTGCATGCACCGTCACGCTCCGCGGCGGGTCGGCCGATGTCGACAGCCAAACATCGTACACCGCACTGTGGCGCAAAAGCTCGTTGACCCAATCGTCCCCCAATGTCGGGACCAACTAGTACTATGCGTATACACTACACTCCACTACTAATATGAGGAACTCCCGGGATTAGGAGCGCCAGGGGATGGCAAGGGAGACTACACTATGACGGAAGCTAGTGCAGACACAAGCTCGCGGAAGTATACATGCCAGTGCAATAGGTGTATTCAGCAAAATTCCTGCCATCCAATGGCGTTCGATTCCCCCTCTAAAATGGAAATGGACAGGTTTTGGAACCTACCCGGAGTGTACACAGTAGGTATAGGAGTTGAGTGTGACCCGAACCCCTTTTGTCACTTCTGCTGGTTTCAACTTGTCTCCAGTAGGTAGCAACTAGTGTACACTCCTTAAATGGTCGGATCGTACTTTGATGACAGTGGAAAACTCAATACAACTCGGTTGTACAGTGGCAGTTCTTACCGTGTGGTAAACTGCTATTCCAATACTCAGGAAGCCATCATCAATGCCTGATCGCAGAAATTAACCGTTCCATTTTTATACTATACTAGACTACTTTCTAAGTTGTCGCAGCAACAGAAACGTGGTGAGCTCAATCAACCATACTCGCAGGGGTGTGGCAGCAGACTAACGACGGTGACCAGACCAGTTCTATTCTAGCTCAGGGCAGTGTTCCGAGCATGGCATGGCGATCCATAACTCGAACCGCGCTGGATTGGGCGCCCTAGTTCGCCTTGGAATGCCCAGAAGAATGTGTAGTCTACACGATGATTGGCTGGCAGCAAGGTGATTTGCTCCTCTTGATGCAGTGTGATTTGCGAATCAGCTTCCCATGCACACGACTTTCTGTGCCAATTGACACTACACTACCTACCACCAGATGCTATCGTGGTCTTTCGTTCTTGACGCGTTTATAGTCCTCGACAACTATCTAAGTATTGTGTGCACATCTTGCAGAAGAGAAGGCGCAAAACCGCCGCTTTGTTCAAGGGGGAAAGGGGAGGGAAGGGGAAAAAAGTTAGCCCTCTCGACTACCCACTATCCCGAGACGGCTTTAAGAGCTTGCAGAATACCTACATACTACCTAGTCTAGTGCCTGCAGGTTGACCTCCACTCGTTCGAACAGGGCGGCATGTTCTTAAGGCTTGGAAGCATTCTTGAGGGAAATCGACACGATGGATGCTGTTGTTGTCTAGGTTAGATAGTTATGGTAACCGTTAGAACGGTCCGAACCGTCATCCATCCCAAAGTTTAGGTATCGATTGGGGGAACTTGTCAGCCAATTCCTTCCCTTCTACCGCCTATGGTGTAGTTTAAGGGGCGTGGAAGATCGCCAAGTCTGACTTTGGATAGGGAATAGTTGGACCGAGACTCGAAGTCCATCACAATTCCAAACTCCACGCCACTCCACATGTCCAGGTGGTAGAAATCCATGCGTTGACCTCAACGTAGGAACAAATACCGCAAAGAGCAGAATGACATGTTGGAAAGTCGGATTTGACTCAACCCCGCTTCCCCAATTCCCATCAATCAATCCGCCTTGGCTTCCTGCAGTTCAAACCCGTCGAGCCCGTCCCGCCCAATGGGTCCAGCCTGCAGTATATTGTAAGGCGCATGGAGTACGTGTATGTGCGGAGTGCGTTTAACAGTATACAGTATACTATAGTGAGTCGAAGGACGACTTTGCTCAACCATCACTGCCGATCAAAATAAATCAAAATAAAAAATAAGAAGAAGAAAAGAGTCATGAAATACATGGCGATACACCATACATCTTACCCCCAGAAATGGACGTAGTGTAAGGTAACGTAGTAGAATGGCGTAGTCGCCCGGAACTCCAGGGCGTATCTCGGTGATGGGACCTACGTAGATCAAGTCAATCGGTAAATAGATAGACAGATTGACAGTACAGGCTCGCATGACATGACAGACATATGGAATACGTGTGCTACGTGGCAATTTTAATCTGGCATGTCGTTCGCGATACGCTTCCTTGCCTCGTTGAACAGCATCAGACAGCGAGACAGACACCTGAGATGTTAATCAACTAAAACCACATCGTCAGCTACTCGGACGTAATTATACTGAATCAAGTCGAACGAGATTCTTGGGACACCTCTCGGGAGTCTTGTAGGTATAGGTATACAAGCGCGTAAGTATACAGGTGTACAGATGCATATACTACAAGCGTGGCACCTGTTAAGTTTCTGGTGTAGTTTAACGCCCGAACCCTGTCTTTGACCGTCTAGAAGTCGTAGTCCTCCTCCCTCGAGGCCAAGACATTCGAGTGAGTAGATGATTTGGACGTAAGCATACGACGAGGAGGCGGCGTGTGGCGTGTATGGAAGGATTCACAGCTTCGGTACTAGAATGAGACAATTGTTAAATCAAGCTACGTCCTTTCAATTCTCGACGGCCGCAGTTCAAATACAATAACGATGACCTGGATTAGTGAAAGCCCTGCTTTGTCGGGTATTATGGTATCACCCAGACGTCTCACACCCCATACCTCCTAATCTCGTAATTTGATACTCGCCCGGCGTGCTTGCACTGTAAACGCGCCACTTCGTAATATGAATCTACGCTGTGTGTGCTACCCCCCATATAATACACGAGGAGGATATATAGATGTTCTGTAAGTCGTATTCCGGTACCGTGTTCAAGTTAGGTTGTGGCCACCCGAAAAGAAAAAAATAGTAATATTAATAAAAAAAGGTAACGATAACAAAGAAAGGGAATGAAAAAAAAAAGAAGTAAGAAGAGGAAGTAAAAAAAAGAAATAAGAAAAAGAAGTAAAAAAGGGAAGTAAGACAAGGAAATAAGAAGTAAAAAGAGTAAGTAAAAAGAGGAAGAAGAAAAAGAATACGAGTCATTGCGGTTGGGATCGAAAAATTTCTCTATGTAATCGGATGAAGTGTGTTTTTGAAGAGAAGGGCACATGGGATTAGGCATAAGCGTCTTATACTAAGTTATAAAATATCAGTCCTGCCATCGAGTCTAGGCAGGCGATTATCAATGTGGCCAACAGCTTTGTACACGAACCGTGTGTCTTTACGCTGTTGACAGGTATACAGATACGCATTTATCTATTAGTCTTCCCTGTAAAAAGTTCACCTCGGGGATCCCCATGAGAACCTCAGATGGCAACACTCTATACTTACTGGAACAATCCTGACAGTTTAGCGGCCACGTTGGCAGGGTCTTATGACGATGTTTTGAATAGGTGGGCGACCATAAGTTATGTGAAGCCTTTGTCTACAAGAACCACTTTAGATTATGGAATAGAGGTGCTCTGACGCGAGAACGATACCCTCCCATAGGTATGGCCTTCTAGAGTATAGACGCCCGACAATCTCTCATATCGGCTATAATTCACTGCGAAACCGAGGGGGCAGAGGAATAGTCGTAGATTCGTGCGTATGTCTCGTGAAGCAAGAGGCAAATATGCCCAAGGTTTATAAGGGGCTTTATGCATCAGTAGTGGAAAATGGTAGGAATCTAATACAAGAATTTCTCTAGAGAATGTCGTTAATCATGCATGTCATATTTTCTATAACTCCTCTTTGAAGAACTCCTCCTCGCTGCCTTCGTCATCATCTTTGGCCACTACCTTGCGTTCCCCAGGCTTGCCCCCTCCCCCCTCTTTTCTCTCGGCGTCGCCATCGTCCTCTTCGTCATCTTCGATAATCCCAACTAATTCTCTGTTGTTACCCGGCAACTCGACCATCTTAAGTTGCCAACCCCTATCACCAGCTAGTTTCTGGATTTCGTTTCTTAGGTTCTCGATGATTTCGGGACTGAGATCCAGCTCTTGAAGCCGCTCCTCAGTCATAATATTGACCTCGCCACCTTCATTTTTGCCAGTGGCCGATGCAATGATTTCGACGAGCTTTTCGAGGCCACCGCCACTATCACTGCGGAAATTCCTGGGTGGTGATAGCTTTGGCGCTTCCTTGCCATCCTCCCCCTTTCCGAGGATTTGCCGGCCACCGACGACAACGCCGCCGATGACGATGGGGGATCTGGTGGCTTCCTTAGCACGACCGACCATGGCAGCTTGCGCTTCAAGTGTTTTGCGCGCATGCCAGTCGGCCTGACCAGACTCTGACACGATAGCCCTGCAGCTGATGATATTGGCCCTCTCTTCCTTGGGTGGCTGGAAGGCAACATCAACGCAGAGGCGCGGGGTGTTGACCAGCATCAGGTACGAGCATGTAGTTACCTCCTTAATCCAACCAATGCGATCCTGGGTGCTTTCGGGGCTGCAGTGGTACTGTATTTCGATGGTGCGCTCGCGGCCGGTCAAGTCACAGACAGTGCCATCGCCCATCCTCTGCACCAGATACCGTTGGTCCCCCTTGACTTGCAGGTCGGTGTTGGGTGGTGCTGGGGCGGGGGCGCCGGCGCCAGGGCGAGGAGGCTGACCGTTCTGTCCGCGCTGTTGCTGCTGCTGCTGCTGGCCACGGCGCGGGGGACGTGAGGCCACGTGAGGATCGGGGACCCTGCCGAGAACATATTCTGCCGTGTTGACGTCGCGCATGGGGGGGCCACCCTTGACGCTCGACGCGATGGCGTGGAACTGAACGACGTCCTGGCCGTAGCAGAAGCGATAGCTCCACCAGCCCGACATGTAATACAGACATTTGCCGTCCAGCTCGTTGATCAGGTCCCAGCCATGGGCAGAGGCCCGTGCCAGCTCGCGTGCCTCCTCGGCCTTGGCCAGCTCGGTGGCGGTCTTGTTCGGGGCGGGGGCGGGTTCGATGACGGGGATGGCGCAGAGATAGCGGTGCGGCGGCATGCTCATGACCTCGTATGATTCAGCATCGGCGGCGGCGGCGGCGGCAGCGCGGTCATGGTCGGAGGCGGCGCGCACGGTGGGTGCGATGTCGGTCTGGCTGGCGAGCCCGGCATCGTAGGCGGGATGGGCAGCGTCGCGGCTGTCGAGGAGGGCGCGGGCGTCGGATTCCGAGATATACGTGTCGGAGATGACGACCTCGAACTGCGGGTGGGCAAGCAAATCGTGGTGGACGCTGAAACCGGGCTGGCGAGCTTGACACAGCCGCAGCCCGGTCCAGACCACGGCGAACGACGCAAGACGGCGCATGGTGCCGCTCTGCTGAGGATGATATCACATGGACAGCGCGATGATGCGGGCAGCAGTGGAGACGTGGCCAGTCTGTCTTAGCTGGCAGTGCTGCGATGTGTGTGGTTGCAATTTAGATTAGTTGCAAGATAAGTCGATATTGTATAATCTATAATAGGTAAGGAAGGAATTGTGGTGACGGGGTGAATTGCTTGTCGAACAATATCCCCCTCCTGGCTCCCAGGTTACCTAAGATATCGCGATAGAGAGGTAACTGCTCGTGTACCGACCAGCCTACATAGCTGCCTTAGGTACTTAATGTTAGCCACTTGGGGTATTGATTGAGCTTCGAGTGCGGTAGCTACCTACCTCCAGTGTTGGTGTCTGGAATCTGTAATGACATCTGTACAGTACTGCGTCTTAGGTGGCATCATCGGTCGGAGGTGACAAGGACCGATGTTCCGAGCATGGTCCGACCCATCCCACATTGAAGCCAGGTAGCTGCTTCCCAGGTAGCCTCCTTCTAGGTAGGTCTTCTGGGCTGGTGTTTAAACCTCGTAGTACATGTAATCAATGCATCTTTCTCCATCCTCATGCCTACCTGGTAGGTACCTACTTACGTGGAAAAACTCCAAAAAGATCGGCAATACTCTGACACGGCTTGTGAAAGGAATGCGTACAAGCACAGCCACCGCAGTCAGTCATCAGAAACTCTTGCCATGGCCGACGAGGGAAGAGTGCCGATAGAGTGACGGTGGATTGGTCTCCCTTGCTCTGCTTCTGCTTCTTCATCATCTTCTTTTCCCTCGCGCCATTCGTTGGCAGATGCCCAACAGATCTACATCTATACTACGCCACATCGTATCCATTGTACCGTAGACATCTGCGGCATAGTAGAGACAGCGAGACGGAGAGAGACGAGAGAGTTGTGATACAACCCCCCCACGCGCCAAGTCGTCCCAAGGTCTGCCTGGGCACTCATGCACCCTTTATGCGTCCTTACAGATCTGTCCATGGACTGCACTACCCATCTCAGGAGATACCCAAGGCATACGCCTGCCTACATATACGCATCTGGTCGTCTAGCGTGCACACAACCTGCGGCAGAAACAAGTCACATTGCGACCTCGTCGAGTCATCGCTCGCGAGCGTGCTGTAGCGCCGTGGTTGCATCTGCGGCGGCATTGCTACCCACGCGATGCCGTCCTCTCCGTGTCTCGCCCGACCATTCAGACCCAATTGGGCCTCTTCAGCACATTCTCATCTCAGCTCGGCTCCGGCAGACCAAGTGGCCTTGCTTGGCTGTCTAGCCGTCTCTCTACGCTACGTCTGGGCCTCATGCAACCCCGGGATATATCGTCCACAGATTCATGCGATCGCGGGGAGATCAGCTCGAGCGGAGGGTATAACCTATTCAAGCTTTGGCTTCTGTATCCTCTTCACTGTCACCTCTTCGAGAGACCCTTGTTGCCCATCGTCATCGCTGTCAGCCATCATTGGTCGCGTTCGGGGCGCTTAGGCTGAAACGCCGTCGCTCAATACCTACCTATACTACAATTGTGCAGGACTGGAGCGTCCAACTGGACGTGTGCTGTCCAACCACCAAGAAGCTGCAGTTCAACCTGGTGCGCCATTTCGCAGATGGTTGGTTGTCATATCTTGGGCGACGGAGGCGCCCGGGATTTCTCTATATGTAGAATTGCTTGTTCAACCCTGCTACGCCCGGCTTCTTACCTATACACGCACGACCTACCTATGGGTTGACCGATCGTCTCGTCCTCGGCCCATCGCCCTTTTCTTCACCGACGCCAATCCACAGCGATACGGTAATGTACCTAGTATACACGACGCACTCGCAGCCGATCAGGCTTGCCTTTCTCCTCTCCCTCCCGCACAGTAGTAGCTCGCTGACTGTTCCTTTGATGCCGTGAGTGAATAAACCAGTCAGCTCTAGAGGCTGTAGCGTTTGATGATATGTTTGTCTCAAGTCCAGAGGCTAGGCGAGTTGTAGCAGTGCCGGACGTTTTCGAGCCATGCCGTGAAAATTCGGGCAAAGCCGGGCAAGACAGATGGGGGAGCAGAAACGTGTCTGGCATAGGTGTGTAGGTATTTGCTGGCTTACACTCCGAGCGTTGCAGTGCAGACGACTCTAAACCCGTGACGCAAATATTCCATTCCTCCCCGTCATCAATAACCCATACTTGTCCGAAAAGACAACGGGCGAACCAGGTGTGAGGCTTCGCAGCTTTGGAGCTATGGAGAGAAGAGGCGCCAGCCTCTGCCGACCTCGCAGCCGTTCTTGCTCCCCTGCTACAAAATCACAAAACTGCAGCCATCAGTCATCAGTCATTTAGTCCTGCTGCGACCCAGAAGGATCGTGGCCCACTCCGGATTTCCAGACGTCGACAGCCACTCAACAGCTTTTCGCGGGGACCCGCCTCACTTTGGGAGATGGGAGATTGGAGATTGGAGACTGGAATATTGGGACAACTCATCGCAGCATACAACCTGGCTTGCCTTGGCTCGCCTTGGCCCCCCGCGGCACCCTCCCGGATTCGCTAAGATCCAGCCCAAACAAGGACTAGGCTCCCTAGAAACCCCGGGTTGGGTCCCATGTCATGCATCTTTCCTCGAGAAAGACGATGGCCACGAGATTTCTCCTTGCAGGCCCTGCCTCCTTCGTTGGATGAATGCTATTCGTCAAGGCGCTGCAGAGTAGGATGGAATGTTGCTTCCAGCACTTTGCTCGACTGGACCTTGACGTTTTGATAGGCCCCCGAATATGGTCTTTGCAGTTTGGCGATCTGTTTCTCCCCGACGCACGAATTCGAACGATTTTAGCGCTGCCGGCAGCTTCCATTTGCACATTGCTCACAGGTTACATACATGTACAGACAGCGCACAGAACGACTAAGACAATTGCCAACAGGTTCTTGTATTGACGGTTCAGGCATCAACCAATCTGTGCTCCTCGGGACAAATGCCCATCCCGTGGCCGTATGGAATTTCCACACATCTTCGTCAAGTCCACTGTGAAGCCCAAGTACAAATCTGCATCCATGAGCTCTTTCTCTCTTGAACTATTATGGAGAGGTATAGAAATGGCTCTCACCACATGGTTTCTCGAGAATTTATCTATTGTATGACGCTTACCGTATATCTCTCATCCAGCTCCAGAGCTTCGGGCAATATGCACCACGGCGGCATGCGCCTCTGTAAAAGCTGCGTATTGACGAGGTACTTAGGACTGTAAGATTCCTATTCGAGGCAAGCTGCACACCTCCCCCCCGTGCATGCATGAATGCACAAAGCATGCTACTCTATACATGAAAAGAGTCAGAGCAGCAGTGCCAATCGTGGCTTCGCACCATCGAGACATGGCACACCACCTTTTTATTTTTTATTTTTATTTTTATTTTCCTTCAATGCCATCCGTTCTGCACTTTGTCGAACGAGGTATCATGAAGCGTTTCCATAACCTACGCGTCCGGTTCCGGGATACGTAACGCCGTCCATGAACGATCAATACAAATCACCTCTTCGACAATCTTGGTGTGTAGTGACCTGGCCAGACGCTGGAGCCATACACGTGTAAGCTGTATCATGTACCAAACCACCATTCGGAAGTGCTAGCGTGTTTGCGGTTGGCATTCTTGACATGACCCAATTCATAGTGCTTACAGCAACCCCGGCACCTCTTCCCCCCCCAAAGCTCCCCCCAGCTGACCAACTTGCAAAGCCAAGAAACTGATCTGAGCTTTATAAATTAGATGGATCTTTTGCCCACTGGGAGACGTGATGGGCCTGCATACTTGGCCCACCGCCACGCATGCGCCAAAGCCTCATACTTGACTGACTGGACTGGTGGTACTTAACGCGTCTTCTTCTCGTCAAGGCCATCATCGTCGTCTCGCCTGAAGTAGATGTTCGTGTTTCTCCCTTCCCCATCATTTTCTCCCCTTGATCCATTCACGCCCACAGGGATCTCATCCTTGTTGCCAAACAAACCTACATAGACGACAACCACTAGGTAATTTCATTGTTGTTGTCTTTATCCACTCTCCCCGAACTTCTGGAGAAAGCAGGGCTATCTTGTGGAAGAAATAGCCAGAGACAGAAAGTGAAAGTGAAGCGACGATAGCTCTCATTTGGCTAGTGCTCTCGCATATAGCTTTTTTTTTGAACCTAGATGAGGTGACCAAACCGGCGTCATGAACCAACTTCCCAACTCTGAGCAGCTGGTGATTGAACGCTTGCGAGCTCAGCTCAAAAGTAAGGAGGAAGACCTCGAGGTAGCGAGACAAAAGATCTTCCAATTACAGAGTTCAGCCCGCCAGCCACAATTAACCCATTCTTCAAGTCCAAGTATAGCAAAGCGTTATACTGATGCACATGGTGACATTCAATTGTCTGCTGTGCCTGTAAGCCAAAAAGTCGTCTCGTCAGGGAACACTGGCGGAAGGTCACATAATCGTCATCATGTCGACCCGCGAACCTCAGTAAGACTCCCTTATGTATCTCCGAGTGTGATATCCTTTAGACTTAGCCGCCGATACTGACAAGTAGTAGCATCAGTACCAAGCTGGCGATGAACCTCACCCTCACGCTGTAAAACGACCGCGCACCATGTCCCAGCAGACTCCCTCATCACAAAAGATGGATCGCACTCCCTCAAATTTGTCCACTAGGTCTGCTGGGCCCTTTACCGGTAGTACACCTGTATCACCGCTCCCGACATTCCAGGCGACCGGCCTTCAAGCAAAACACCTAGAGCAAGGCAACTATCTGATTCACGGTGGCCTAATGGCCTCGCAGTCCTTCGCCAACCTGATGCAACAGATCCCGGGGGACAACCAACAACAACAGCACCAGCAGTATCAGCAGCACGGAATAGCCACCCTCGCAGAGATGGGAACTCTCCCTACAGGCGTTTTAGTTGACCCTGCTGTCTGGTTGGCAGCACATGAAGACCCTTCGTCTGATTTTGTGATTCCCTTCTCTAGCACATCTCACCAAGGCGACATGGATGTCTCCAACCCAAATATGAGTGTCTGCGGTTCGATGACATCTGGCCCTACGTATGATAACACCGCTCCCATGACGCGACAGAACAGTCAATTCGATAACCACTCTGTTGTGGGAGGGGTACGTATGATTAACATGGGCTCTCAGATGTCGCATGGCCAGGATACGTACTTCCCTGAGCATTCGCAGCAGACTGTCGAGTACAGCGATGCATCGTCGTTTCTAGGAAAGCCGTCTCCTTGTGAAGATGCCCTTTTCGCCGTTGGTTCGAGCTTGGCGCCACTTGCGGGACACCACTACGCACCGACGACACCGAATGATGGATTATTAGTATCGCCAGACATGGAACGATCGCTCTCGAACATGAGCACCGCTAGCGCCAAGTCGACGTCCTCGTCCCTCAGCGCTCGCGCCAAGGATACTTTGAAGCAGCAGAACCACCGCGCCCAAAATGCACCCCTCAAGCCAAAACCGTCGATCGATGAGGACAAGACCGAGCCACCCTCGGATGAGAAGAACGATGGTAAGGCCGTCATCACTAAAACGAAATATGTTCGGCCGAGGCAACCTAAAGTATTTTGTGAACTGTGCGACGAGCATAGGGAAGGATTTCGCGGCGAACATGAACTGCGGCGCCATAAAGACGCTAAACATCAAACCCTTGTTAAGAAATTCATCTGCGTTGACCCCCAAGAGCTTGGTCTACCTGTGAATGTTCAGGTTGTAAATCCCCTGTCCAAATGCAAGGCCTGTAAGGCGCAGAAGAAATACGGGGCATACTACAACGCAGCGGCACACCTCAGACGTACGCACTTCAAAGAGAAGCCATCCCGAAACAAGAACAGGAATTCGGGTGCAAATGGCGGCGACGACGACAAGCGCGGCGGCAAGGGTGGCGGCGACTGGCCTTCTATGCACGAGCTGAAGAACTGGATGCGGGAGACGTGGGTGCGGCAAGACGAGCAGCGGCCCAAGGAAGATGACGATGCCGACGAGGAGATTGACAATGTTCAGCCCTTCTTCGGCGATGCCGAAGTGAGCTCCGGCATCACCGGAAGCTCTTCTTCGAGCTTTGGTTCTCCCGGCATGACCAGCGTTGATTACAACTTCCCAAATCCATTGACGATCAACACAATCAACGCGGACATGACATATATGAGTATGATGCCCCTCTCCTCGGCGGATTTCACCTTCAACGGCTCTACAAATATGCCTCTCGCTGTCAACACCGACGTGACGGCATATTCAACAGTGGATCACATGAATCCGTTAAGCTCAACCATGTCTTCATCCGCAACAGTGACACCCATGACCGTCTTCAACGATACGCAACAACACCACTTTGACCATGTCAGCTATCAGTATATTGCCTAGTTACCCGCGATGAACATGTCATATAATGAAGACAAGATTGCGCCACTATTGGAAGAAGATAAAGACAAGACAAAAAGAGAAAGACGGAAAGAGAAAAACACTTTTTTTTAAAGCCCTTTTCGATGGGCTCTCCCACGCGTATGATAGAGCTTATTCTGGGAACCTCACGACGAGCAATGACGACACATTTTGTACTATGGGCTGACGTGGACTCTCTCCATGTCCACCATACCCTGCTCTCGCTTTCCTGCTTGATGCATTTTTCGCTGCTATTATGATTGCTATTTTGTTAAACAGCTTTATTCGCTCATAATTTCGCATTTCTGGGCATGTCATCAAAGTTATTTATTAATTGGGTCACAATCAAACCTGACCCAACTTGAAAAAGAAAAAAAAGAAAAAAAAAAGCCGAGCAGGTTGGATTGTGAGGTTACGTTCTGACTGCCTACCAACAAGCCTCCCGGCCTAGCAGGGCCTGGCGTCCCGTTCCAACAAGGCTCCAAGCAAGCTGGCATTCTCAATCTGTACAAATTCGAACGTTCTATGCGCCTTTAGGACGCAGCTATACATCTACGCCCTTATCCTACAGATTATTCGGTGGATACGTATTCCCTCGCGGGGCAACGAAAGGATTAGGCTGGCGGAAAATGGGATTGATTTTTTTTCTTTTCTTTCCTAATTTCATGACGAGGTATCTCTGTGAGCTCGTTTGAAGATGGGAAGAACGGCGTCATATTAAGGGAAATAATTCATGGGCGGGCGTTTTTTCTTTTTCTTTTTTTGTTGGTGGTGATGGGTGATAAGGACATGTAGACTGGGTTGGGTTTGCTTCAGAAGCGTGGAGTTACGGTACGGTTAACTGACTGGATAGGGAACAAAAGACGGGGACGTGAGGGAAATAGGGGCTGGGGAGATTCTATGGCTGACGAGAGGGTGTCACATATGAGGTATTTGGGCATCTCACGCATTGTTTTTCTAATCGACATGATGTGATGAAGGGTGCTGGCGAGGTCTTCCCCCGCCTCGAGATTCCGTTGGATGATAATATAGAGTGGAAACCTTCCCGTCTTCTAGAAAGGGAGTAGTTGGCTGCCCGTTCGTTAGAGTAGGGCAGAGACAGACGTCAATCCAGCTCCAAACAGTATGCTTCTCACCAAATTTAGATATACCAGTGGCCTGCCCCATGTATTTATTGTGAATACCTAGCAAGTATTACCACTGCTTGTACAGTCCACCTGCTATCATACTCACGCTTGTTTGACCTCTCAACGAGAGCTCCTCCGCTCACCTACTTGAATGCCTAGCGTGTCTGAACGAGCGTACTCTCCCCGGGGCGTCAGTTACACGGGACAACGGAAGCAACTAGGTTAAATCCTCGATCACTAACCTCCTGCGTGGGAACTAGCCTCCTCTTCCAAGCTCTCATCCTATACATAGTCTCAACGTTGAAAGGAACATAGACCAATACAGTAACACTCTGAATCAGTCGTCTCGCCGCTGCCTCCGTCTACTCATCCATTACGGTCCCGGACATGCGGAGATCCTGATTAGACTAACTCAAGGGCCCCATGGAATGAAGGCGAAATCTTTCTCTCCGTTCGGGGGCGGAGGTTGTAGGCGATCGATTCTACAGAAGGAATCGATCTCCGGGTCCCAGGGAGGCTACATAGCGGGGAGAGCTTGCATCGTGTAAGCAAAACCCACCCTCTCGTTTTCCATGTCACTTTATTCGCTCTCCAATTAGTGTTTACATATTACTTGACATAGTTCCTGATCTACTTCTACATCCAGGCCTCGCAACCGGCTCGCCAACGTCTATGTGTCTTAGCTGGTCGCGAAAGATAATTACAAAGTACAAACATGACATCCTCTCTTCTTCTTCTTCTCACTCGGGAGTCTCGATGTCCATCTCCATTTCGGCGCGGGTGGCCAGAACATGCTCGGCGGAGTCCATGCAGACTATTAGCTTCTTGGTTAGCACGGGATGAAGATGAGGTGCGATTGGAGGACGGAAATTAAGGAGGCTAGAAAGGGGAAATACCACAGAGGGTTTTGGAAAAAGGAAGAGGGGGGAGGGGAGGGGAGAACTCACGCTGCAGGATACTGGGCGTGTTGATAATCTTCATGACGGCGAAATCTTTGCCGAGACTCTTGTTGAACCAGTTGCGCACCTCGATGGCCGTGAGCGAGTCCATGCCGAGATCCATCAGGCTGCTGTGCATATCGATCGAGACATGGTCGGGGAATTGCATGAGGGCCCGCAGCTTCTGCGCCAGCGCGACGCTGATGGCGTCCGCCACGGCCTCCTTCTGCGACAGGCCTGCGAGCTCCTCCCGGAGACTCTGCTGCTGCTGCTGCTTCTGCTGCGTCTGCGCCTCGGCCGCGCCGACGTCCGCCTCGGAGCGCTTCGCGAAGTGCCCAAAGCGCAGGTCGTCGTGCCAGTGCAGGTGCTGCGGGGAGCCCCGGCGGAACCGCCGCAGGCCGGTGGTGATGTCGAAGGGGCTCGGGCGCTTCTTGGACGCCGCCGCCGTGGGCCGGCCCGCCACGATGGCCTCGAGAAACATGTGATGCAGGTTGTGCTCCGAGATGGGCGGGTACCCTTCCCGCTCGAGCCCGGCGTACAGATGCGTCTTCTCGCGCTGCAGGAACCCGAGGCCGTAGATGACGCCGATGTTGAGCGCGGCGGCGGCGAGCCCGCGCTTGCGGCGGTGCGCGGCCAGGCCGTTCATGTACATGTTGGCGGCCGCGTAGTTGGACTGCCCCGCGTGGCCGCCGATGGCCGCGAAGGACGAAGTCATGATGAAGAAGTCGAGCCCCGGCTCCGCGAACACGCTGTCCAGGTTCGCCGAGCCGACCGTCTTCGGCCGCAGGACGCGGTCCCACGTCTCGATGGTCATCTGCGCGAACACGCGGTCGTCCAGCACCATGGCGCCGTTCACGACGCCGCCGGCCGGCGGCATGGTCTCCGCGGTCCTTTCCTTAAGCGCTCGGAGGCTTTCCAGGTCCGTCACGTCGGCCCTCTCGATGCGGATGTCGGCGGCGTAGGCGCCGTTGAGCTCGGTCACCCAGTTCGCCGAACGACCCGGGTTCCGGCTGGCGAGAACAATGTTCCGCGCCCCGCGCTCGAGCAAGAGGCAGCAGAGGCTGTGGCCGAAGTCGCGGGTCATGCCGAATAGATAGTACGTCTTGTTAGGGAAGACCAGCGGTTCGTCGATGGTGTGGCCGATCCCTTGGAGAGCGTCGCTGTCTCGAGTCCAGTCGACGATTTGGAACGACTGCATGCTCGTCGAGAGCGACGGCAACTCGCTCAGTGACACCGTGGAGATGGATTCGAATCCCTCGGAACCCTCCGGTGTTCGTCGCACGACCGACTTCATCGCCATCTCCCAGACCGAGTCGGCCACCGGGCGGCTGTCCTTGCGCATGAGCGCTTCCGAGACGAACGTGGCGAAGCCGGCGTACATGGTGCAGCTGCTCGGGATCGACGCCTTGATTCGCCGAGATAGGTCGTGGCCTTCTGGCAGGAAATTGACAATGGTGGCGCGCTGCGGGAAAGCTTGTCGCACGTCTCTCAGCAGGCTCTGCGGATGCAGACAGACCGACACATGGCGGCCGAGTCTGTCGCACGCCGCCATCTCGGCATATCGTGAATTATCTATTCCGAACAACCCGGTTTTGTTAGCTGTAGCTGCCCTTCCCGCCGTGTGCGAGGAAAAGGGGACCGACTTACCTTCTTCACCACAACATGTTCCCACGATGACGACTCTGCGGCTTGCGGGTGCTATATCCACCAACCGCCGCGCGAACTCTACGTCGGGGTCCACGAGGACGATGGCATCGCCATGCGAGACGAGGGATACACACTTCAGAGCCGCGATGCTTCGGACGAGGTCATGAAGTACGACCAAGCCCTGGCGTCTGTCTCCTTCCAACGTGATAGTCTGCGAGGGCACACAAGCGATATACGACGAATTCGTGCTCGACAAGGCGACCATCCGCTTCCCCGTCGTCCGTTCGCGCCCCACGCACACGTACCCGGATATGTCGTCGTGCAGCGCGAACGGCAGCGCCGAACTGTAGTCCACCTGGATCGCCACCTTGCCTGGCTGGACTTGCTCGCGGGGATTCTGCTCGCCGTGCTGGAGTGCGAAGCGGACGGTGGCGTCCGAGAGCACTTCCGGGACAAGCTCGACGCATTGCACGATCGTGTTCACGGGCGTCGCGACGACGCGGTGCAAAGCGTTGACCCTGTCGTTGGCGCGTTTCCACGGCATTACGCGAGGGATGAGGCGTCGTCCGTTTTCCATGTGGATCTCGGGTTCCAGAGTCCACATGGACTTGTTGCTATCGTTGTTGGCATCCTTGTTGGCGAAGACCAGCTGGTAAAAGGCCGAGGCGATCCTGTCCGTCGGAGATTCGGCGTCGTCCGGGTCGAGGTCGAGCACTTGCAGCTTCAGAGTAGGCACCTCGGCCGCGATGGTCCGCAGGAACCCGAAGCTGGCTGCGTGTTCCGGGTTGCCGCTGCGCGCATCGCATGTCACCCACAGTACCGTGAGGGCGGGCCGGAGTAGAGTGTGCAGTTGGTTGAGTCTGTGTTGCGTCATGTTCGACATGACGGGCTCGTCGAGGTCGGCTAACACGATGACGGCGGTGCAGCTCTCCAGCTCCTGCGTCGTCGCGTCGTCGAGTGAGCGAGACGCCGCATCGCCGCAGTAGGGGGAAATCCGGGCCTGCAGACTGGCTGCTAGCTGATCGTCGCCTTTCCCGGCGACGCCTCGGACAAAGAGCAGGTTATCGGTGATGGTGGTGCTGCCCTTGAGGAGAGGCGGGGTTCGGAACGACTTGTGTTCGCCGAACTGGCGCACCAGGATGTAGCCGGCTTGGTGGAAGTAGTCGGAGTTCCGAGCTTGTCGAGTAAAGCCATAAGCGCCGAGGACATCCGGCCATCGTGGCGGCGTCGGAGGACGGTCGAGGTTGTCGTCGGAATGCGTTCTCGACTGGGCGTCGAGAATGGCGGTGTTCGGGTTTATCAGGATCAGGAACCCTCCGTGTTTCATGGCGCTGCTTATATTCATCAGAGCCTTACTCGTGTCATCGTTCCCCAACAGCGTGGTTGGGAGGATCACGAGATCCAATGAGGTGTCGGGCCCGATCTGATCCCGTGGCTCTCCCGTGAGATCGATCTCCAGCTCCTGGATCCCCTCGGCGGGCTGGGTTACTGCGTCTTGGCTTCCAGAGGATGGGCTTGCTTGGCTTACGCCGACAGTGAAAGACTGAAAGGAATCTCCGACGGCATCGAGTATGAGCCGAGTCAGTCTGAGTTGCGTTGTGGGCAAGTATAGAATGTTCATCCATGGATATCGATGGGCGATCTGCTTCACAATGCGACCGACGTGGTTTCGGAACGTAGAAACTTGGCGGGCCTCTTCCACAATAGACGGCAGCGCTTCGGATAGTCGGGCTGGATCTCGTTGGCCGGCACTCTTGACAGAAGCCAGGTAATCGGCGTGATGCGAGTTGCGAATCATGATATCAATACTCTCCTGGGTTTCGGTCGATGATCCCTTCTTTGTCGCACCGGGACTATCCTCCACAGCATGCTTGTCAAGAAAGAAAGAAGCGATTCTGCGACACTGCTCGGCCAAGAGGATGCCATCCTCATCTGAAACGACATCGTCAACCTGAACAACTTCGTCGGTTGGATCAACGTCCGTCACGGTATGAAGGTATAGTTCCAAGTCGTCCTTCGGGCTGGTGTTGGCCAAGGCGCGAACGACAAGGTCTTCGATATGGATCTCCGCATGCCCCGCCTCATTGAAGATGGCACTATCAACGGCAATTGAGGCGCGGGATGCTTCGGTCGGTGGTATACAACGAACCATGTGTGTGTCAACCGTCAGCGTACCGTTCGGGTCGGCCTTCGTGTTCCCCTCCAATACGGCGAGGTTGAATTTGATTCGGTGAATTCCTGTCGGCAAGAAAGACGTCCAGAGTGACCTATTACAGAGTTTGTCAACACGATTGTACTCTCCATGAGAATAGATTATGCTATGTATTTAACTTACCCGTCACCCGGGGAGGCATAGGTCAAAAACGCGGACTGAAAACAAGCGTCGAGCGTTGCTGGGCTGATTCCCAGCTTGGTAGTTTCATCGGGGTGAAAACGGTCAAGGGTCGCACAGCAGTGTCTATAACGACGCTGAATTGTAGTCAGGGCCCTGAAAGGGCCGGTATATAGTAGGCCAATCCCATTCATCATCTCGTAAAACGCTTCAGGGTCAGCAGCCGATGTCTCAGACAGAGACGGTTGCCTAGGTGGTAAGATGCCCAAAGACGGCTCGCCTAAAACAATGTGCAACGATCCGGTGGCGTCGTTCTTCATCTTGGTTGTGCCATCGCCGGGGCATGAATACAGAGCAAAGGTACCGTCAATGGTTAAGCCATCCTTGTCGCCTGCCGTCATATTGAGGGTAAAGAGGGTTTCGACGCCAGCAGAGTTTCGATCGATGGCGATGCCACTAAGAATCTCGATATCTCGGAGTTCAACCAACGATGCCGGTCGACCAGCGAGGAAGTATCGTGCCGCATCAAGTGCCATGATACAATAGGCTGAGGCGGGCAACAATGCCTGGCCTTGGAAAAGGTGGTGCTCTAGCCACGGGATCTTCTCGATCTTCAAGATGTTCCGCCATTTCATCTCATACGTGTTATCCTCCCGACTCCGAACCCCTAGAAGCTCATGGGGCGCTTCGGTTCTGAAGTGATATTGACGGCAGATGCGCGACTCTCGCCAGTAGCCGACAGAGTGGTCGAAAGGATAGGGCGGAACGTCGCTTAGTCGTGAGTGAATCAGACCCGGTACGGGGGACTGTTCGATGTAGCCACGCAAGTCAATCTTTGAAGGTCCAAAATTCGACCAGATGACCTCCAGGAAGTTCGAAACAGAGAGGCCACTGTCTTTCGCTCTGTGCAAGGGACAGGTGTACAGGATATTACGGCCGAGAGACTTGGCAGTCTCCGAGACATAAGTCTGGAGTGCTGGGTGTGGACCGATTTCTATAGCACAGTCGAAGAATTCACCACCAAATTGAGACAGGGCATATTCCACGGCCTGGGCGAATTCTACTTGGTTGACCATGTTGTCTACCCAGTACTTGCAATTCAAATCGCCCGCTCCAGTCCGAGGACGGCCCTTCACACTCGAGATCCAGATGGTCCCATTCTCTTGTGGAATCGGCGAGATTGTCAAATCCTGCATCGCTGTTTCATAACTCTCGCCGGGCGTTTCCATGTGGTGCGAATGATAAGCCGTGTCAACTCGCAATGTTCGCGAGGCCTTCCCGCTATCTTGCAGCTGCTTATTAGCTAGGTGGATGGAATCAAGATCACCTGAGAGCGTCACGTTGCCCGGACTATTGCTCGCTGCAACACACAGGCGGCCGGCAAATGAAGGATCACGACAAAGGCTTACAGCTTCACTTTCCGATATGCGAGCCACCAACATGCCACCCTTTTGGCCATCAGGGCCACGAGCACAATCTGTGACCACGCCGCGGTAATAAGCGACCATGATGGCATCTTTCGCGGAAAGCCTACCGGCAGCGTACGCAGCAGCAATCTCTCCCGACGAGTGTCCGATCACAGTGTGGAAGTCGATACCAATGCTTCGCATGAAGTCGACCAACGCAATCTGCAAAGCCGTGCAAACGGGCTGTCCCACCTGTGGTTCGTGAACGCGTGATAGGTCTTCGCTGGCCATGATCTGCTCCTCCAAAGTCCATGCGCATGGAGGATTGCACGACTTGAGAACACCATCGAGCTTGCGAATGGTGTTACGGTAGACGCTGTTCTGCTGCAAAAGAGACATGGACATGGTTGCCCATTGTGCAGCTTGACCCGTGAATATTCCCAAGATTCGAAGCGGCGACTCCGAGACCTTAGATCGGCTGACGCGCTCGGCGGGAATTGTCAACTCGTTCAAGAGGAGGAGAGAGTCCAAGGCGCCCACGGCCTCGGATGTTGTAGCCGCGGAGAACGCGACTTGGTACGGGAGACTAGTGCGGCGTGAGTGTTGATGCCAGGACAATTCGTGGATGTTGACTTCGTTCTCAGATAGATATGTTCGATAGGATTGAACAACGTCTCGCAAGGATTTATGAGAGGCGGCGGAGACGACCAGGGGCAGATAAAAGGGGATGGCGCTGGCCGTTGATGCCGAGGCGGGATGGGCATTCGGATGTGGCTGTGATGCCAAGACTCCGGTGGCTTGCTCGGAGTGGCCAATTGTTGGACGGGACTCGGGCCCGGACCGTGTGGCTAAGGTGGCGTTGTGAACCTCCGGGGTGTAGGATTCGATGATGGCGTGTGCATTAGCACCTCCAAAGCCGAATGAATTGACGCTGGCTCTGCGCGGCTGTCCTGGAGGGGGATCCGGCCAGGGCATCAAGACGGTGGGGATCTGAAGATGGGTATAAAACGGCTGCACCTCCGGATTGAGATTCTCGAAATGTAGGTTCGGTGGGACAAGGCCATGCTTCATGCTCCAGACCGTCTTGAGCACGCCCGCGAGACCAGCGGAGGCCTCCGTATGCCCGATCACCGTCTTGATAGAACCGACCAGCATCTTCTTATCCGAGGCAGACGACGATTGCAGATCGTCCTGGCCGGGATTGGACTTGCCGAAGAAAGCCTCGTGGATTGCGGCAGCTTCCTGAGGATCACCAGCTGCGGTGCCTGTGCCATGCGCCTCGAAGTACTGGCATCGGTCGGCGGGATTTGCAGGATCGAGACCAGCCTTGTGATAGGTGTTGCGAATGAGTGCTGCTTGAGCCGTCGGGTTCGGGATGGTGATGCCGCCGGTCCTGCCATCTGCATTGGCGCCAACCGCGCGAATAATACCTTCAATCTTATCGCCATCTGCGAGAGCACGAGAGAGCGGCTTGATAAGCAAAGCCGCGAAGCCTTCGCCGCGGGCGTAGCCATCTGCTCTGGTATCCCACATGTGGCATTTCCCCGACGGGCTTAGCATGTGCAGAGCAGACTCGACGATGAATTGTTCTGGTGTGAGCATCAAGTTAGCACCCGCCACACATGCCATCGTACAGTCACCCGCGCGCAGGCTCAGCACAGCCTCATACAGCGCGATGAGACTGGAGCTGCACGCCGTGTCAATGGTCATAGAAGGGCCCTGGAAGTTGAAGAAGTAAGAGATCCGGTTAGAGAGGATCGCTCGCGAGTTCCCTGTTGAGAAATATTGTGAGGTTGAGAGTTCGTCTCGCGACGAGAGCATCTCGTAGTCTTGTGCCATGCACCCTGCAAAGACGCCAACAGGCTTGCCACTATACCGGGCAATGGGGAAACCAGCAGATTGCATGGCCTCGAAGACAACCTCGAGCAAGAGACGTTGCTGCGGATCCATGGCTTCAGCTTCCTTGGGAGTTATATTAAAGAAACCTGGATCAAAAAGGCGACAATCTTCGTTCAGCCAATACGCCTTGACGCAATTCGTCGTGCCGTGGTACTCGCCATCTTTGTGGTAGAAGCCCTTGGCGCTGAATTTCTCCGGAGGAACTTGGCGTGATAGGTCGACAGGCTTGCATAGAAGATCCCAGAGTTTCGAGGGAGAGGTTGCATCGCCGGCGAACCGACAACTGGTTCCGACGATGGCGATTGGCTCCGAATGGTCTACTATATACGCCATTCTGAGGGAGGAAAACGGGGGGGGAATTAGAGGGTTGGATGTTGCACACCGGATTTTCAAAGGCAAATTGCCGCTGAAATTGCAGTGATGTGCGCAGTAAAAGTAGATAGAATATTAAGAGGACTAGAAAAAAAATTTGTTCAGGTTGGCAGACAAAATTTTTTTTCGTGGGCTTGAAAGCGTGGGTCTAGGTATAGTGAATGCAGGGAGAGTGAATGCGGGTGTATGGAACGCCGGCAAGGTGGACGATAGTGAATGGCCTGCTGAAGTGAATGGGGTGCTGTACTTAGGTAATTGGAAGAATTATTTGGAAACAATCGGTTGATACAGTGATTATACCTTATGAGATGTCCAAGGTAGGGAATCGATGTCAAGGGGCCATCTGAGTTAATGTTCGGCGCCGAGCTTGTGTTCTATTAGGACTGTTTCAAGAACTCCTTTCGGATTTCGGGTATCTTGTGTTGACAAGACTGGACAGGAGAGACTGGCAACGCCGAGCTTGTGTGCTTGTTGTGTTGGAAGAAAACGTCATGCGGAATACGAAGACTTCAGCATTGCGACCAAGAAGTTCTTACGCTACAGTTCATATCCTATTCTACAACAAAGACTGTATCCCCAGAACAATGCCTGTAGTGTTCTTCTAGACTCAACTGAATTGCATAATCTCAAGTTCTGGGTGCAGCAAGCTGTGAAGCTGCTGGCAACGTTTTAATCTCAACATGTGCTCATCTGTTGTATAACAAGAGCTTCCATGATTGTGCATGAGACAATTGATAACCAAGTCGGGTAAATGCAACTTGGCTTAGCCAATAATAATAGGCACTAACATGAATGAAAGATTATGCTCAATTCACTAGAGCGCCATCATTAAAGAACCCCTGGATGTGTAGAATTTAATTCACCGACTTCAATTGTACTAGTGATTATTTAGAATATTCTCCTTGTTGCGTCCTCAGCTATGAAAGGAAATCTTTGTCACTGCATAAGCAAAACCTTGTGCTGAAAAAAGGAGTGTGGGTAATGGATGGGACTAGCGAGTGCTGGTGCATTCCGTCTAACTCCGCAAGCGGCTCAGGGAAAACTATTCGGTTTTGTCTTCATCTCGATATAATATAATCTGCCCTAAGTGATTATCCGTGCCACTGCATTCTTTGACAGCTGCAAAGACTTGGTGACAAGTTGCAAGATTATGTTGTGAATGTCCTGAATCCGTGAATACACCAACAACGGAATTGCTGGATCCACACGATGAGATGTGAACATCCCAGTGCCAATCATGGCGTGTATAGTGGAGGAAAACCGATGAGATAGGCAAAACAGTTCCTCGATGGACGGCCGTGACGGACGAGACGTATCATCTACCATCTTCAGCCCCCAGCCATCCGCACTTGTACCACTGCACGTGGTGTCTCTCTCTAGGGCCTGCCAAGCACCGTGTGCCAGGTTCACTTCGGATAGGTATTCCAGGAGGGTCTGTTTGACTTGGTCTGGGCAGATCGTGTCCTGAAACTGGTTGTAATCTAAGCTGGAATATGGTAGGCAGAGCTCTAGATATCCTAGTTCCACTCCACCTGCAAAGGGCATTTTCTGGAGACCCTCGCAGTCTACATGGTTTAAAGGGTTGACACTGTGAGATTCAAAAGCTTCTTGATCGTGATATATTGGGAAGTTTGGTCCTGAGTTCCGTGGACTCGGAAGATTGGCAATGTGTTTGTCGATTTGAGGCTCGGAAAAGGGGTTCGAGGTGGCGGGAGCTTGCTCTGATTGAGACATCAAGTCGCACAGCAGTCTATCCTGTTGAGGTGGAAGTAGTGTTTCCCTAGTTGCTATATCGTGTTAGGCTTGTCGGAAGACAATGTAGATAGGAGATCACTCTCGAAGACGCGACGAACCTTTGGGAGGGCCAGGCCATATCTGAAGTGGCCTTCCCATGGTTCCATATCCACGTCCACGCCAACTCTTCTTCTTACGGTAGCGAAGGGAAGGACTGGAAGTGCATAATTGGTTGGTTTTCAAGCATCTCTCGCATTCTCCCTTGTTGATTCGTCGGCAGCGCAACTTAAGGTCATGACATCGGTCACAAGCTTTTCGGTTTGGTATGGCCATGGTCATGACTACGGCTATGATATCGCGTTCTTTTGCCAATGAAAGGTTGCCTTTGGCTATAAATCTGGAGGTCCCACACATTAGAGTTGATTCCGTAGCAAGCTTCCAGGGTGTAAACTGACCTTCATTCCCGATATTGCCTTTGATCGAAACAGGCACAAAATCCTGGGAGGGATTACTAAGACCGAGCGCTTCCTCTAGTTTTAATCAATCCTGACTGGGAATAAGCCATATGCCGATTTGCATCATTGGAAAATGTCTCAAATGATCCACCCGTGTGTTATTACGCTGTTTATACCTACACAATAGGAAGAGGAAAAAGCAAACTTTCTTCTCGAAAGGGCACGGACCCGGGGTCATCATGATCTCTTGTAGTAATATGAGGCAAACGTAAGGTAACCTACACTACCCTGTCCGTCCTGAAGGTGATACTCCAACCGAAAATCGCACCCACTCAATATCTAAAAGTACCCAGCCCCCAAAAAGTTCATTTTCTGAACGAACTGCTGCCTCCCTCGAATACTTACCTATATAATCGTAGATAACCTGTTCAGTATTATTATCCTCTAATGTGACCTTCTTTAAAAATGAGTTTAGTCTACAAATGCATCAGCATCTGAACGATCAGGAAACAAAATCAGCACTTAGTGGTAGGAGCTTCTTTGTTTCCCCGGCACTTCCAGGTCATGGTAGGCAGGTTGTCTAGGGTCCTAAGTAAATGACCTGGGTCAAAAGCCGCGAAGCTTAATTGCTAGAAGCCTGTCTATGCCAGATGGTGGGTAGTGTTCGAACCAAGGATTCGCCGCTGGTGTCGGCTGCTGTAACAGTGGCACGGGCATGGGTTGGTTTGTTAATGGGAACACGCTGATAACAAGTTACCTCCCATCAAGGATTCACTGGACTATATCATGAGGCGAGGGAGGCCCCGGTGTGGTGGGTCTGAGGCCTCGGGTATCTGGTTCACATTGTTGTGGCAGATCTCGCCACGATCGTTCTGATTCCCGAGTTGGGCTTACATTGGGCAACACAAACAGCTGCGGGTAATATCAGTCTGTGTGGGGATGCCTATCTTCAAAGATAGAGATCCCTAGACATCGCGAGCCTCAATATTACTAGCAGATCATTGGTATCTCTGGTCACCGATTCGGGGTGCGGAACACAAAAGCACACCCGTTCCTCATGCCTTGCCCTGATGGTGTACCACAGCGCCGGTGTTGTGCCACTTGATCTGAGATGCTTTCCCACCGATTTGCAGCATAGTAAAACATGTGCTAAGGAGGTCAGGGTCTCTGATAAGGAAAGACTCGAGAGTTTTGATGTAGAGAGCGCATCTAATAATCTTCCAGAATAAATCTTGCAGGTAGAATCTCACTTAATCAACTTTCTAAATCGATATTCAGTTACAGGCGAGATAAAGGGGACGGCACAAGCTTAAAGATATTATTACAGTGCAGGAGTCCTTGGTTTTCTTACCTAATATGGAACAGTCTGGTGACAGACAAACACATGATTAACTCGTCTTCTATTCACCCTAGCCCTGGTGACTTGGTGTATACCTACCGCCGTCTGAATTTGGAGACTGCAGCGGTCAATAGCCAGTTCGACTCCATTGTCGTCGAAGTTGCTGCTCTCAGGTGGGCAGCGGTCTTTCTCTTTCAACCTGGGTATCAGTATACCTCGACTGAAATCAGAGTAGACACAAAACAAGCAACCTCTTTAGATAAATACATAACTGTATTTAAATTTCGCTGTGAAGGTGTAATGTCAAATTTGATTGATCTAGCACTGTATTATAGCCACCAACCACTTTTCAACACCACATACAGTCGGCCGTAAGGGTCATATTCTAGCCCTAAGAAGTTGCGGCCTTTTATTTCCATTCGCGGCCTGTCGACCTAGAAATTTAAAGTTTTGACGGCTTTCAGATATCTCTTCTTGTTGTAACGCTTGCGTGCCATCACCTAGATCCAACAGTCTTCATACCATTTACATGTTAACCTATTAGAGGAAGTTCTGATTAGACTTCATCTCAACCCGGGATTACCAGCAGCAAAAGTGTCCCTTCTTTCACTGAAATAATTACGTGTTTAGTTCCTTCTCTTTCGCGGGGCTAAATCATCGTAATGATAATCAGGGGGTAAGGCGACAAGTATGAGTATTTTCAAAGGAACCCGCTTCTTGAAAAATCCCATGGCAAGATGGGGAAAAGAGTACAAGTTTTCAAGACTTGGGGCATGCGAGGGTGTCGTTCAACAGCGCCACGATGCGCCCATCCTGTATATCTTCCGAAGTTAACCAGAAACAAGGACCACGGTTGGTTCAGTCTGAGAACTCAGGGGAAGATGAACAGATGTCTCTTAGGTCGTCCTCACAAATGTTCCGCACAAGATGTCCCGCTCGATCCCGAGAAGGCGCTGTACACCACTTCATCGTGCCCTCGTTTGGTGCCCAATCAGGGTCTATGCTGACATATATCCCGAGCTTGACATAGCAAAGGCCAACAAGTTGCTAAGCTGCAATGATAGACCAGTTTACGAGCCGAGAGTAACATCTTGCGGATAACCCGGCTCTTCTACCATGGCCACAACCGCGGGAATCTTGCCGTCTTGCCGTCTTGCCGTCTTGTCGGCATAAATATTCACGTAAATGTGCCGATAGGCAACGGCAGGCTTGAAACTAGGTGGGACGCTGGCCTGTCCCGCAGACAAATTTGAGAGGAGTTGTTCTAGTCCTACCATGGGACAAATCTTTGATCTCATGTGGCAAGACGCATCTATCGTGTGTCATACATATTACTCAGTGGAGCCCAAAGGGCTCAAAAACATCAGTGATTAACCCGCTCGAAACACCCAGAATAAAGCTCAACCTCCTTTACAATCCTTAACTTTCCCCAAAGCTCCTAGGAACTCATTTAATATCCGATCACACCCCAACCGTCTCCATTCTAGACGAATCAGAACGACGACATAGCCGAACGGTGATGAAACCGAGGGCGCGGCCATGGCCGCCAACAACGGCGGCGGCGGCGGTTGTCTCTGGCCTCTCTGTGCACGCATCTCGATCGTTAATTCCCGACACCAAATATCTCGAGGTGGATCCTGTCCTGGCTCACACCATGGCTGAGGAGATACTGCTGGATGTCTGCCATGAACGATGTCGGTCCACAGACGTAGTAATTAGCCGTCGAGTCGTTCGTAAACAAGCGTTCCGGGCTGATTTTATCGAGGTCCACGCGGCCCTCGAAATCGTAATCGGCGCCTTGGACCTCGTTCCCCTCGAGCGTGGATAAGAACGTGGTGGCCTGTACATTCGGCTTCTCGGAGGTGCTCTTGAGGGTGTCGGCAAATGCGCGCACGCCGGAACCGTGAGCGCCGTGGATAAGAGAGATGCGCCTCGGAGATGCCGCGGCCACGGCGCTGTTCAAAATGGAGATCATGGGCGTTATCCCAACGCCTGCCGAGATGAGCACGATGGGCGTCTCTTCTTCAACTCGTACGAAGAACTCGCCGGTGGGATGCGTAAGCTCTACTAAATCCCCCTCATTAAACTCGTCGTGCAGCATGTTGGATATTAAGCCTGGCATGGCTACTTCCTTGCTAGACTCTTTCTTGACACTGATCCGATAGTAGTCGCCCCGGGGAGCATCGCTGAGGGAATACTGTCTAGGCTGTTTCAGCCCAAGCTTGGGAATGTACAACCGCAGGCTAGTGTATTGTCCCGGTAGGTATTGAGGGAGAGCGACGCCATCTTCAGGCGCGAGGTAGAAGCTCGTGATCTCCGCCGACTCGGCGACCTTTTTCTGAATCTTGAAGCGCCTCCAACCGGCCCAGTTCTGGAAAGCATCATAGATCTGATGTTCTCGGTTGATGAAGATTTCAGCGAGGACTGCGTATGCCGCGGTCCACTAGTTAGAGATCGCGTCAGTATATGTTCACTAGTCTCGATGAATGAGGAATCGCTCCTCGCCCGGGTTCCACTTACAGCTTCGGCTATCTCGGGCGTGCATGCATCACCTAAGACGGCCGCTACAGCTTCGAGGAGAAACTTGCCCACAATGGGATACTGCTCGGGCTGGATGTTAAGACTGGCATGCTTGTGCGCGATACGCTCGACGGCGGCAGCGAGCTTCCCGAGATCGTCTATGTACGTGGCATAGGCAATAACAGCACCCGCGAGAGCACGAGGTTGTGCCCCGCCGATCTGGTTTGCTTCGTTGAAGACATTGCGTAGGTCCGGGTTTGCGCCCAACATGTTTTTATAGAATAGACCAGTGATCGTCACACCGTGTTCCTTCAGAACCGGCGCTGTTGCTTTTACGATGGCTATCTGCGAAGGTGTTAGGGGGGCAGCCATGGTTCGATGCTGGGGTGAAGGAGACTTGTTGCGTAAAGATGATGATGTGACGACACGAACAAAAAAGTAAATAATTCAGCGATCTGATTAGCTCTTGGTATTGACTGCTAGGATGCTCTATCGACCCTGAATCCGTTCACACACACACACACATATTTATATCAAATGCAGCGAGGACTCTCCTCGGGACTGGCCGGAATGGATCTCGAAGTCATTTGGTAATATTGCGAGGAAAGTTATGTGACTCAGCTACGAATCATGCCATATCGTTCGAAAGTTCGAGAGCCCTAGCCGCAAATATGATTTCATGTGTCAAGAATAGACGCCTGCGGGTTGGCTGAATTTGGCGACCTTGACATCTCCGCGGCGTCGTTCGGTTCCATCGTCTCGGCCCGCTAAGCAATAGCGCGCAATTCCTTGGACAGGGGGAACCAACTCCGTGTCGCCCGGGACTTTTCGGATTTCAAACATCACATCAACTATTGGTTCACTCACCCAGTCGCTATCAAGCAAGTGAAGAAGATGAATTGGGAGAGAAAAAAACCGGCTAGGATGTTCAATTCAATTCCTTTTATTTCCCCACAGGATAGATACCTATGCACGTGTGTTCGTGCGACTGAAAAAAAGATAACACCATTCCCTGCGACCACATCTCTGGAAACAGACACAAGTAGGGAAAGGGAAGACATGATAAGTGACGTATGTAGTGTATACCCACGAGATCCCGGCCAATCGGGAACTATATGGCTATCCTTGGTTTTACTCCTCGCTTGTCTAGCACTGTTTGTTCTATGACATCGCGATGAGGAGCCTGAAGTAGGAGAGCGGTCGCGTGGAAGCGGGAATATGGCATACCCCCGCATGGCGACCCAAGTGGCCCCGCCACAAAATGCTCGGTGGTCTTCCGGCGTGACCATACCCTTCCTCCCAGGGCTCTTGAAAAACACATCCCCTCTTTGACCGAATTAGTTACCTTCGCATTCGAGCTGAAATCCTTTGGTTTATATCTGCATATAGTGGTGGTCCTAGTGTTGTCAACTGAAACTGCGGCTGAAAGGTCGAACAGTTGAAACCTACTCATAAAATCGTTATTATATCCGCATTTTCACTTTTTGTCGCCCTCCTCTTCAACGCCTTCCTGTTTGTTATTCCCATCTCCACTAGACTTGCCCTTGTCTTTCGTCTTATCTTCATCTTGCTGTTGTTCTTGTTGTTGTTGTTGTTTCTTCTTTTTCTCAGCCTCCTTCTCTTGTTTCTTTACTTTCTGTACCTCTTTCTGTTCCAGCTCTTGCCATTTCCGGGTGTATTCCTCTTCACCACGATGTTCGTGGAATTTCTCGCCTAGCCCCGTGAGTCGAGGGCTTGCGTCTCCGACCTTGGCTCTCCCGATTAAGCTGATAGCAATGGCGGCACCGACGACCGCGGTCAGCGCGAAGCGGTAGGTGCTATACCAGGCCGGAACCCAACCACGGACCGTAGCGCGCGCGTCAGCAAAATAAAGCGCTACGAAGGCCGCGAATTGCGATATCAGTGCGAACTCAACCGGCAAGAATAGTGTCGGCCAGGCAAATATGGGCGCCATGACCCCGATTCCGTATCGAAACCGAGTACGGGCATGGTCAGGCACTTTCTCGGCATATTCCAAACCCCAATGCAAAGCGCCTAGGAAGCTAATAATAACGGCGCCGTAGCCTAGTTGGATAGGCTCAAGTGTAGCCATTAGCTGACTTGCTGTCTCTGGGCTGACCATAAAGTTGCTGGCGAAGATTGAAGGGTCCGGCCATGGAGTGTTGAGAACCCAGGCGAGATAGACGGTAGATATGGAAGTTCCAAGATAAGGTAGTGTTCCAGCGAGACCGAGCCAGTAGGGCTCATTGGGGACATTGGAGAGGGAGAACGTTTCCTGGACGGTTTTCTTCAGACCCATGTGATCAGCTTTGGACATGAGCGGGAAAGATGTTTACGAGCAAGAAATGCTTACTAGATCGTCCGTTAAACCAGTCTTGACCGGGCGTTCCTCTCCGGGGGGAGATGGCTCGTCCGGGTGACTGATGCTGGACGCCGTAGCCACAGATTCCGGATGGGGAGTGAGCTTGCGTTGGCCAATCCTCCTTTCCTCTTCGGTGTCGATGCCCTGCTGGAAACCATTGGACACTTTGGTTGCAAATGATGTCCGCTGTGCTATAAAGGGGAGGTGTGCAGGTACGGCCTTTGGAACTATGCGTGTTGCTACGACATGTCGATTCAGCACAGTATTTGGCACACGCGGCAAGGACGATCTGGGCCGCCTGGGCAAAGCAGCGACTCTCAAAGAGGCTTGCAGGAGAGATCTTGTGTTGCCTATTGGGAGCATGATGTTTGGTGAGGGAGGATTCGCAAGGAGGACTCGACAGCCCGAAAACAGCCCGCTTGAGACAAGCTTAGACAAGTGGATGTGCGGACTTATCGTTAGATAAAATCCCAACTCGGGTCATATCAAAAGGGAAGTGAACGTGTAGGAAGCTCCTAAGCCTAAGGGCTCTTGTTCGTAGTTGGCTCATAAGAGAAGCGCTACCGTTCGGATCTCTTGGGCAGGCAGGCAGTGGATGGATATACATGTAGTGAACAAAGATGGAAACAAAGTGGAATCGGACTGAATTGGGAGAAAAGTGTAGATATGATGTCCGATTCAACTGCCTACATGTAGGTTGGATAGGTCAAAAGCCATGGTATGCTGGTAGACGGCATTGGAGTGCGACCTCCTAGGCTTGATGTGTTCCCATTCTCGTCATTACTTGTACCATCATGCAAGGACCTCTCTGGTAGCTCGGTCGAGTAGTGACGTAATGTGCACTTTGGAGATGAGACCACCAGATGTGGGGAATCTACGTAGTTGTACCCCGCCGAGAAACCCGGTGGTTGCTTCGACCTGTGGCTTGAAACGCGACAGGGCGATAAATCACTGCTGAGACAGTGCTCGCACAGTACTAAGACTCAGCCGACCTCTCGATACCTCTAGATGTATACCTACGTTTTATATTGTAAACCTTCATGGACTTCCGGCATACTACCTCTACCGACCTAGGTACAGGAACCTACATACCTATCTATAACAGAATTAATACTACGATATAATAATACCTAGGTATCTACATACGGTATGTAGTGCTAAGTGCAGCCTTTATACTACCTGTAATATACAGCAGATGGGTAGTATAGGTATGTTTATATACTTGCAGAACACGTTGCATGCCCCTTACCAAGGATCGATAGGGCTGTACTGTTTCTGTAGGCGATCTAAAAATGTAGTACCTAGCACCATGAATGTTGCCCCTGCACACTGTCATGTTGTTACCGAAAGTCCTGGATGGAGGTTGTACCTCCTAAGGTCGAGGCAGGTACCTTGCGCAGGCTAGGTAAGATGTAAGCGAGTAGAGGAAGCCAGGCACTGTGCAAGGTCAATTGGCGTCATCACTCAATTCGTACAGTAGGTACTAGGTTAGGTAGCGCTTCCTCGACCAACCTCAGAACTTCCGACTTTTTATGCATACCAGGCTTCTATACATGGTCAACTCTGGAAATATCGAAACATTGAGCCCGACGGCGACCAACCGCTCTTTGACACCGGGGCCAGCAAGCGTGTCTGCACTATCGCATTGTACGGGATCTCTCTCGACACCTGAACCTTGTTAGGTACCTACTTACATACACTACTTCACTATCCACCTTCTCGAGACTACCTAGTACCTACTTCTACCTACACCTATAGCTCCTCACGTAGGGTGCCTGGGTACATACCTAATCGGGTTCTATAACTACTTACCTAGGTAGTCTTCCGTATACAGCACAGTATTCTGCTGTGTATGCGCCGGCATGCTGCTGCAGTTGCGACTTCGTACATCATAATCGATCAGGAGAACGAGCCCTGTTGCTGACCTTCGAAGCCTTCTTCAAGCTATAGTACTCCTACGTAAGGCCCACCTCTCCCCTCCCCTCCTCTCTCCCTCTTCCTCGCCATGCCGGGCTGTTCGTCCAGTGTGCGCTTCTACTTTCGTGTCTAACTCTGTCGGTGCTTCGTAGAAAAAAGAGCATCTCCGAGTCTTCGCCCTATATAGATCGACACAGCCTACCACCATACTGCCCCCCTTCGATATCCTCGACTTGCTTGCCCGCTCTCACCGCTGCGCCTTGTATACCCTGTTCGCGCCGTCTGCCTTCCCTCCCACAGGCCCCGCGACATTCCCTACCTGGTTGCGTTTGCTCCCTAGCGAGCCGTGACAGCTTATCGCTTCTCGAGGAGCAACTTGCGATCTCGCCTGCAAGACTCTCGAGTTACGCGACCGTTTTCGCATTTCCACAGATGCGGCAACCGAACACCCCCGATTAACCCAACAACACGTCCCCCGGCCCGGGTCACGGCCCAACGCCCTCGCCATGCTGGAAGGGTTGGTTGCCGGGTTGCTGAATCGCTTCCTGGGCATGTACGTGAAGAACTTCGACCCTGCACAGCTGAAGGTGGGTATATGGTCCGGCGATGTGAAGCTGCGCGACCTCGAGCTCCGTAGGGAGGCTCTCGACCAGCTGAAGCTGCCCATCAACGTCGTCGAGGGTCATCTCGGCCAACTCACTCTCATTATACCCTGGTCTAACCTGCGAGGCGCCCCTGTCAAGGTCTTCATCGAAGATGTCTTCCTTTTGGCTTCCCCCAAAGAGGAGGCTGCTTATGATGCCGAGGAGGAAGACCGGAGGAAACAGCGCATAAAGATGGAGAAGCTGGACTCGGCCGAACTCATCAAGGAGCGGAACCAAGAGGGACTCAGCCAAGAAGAACAGAAGAAGAGCCAGAGCTTCACAGAAAGCCTTGTCACTAAGATTGTCGACAATCTGCAGGTCACTGTTAAAAATATTCACGTGCGATACGAGGACTCCATATCCGCTCCGGGCCACCCTTTCGCTCTCGGCGCTACCCTCGAAGAGTTCAGTGCCGTAAGCACTGATGGCCAATGGCAGCCCACCTTCATCCAGAACGCCTCGCAAACAACGCACAAATTAGCCACGCTTGCTGCCCTGGCTGTGTACTGGAATACGGACTCGGAGCTCCTCGGCTCGGGTCGCGAAGTGTCTGAAGGAGCCGAATTGGTGCCACACGACGAGATGCTGCAGAAGTTCAAGGCCATGATTAGTAATAGCGAAGGTGCTACTGGTTCTGACCATCAATACATCCTAAAACCTGTGAGCGGCCAAGCCAAGATCGAGTTAGACAAGTCTGGCGACACATATACGCCCAAGTTCAAAGCCAACCTACTCTTTGACGAGATTGGTGTTGTCCTTGATGACGACCAGTACCGAGATGCTTTAATGATGGCGGATCTATTCCATTATTTTATACGTCACCAAGAGTACAAGCGACTTCAGCCCAAGGGTGTAACTCCTAAGGAAGATCCCCGGGCCTGGCTCCAATTTGCCGGGAATGCTGTTCTTTCGAAAATACAGGAGCGAAATCGTCGATGGACCTGGGGTTACTTCCGTGAACGTCGCGATGACCGTCTTCGTTATATCGAGCTTTTCAAGAAGCGAAAGGCGAATCAGCAATTGTCACCCCAAGAGGGAGATGATCTTAACAAGCTTGAGTGGAAGCTCGGGTATGAGGACTTGCGTTTCTGGCGTTCTTTGGCTCGCAATCAGCTGAGGAAAGAGAATGCGGAAGCTCTCAAGAACGCGCCCCCAAAGACGGAGCAGCAGCAAGGATGGCTTTCTTGGGCATGGGGCTCGAAACCCGCCGAATCGACTGATACATCCGAGGACACCCAGATGACCGAAGAACAACGGCAAGAATTGTACGAGGCCATCGACTGGAATGAGAAGGCAGCACTAGCTGATGCTGTCGACTCTCCACGCGATGCGGTCAAATTACAAGTAGATGCCTCGCTGTCGACGGGCAGCTTCACACTTAGACAGAGTCCACACGGCAGCAGAACCGATTTATTAAGCCTACATTTTGACATTTTTAAAGCCAGAGCTATGAAACGCACCGATTCTTTTCTAGCAAATATCAGTCTGGGCGATTTTCGAGTCAATGACGGGACCACCCCCGACAGTTTGTTCAAGAAGATCGTCAGGGTCAAAGATGCGCCGGATAGTCAGAGACAGAAGCGGCTATCCATAGCCGAGCTTGAGAACGCCGCCCGGGAAACTTTCTTTGACTTGCAAATTGAACAAAATCCCCTGGACGGGGAAGGTGACTTCGCTGTCACGGCCAAATTAAAGCCTCTGGAAATCGTATGGAATCCAAACTTCATCGTGGGTATTGTCGACTTCTTTAAACCACCAGAACGCCACATGGAATCCATAACAGCTCTCATGGAATCTGCTGGGGCAACTGTCGAGGGCTTGAGGCAGCAAACGAGAGCTGGCCTAGAATTTGCCCTCGAAGAACATAAAACGATTAACGCCAAGCTTGACCTTCAAGCACCGTTGATCATCATCCCGTATTCCATCAAAACATACAACTCGACCTGTCTCATTCTGGATGCCGGTCACATTAGCCTCAACAGCGAACTAGTTGACAAGGGCACTCTGAAGCAAATACAAGACAAACAGCAGCAGAGATACTCCGATGCGGACTTCAAACAACTCGAGTCACTCATGTATGATCGTTTTCTTGTCAAATTGACATCAACCCAGGTTTTGATTGGCCCCTCAATAGAAGAGACAAAAGCCCAGTTAGTTCACGAAGACGATCGTCGCATGTTCCACATTGTAGACAAGATCAATGTTGACTTTGTTGTTGCTCTTTCGATTCTACCGAAGGCACCGAACCTGACCAAGGTCAAGGTGTCAGGCCATATGCCTGTCTTGCAGGTTACTGTATCAGACACTAAATATAAGAGCCTAATGAAGCTTATCGACGTTGCCATTCCGAAATTTGGTAACCAAGAACAGCAGGCCGCCGATACACAACCACGACCTAACCGGCCTCGGTTAACCAGCTCAGCATCAAGCCGCCTAAATGCAGCCCATGGTCACAAACGCTCCTCTAATCTGTTTCTTAGCCAGGAAGCTGCCATTATTCTCGAGGAGGATTCTGACGGTGACTCAGATGAGTTTGAAGATGCAGAGGATGGCAATTCAAACCAACAGCTCAAGGTACAGCAGCGCAATTTCGAGTTGAAATTTGCTGTAGACAAGTTGCAGGGATCCTTATACCGAAGCGACCCTGATGGGCGCAGTCCCGACTCGCTTCTCGTCGAGCTCGTCGCCGAGGATTTTGCATTTGACCTGTATGTCAGGCCATTTGATTTGGCAGCCGAGGTATCCCTCGGCTCTGTGACGGTCTTTGATTTCGTGGATAACCCCTCAGCTGAATTCAAGTCAATAGTCTCCTCTGGTGACGTGGAAGATCGCCAACAGCAGAGAGATCTTGTCCGGGTCAAATTTACCAAGGTCAGACCGGACTCGCCAGAATTCATGCCCATATATGAAGGCATAGAGACAAACATTAATGTTGCCGTGTCAACTATCAACTTGATAGTGACGAGAAAAACTCTGCTTACACTTCTGGACTTCGTCCTCATTACCTTCGCAAATACCGGCGGCGTGGAGAATCAGTCGCAGAAGCGCATCGCCGGTACGGAGGAACATAGCTCATCAGTCGAGATAAATGAGCCCCACAGTCCCCAGCAGATGGAGAGCGGATCTATCCGAGTCAAGGTTGACCTGAAAAGTATTCGTATGATCCTCAACAACGATGGTATTCGCCTAGCAACCATGTCTTTTAACCATGCCGATGTTGGTGTCTTCATATCCGGTAGGACTATGAGAGTTGCAGCTAAGCTGGGAAATCTCACATTAGTCGACGACATCAATGTCGGTGCCACAGAAGATTCGAGCTTCCGTCAACTCGTTACGATTCAAGGCAATGAGCTCGCTGACTTCCGTTATGAAACATTTGACGCAAGTAATAAGAAGGCATACCCTGGTTATGATTCTTCAATTTTTCTCCGAGCCGGCTCGATCAAGGTCAATTTTCTGGAAGAACCTTTTAGGAAAATCATCGAGTTCTTGGTCAAGTTTGGAAAAATGCAAGCGATCTACAATGCCGCACGCCAAGCAGCAGCGAACCAAGCCCAGCAACTGCAGAAAATCACCAGCAAGGTTAAGTTTGATGTCATTGTCAACACTCCCATAATCGTTTTCCCACGATCTCTTTCTCCTGATCGACCGAAGCGGGACTTGGTTACTGCGTACCTCGGAGAGATTTATGCCCAAAATAAGTTTGTTCCTTTGGATGACTCCGAAGGCGCAGAGATTGCTATGAAGCTCTCGGCCGGAATCAGGAACATCCGATTAACGTCGTTGTTTCATTACTCCGATAATCAGGCTGAGGAATTAGAAATGATTGACCACGTTGATTTCGGCTTTCACATGACGTACGCAGAACACCAAGAAGGGTGGAAGCGCCCCGACATAGAGGTTGAAGGCAGCATAACCGACGTGAATCTCCGAATCACCCAGTATCAACTTAAATATCTATTGGCAATATCCAAATCTGTTCCGGCTGCCTTTGTGACAGATGCAGGCGCTAGTGAAGAGGAAGCGGAACGAGATGTGGATGAAGGGACGCTACGGAGGGCGAAGACCATGTCATCCACTATGACTAGTCCTGATGACCACCTCGTTGACTTATCTCCCGAGCTGGGTTCACATGACGATACTTGGACGAAGCTCGATCTCGTCTTTACCATTCACCAGGTTGGACTCGAACTGATTAATGCCCCTGAGGGCAGGCCCGTCGGTAACACCGACACAGCGAGCCTCTCCCGGTTCTCTCTCGATGACAGCAAACTAAAACTCAGAATAGTAACCGACAACTCACTCGAAGCAGAATTCGTCATTCACTCATTCACCATCTATGATAGTCGCGCACGCGATGGGAACAAGTACAAGAGAATAATGACTTCTTCCAATAAGAGTGTGCAGCAATTCATGGCAACTGTTTCCATGGCTGAAGGCAAGGAGCGAAGCATGATTGCGGTGGTTGTTATTGACAGTCCGAGGATCATTTTTGCGCTAGACTATCTTTTTGCTATCCAGAAATTCGTCACCATTGGATTACAGGTCGACGAGCCAGCTCAAGACATCTTGGACAGCCCTACAGAAACACCTGATGCGTCAGATACGGAGTCCATGCAAGTCCAGTGGACCAGGGGACAGTCTGGAAGTGACGCTCAAACAGCACTACAGGATGAAGGGGAAACAAAACAGCCTAAGATGAGTGTCGCATTCCGCCTCAATATCGTGGATGCTCAGGTCATCCTGATAGCAAATCCCCTCAGCTCTAGCTCGGAGGCCATCGTGCTAAGAACCAAGGAAGTCCTTTTGTCACAACAACATGCGCTTACTTTCCAAGTTTCGCAGGTTGGCATGTTCCTCTGCCGCATGGACAAGTTTGATGAGTCACGACTACGTGTTCTAGATGACTTCTCTATCCAGGTCTACATGGATAGCTCGCAGCCAAATCTCACCAATATACACGTTGACGTTGAGCCACTTATCCTTCGACTATCCCTTCGAGATATCCTTTTAGTACTCCAAATTGTGAGCAGAGCTTCCGAACTGTCAGAGGAGGAGGATGGCGAAGATCATCGCATTGCCTCACAGAAGAAGGCTCAACAGCAGCGTCCTGGCGGCTTCAAGGAACGCTCAGCCAGCGGGAGGGGTCACTCGACCATCGCCGGCTCCAAATCTAGGGCGACCAAGAGTGTTGGCACAATTACTACTAGGTCCCGAAGGGGTCTTTCAGATCAGCCGCATGATATTAGCAAACCTCCACAGCGTCACGAAGACCTAACGGTGACCCTCGAAGGTGTGCGTGTTGTACTGATAGGCGATGTTCATGAGTTGCCAATCCTTGACTTGAGCATCAAGAATTTCACGACATCAACAGTAGACTGGTCGAGTAACCTCAAAGCAGAGACCGCGATCGACATGTATATTAATGTCTACAATTTTGCCAAGTCTGCATGGGAACCCATATTGGAGCCCTGGCAAGTAAGCCTCGGAATTGCTAGAGAGCAGAGCACTGGCCTCCTCTCCGTTGATCTGATGTCAAGGAATACATTTGACGTTACAATCACGACAGCGACCATCGCACTAGCGTCAAAATCGTTCGCCTTCCTTACGCAAGACGAGGACATCTTGGGGAAGCCACGGGGCGTGGAAGCGCCCTATAAGATCCGGAACTACACCGGCTTTAGCGTGGTGGTCCAGGCCAAGACTCTGAGCAATGATGACAGCATATCCCTTAAATTGGAAGATGGCGAAGAGGCCCCGTGGAGCTTTGAGCAATGGGAGAAGATGCGGGAGAACGTCATGTCGGAGACCACGGCGGCGAACAGTGTTACAGTTCAGATTGAGGGAAGCGGCTTTGATATAGTGAAAAACATCCCACTTAATCGTGAGGGTGAATTTCTCTACAGTTTACAGCCCAAGATGGATGACACCCTTCATCGGCTCCTTGTTGAAGTAAGTCTTGGTGCCGATAACATCAAGTACGTGACCTTGAGGTCACCTCTTGTCGTGGAGAATCAGACGCAGATACCTGTCGAACTGGGGGTTTATGATGCCCAAGAGGGCCACTTGCTTAAGATTGAGAAGATCGCGCCGGGTGAGAGTCGTCCCGCTCCAGTGGCGGCTGCCTACGTTCAATCCCTTCTCATTCGGCCAGATTCTGGGTTTGGATACGCATGGTCATCTGAATATCTGTGGTGGAAGGACTTATTAAAAAGGCCAACACGCACATTAGTCTGCAAAGGAGAGAATGGTGACCCGTTCTACTTCCAGCTTAATGCTAATTATAACCGAAGTCATTTCCTAACCGGGTACGTGGTTGTATCTAGAAATGAGGTATCATTTACTAATCGCCTATAGGAAATATCCATACATGAGGCTAAAGCTATCACCACCCATAGTCCTGGAAAATCTCCTGCCGTACGACTTCAAGTACAGAATTTACGACAAGAACACAAAGAGAGATTGGACAAATTTCCTTAGAAAGGGTGGCGTTAGTCCAGTGCATGTCGTGGAGCTCTCACACCTACTTCTATTAAGTGTGGATATGCAGGATACGGCGTTCCGAGCCAGCGAATTTGCTATTATCAACCCTGGTTCTCAAGAGGACTTTCACAAGGAGCACAAACTCATTTGCAAGGACGACGAGGGTTTGCCCTTGCACCTCAAGCTTCACTACTTCAAAGCTCCAAATGGCGGTGGCGCTTTCAGGGTGACAGTCTTTAGTCCCTATGTAATCCTGAACAAAACTGGCCTAGACGTTGCCATACGAGGGAAACAGTTCCTACAACAGGCCAAGAGAGCTGCCGGGCAATCGTCACAGCTCGGTTCTTCTAACCAAGAACGGACCAAAGCACAGCCCCTCATGTTCTCCTTCGGGAGCGAAGATCAACGCAATCGTGCTCTCTTGAAATTCGGTGATTCAGAATGGAGTAAACCCCAAAGTTTCGACGCCATTGGTAGTACGACCGACGTGGCACTCCAATCCGCGACAAAGCAATCGGAGCTTCACGTCGGGATTACGATTGAATCCGGCGAAGGGAAATATAAACTTACAAAGATTGTTACTCTTGCGCCAAGGTTCGTAGTGAATAACAAGATCGGTGAGCCGATCAATGTGAGAGAGCCGATGTCGTCCAACATCATGACACTGGAGCCAGGAGCTCTCCAACCCCTCTATTGGCTCCAACGATCACAAACCAAACAAATTGCACTGTGTTTCCCGGGCATGGACAATCAATGGTCATCACCGGTGAATATCTCAGACCTTGGCACGACGCACGTCAAAATTGCCAAGCCTGGACAGCGTCAGCGACTAATACGAGTCGAGATCTTGATGGAAGCTGCCACTGTATTCCTTCATCTTAGTATAGAGAAGAAGGCATGGCCATTTTCGATGCGCAATGAAAGTGATACCGAATTTACCTTCTACCAAGCCAACCCTAACGTAGATGAGGATGGGGTTGAAGACCGCTCAGGATGGCGGCCAGTTCGGTATCGATTGCCTCCGCGCAGTATCATGCCATACGCCTGGGATTTCCCTGCCGCTAAATTTAGAGAAGTGGTGATAAGCGCATTTGGCAAAGAGCGACATGTCAAACTTGCCGAAATTGGTAATCAAATTCCCATGAGGTTCGTCAGCGCCTCCGGTACCCAGAAGATCATCGATATCAATGTCGCTGCAGACGGCCCGACACAAACTTTGATCTTATCCAACTTCAAGCCCAGCAAGAGTCTCTACAGGCAAAAGACGCAAAGCGGTGCTGGCACTAACAGCACGGGCGGATTTGAAGTTAAGAAACAGGACACCGAGACAACTTTTCAAGCTGCGCTGAAGCTTTCGGGCGTTGGGATATCGTTGATTAACCACCAGATGAAGGAGTTAGCATATGTCACCTTCAGAGATATCAGCCTTCGATATAACGAGTCGACCCTTTACCAGACCATCAGTACTTCTATCAAGTGGATACAGATCGACAATCAGCTCTACGGTGGTCTATTTCCCATGATTCTGTATCCCAGCGTCGTACCCAAACAAGCGCAAGAGACCGAACTCCATCCTTCGTTACATGCCATGGTCACAAGAGTCAAGGATGATAGCTACGGCGTGTTGTATGTCAAGTATGCCACTCTGTTACTACAGCAGATGACCATCGATCTCGACGAGGATTTCATCTACGCCGTATTGGACTTTTCTAAGGTCCCTGGGGCCTCGTGGTCCGAGACGCATGAGGGCAAGCTTTGCGACGAGGGCGTTGATATTCCGGAACCGAAACAAGAGCAGTCGGGACAGGACATCTACTTCGAAGTACTGAATATCCAACCGATGCAGCTTGATCTCTCGTTTATGCGCACGGAACGCGTCAACATTGAAGACAAAACTTCGTCTCGAAACCCCATCATGTTCTTCGTCAATGTAATGACCATGGCCATCGGGAATGTCAATGATGCTCCAATACGATTAAATGCGTTACTTTTAGAGAACGCTCGAGTCTCCATTCCGGTGCTCACGCAAAATGTATCAAATCACTACAGCCAAGAAGTTCTTTACCAAGTCCACAAGATCATCGGTAGCGCGGATTTCCTCGGCAACCCTGTCGGCTTATTCAACAGTATAAGCAGCGGTATCACAGATGTTTTCTACGAACCCTATCAAGGCCTGATCATGTCAGACAAGCCTGAAGATCTCGGATTAGGAATCGCCAAGGGTGCCGCGAGTTTCGTCAAGAAGTCAGTCTATGGTTTCTCGGATTCCTTTTCTAAGGTGACGGGCAGCTTTGGCAAAGGCCTAGCGGCGGCTACTCTTGATAAGCAGTTCCAGGACCGCCGTCGTATAGCACGTGCCCGAAATCGTCCCAAACACGCCCTATTTGGGGTGACTGCAGGTGCAAACTCCTTCTTTACCTCGGTCGCATCCGGCATCGGTGGTATGGCTCGTAAGCCTTTGGAAGGCGCCGAACAAGAAGGTGCCGTTGGTTTCTTCAAAGGGGTTGGCAAGGGCTTCATCGGATTGGCAACGAAACCTGCGGTGGGTGTTTTTGACTTGGCTTCCAATGTCTCAGAGGGCATTCGCAACACGACAACCGTCTTTGATGGGTCAGAGCTCGACCGGGTCCGTATCGCCCGGTTTATCTCCGTGGACGGCATCGTCCGTCCGTACAACCAGCGCGAGGCCTTAGGGCAATCGTGGCTCAAACAGGTAGACAACGGGAAATACTTCAACGAGGATTACATCGCACATATCCAACTACCGAGGGAGGATATGGTGGTCATGGTCACCTATAGCCGAATTCTCCTCATCCGGAGCCGGAAGTTAAACACGGAATGGGACGTCCCACTTCAAGATGTGCAAACAATCGCCAAGGAGCGGACGGGACTCAGCATCATTTTGCGCGGCGGCACGAACGGCCCGTTCATCCCCATCGGTGAAGAAAGCGGGCGGATGTTCCTGTATCGCATGGTGGCCATAGCCGTGGAGGAGTTCAACCACCGATTCAGAGGCTTGGAGTGAGTAGCGACAGAGCCCCGGACGGGCCGCCTGCAGCGAAGAGATGAGACGTGATATGATACACTTCTACGTGGAACGAGGATTGGTTGAAGGGATACATGGGCACACGTGATGTGGATTGGAGCGGAGGGAGGGAAAGGGAAAAGTGTAGGGGGCGAAAACTTGGAACCGAATTAGAATTGGCTGATGGGGTGGCTGATCTCGCTTCTTGTATCCTTAGTATGTCCTCCCTCGGCTACGGATGGTTATGAATACCAAAATTTCTCATTTTCACTTAGTTTTTGCCCCTTGTTTGGTTTCTAGTTTTGGTTCTTCTATATATATGGTTCTGGACTCTGAAGGAAGCAGGTGAGTGAGTGAATGATGTCCGCGATGCACTTTGTTTTGTAGATGTCTAATTACTAACTTATCAAGGCTTGTTCCCTACGTCTCTCACCTAAATGATTTGCGGCACCTCGGCCGCTTGAGAGGTAAGATAACGGAGACAGGGACAGGCGTATATACATGACAGTAGTTTCTTAGACGTAAGCATAGGTATAAGTAATTGGTTCAAATTCTGATTCGAGCGCTCACCAAGGGCTTGGCTAATTATGAGTGGCGCAGTGTGTTCATGGTTGGCGTGTCTTTATTGTTTTTGTAACTACTACTATCTAGTCTACGTATGGATTCGCAAGTACATTGCACATACTGAACATAACCCCCACCAGTTCCCCGTGCGAGTGCGAGTGGCTGGCTGATTGACGTCAGGTATCGCGTCAATCTATCTATGTATCGAGGAGAGGTCCTCGTGGACAGATGGAATAAGAAAGAGGTAATAGTTTGCGAAGAGAGCCGAGGCCCCAGATCTCGATAGATATACGATGAAGAGGCGGCACTTGGAAGAAGGGAGGCTTTTTATTGATTCGCTTAAGGAATATATGGATTTACTACCTGCTGTAATCGATCGACGGGCAAAGGACGGATGAATGGATGCCCAGATGAGTGAGGGGCCAACGATACAATGTGTAGGTAAGCAAGACGCCCCAGATTCGCCCCCTTGTCGGTGAAGTCGGGATTTGGGAGGTAGAGGGGTAGAGGGGTAGAGCAAGAAGACGGTGAGCGCAGGATGACGTCATCAGAGCTTGTTTTTGTTTGGTTTCGTAGTTGCTTACCTACACGGCTGATTATTACATTCGATGCATTCGATACAATACAATTGCAAAAGACATGGTGACGATTACGATGTGCCTGGGTTGTGTTCGTGTACAACATTTTGCCACGACGAAGGAGGAGGGTGATGATAATAATGACGATGAGTATTGGATTCAAGATTCTGGGCGACGACTGTTTCGGGGTCTGATGGTAACGTAGCAGGTTGGGATACCTCACTACCTCATGAGATCATTAGCATTCAGGGGCGGGCAAAACCTTGGTTCTGATGATCGTGTTGGCTTGTTTACTGCAGATAATAAGATACCTGCTAAGTAAGCAGGGAGACAGACAGACAGACAGACAGCATGGCGTAGCACGTACGAGAGAGACCACGCGGCTTTGCTTACCGCCTTGGCGTTCCTCGGTTCTTGAGCTGATGCCCCGATGACGACATAGGGACTCGTGAAGTGCGTGAGGAAAACGGAAGGGCAGTGTCGGAAGCGGAAGTGGGAAAACCCGGGTTGTCGGAGGCTTAGTATGTACATAGCTAGCTATCTGTACCAAGTAGGTCCCTGTTTATGTATTTAGTTACGTAAAGTGTGTTCTACTAGTGGTACAGATGATATTGATGCGAAAGTAAATGACCATGTATGTATGTGATGAGGACGAGCAAGTGTTTGTTTCGACTTGCCATTGTAATTCAGAGCCGGCCGACAGACGACGGGGATGGTGATGTTATAAGGTGACATCGTAACACAAGATCTGGCCCGAGATCAAGCGCGGGCAAAATGCAAAACCCATGCATCGCATCGCATACGTTGGCAAATAGTTACCCTACCACGGACTGCGGTGTAGACTGTAGTAGGGACCTGGGGGACACTCAAGAACAGTATTAAACGTGGTATCGTGTATGCACAGTAGGCGGGAGTAGATATACATACCTGGGTAGTAGTGGGATATACTAAACTGGCTTTCAAAGATAAGAAGAGGGACGTAGATGGTCGACTAGGTTCGTGCTAAATGGCATAATCACGAGACCTGCCTGCATGAGCGTTGAAGAGAACCCGGACCTAAGTGGAAATATCGAGGTGCTAGGTTTGGATTGGATCGTTGGTCGTCGTCGAAATAATACCAATATGCCTGCCAGGTAATCAACCACCTGCTAAGTTAAGTAATTAATATAGATAGCTGATGGTTGACCGATCGCGGTAACGAACCTCAGCTGAGTAAATAGTCAGCAAAACATGTCAGCTTACCGACTGTTATTATTAGGTAGAGCGCCAGTTGCATCGACCAACAGACACATAAATAGTTTTGTGCGGCTCGTTGGGGTCGAGAGCCAATTATTGTCGTGATATTATTGGTATTATTACCTATGTATGTACCTACTGACTTACTTACAGGGACGGTATGTAGCTGCGCTTGGCGAGGTTGTCCAGTGCCTGCGGATAGATACGTATGTAGATAGATCGATACCTAATATAGTCCGTAATACACACCCATCGCAGATGATTGGATAGCCATCGACAGTCAGATGGACACATCGCAACCCAAGAGCTCGTCTGGCCCTCTCGGGTCTTCCTCCAACGGCCGAACAAATGAATATGTCGTGTACGGTATTTTGGCCTTCTCTTGAACTCCAATGCTGGGACTAGGTTAATGCGTGCTAGAAGACGATGAGGCTTGGACGATATGCTTCAACATCCTAATTTTGTGTCTGTCTCTGTCTACCTATCAGCCACACGGGAGATAGATAGATTATGTAGATGAACTAAGTAGATAGACGGATGGATAGATAACTACTAGTACCTCGGCAGTTTGGAGATACTGGAGGTCGCGATGTATGCAATGCACGTGTCGGCATCCATGGCCATGTGGCTAGCTGGGTAGATGGATGGGATGTCCGTGTCCCAATGGAGCCAAGCTGAGTCTCTCCCGCACGCATAGTCAGAGTGATTCCACCTCGCGTTGCACAGGCAACAGTTGGCGACCGATCAGCCTCGAATTTCTCGCCGCAACGTCGGTGAGCAAGCCAACTCGACGGCGAGTCAGCTTCATGACGCCCGGCATCATGGCAGCGACGACGAAAAATCTAGACACCAAATCTGCCTCGCAAGCGCGGGAACAGAGTCGGGACAATTCGGCATCCTCGCTTAGCGGATGTGCCTACTGGGCGATCTTGACTCAGTTCCCTCATCCCCGCGGCGGGATACCGTATTGTTCATGGCTGCCATCCCTGAGTCGATCCGGCACGGAATGCTATCGCGTCCACTACCCATGCACCTACACTAGACTAGAGGAGGCATGTCGAAGCAAACCGTATCTCCATGTACCTAATACACTACGAACGGATCGTATATAAGTACTTCAATATTCCTATCCGCCACCAAGCCAGCAAATAATTAGTTAATGGTTAGGTGTGACCCGAGTTAGAAATGGAGTGTTTCCGCCCCTTTGGCAAACACGTCGACCGCATGGCAAAAGTAGTAGCCTCGTAGAAAATGATAGGTTCTAGAACCACAGACGGTCGCCTCAGGGGTGCGGACGCTGTTTAGGCGAATGGAAATAGGCCGTTGCCAGCGTCCAGGGGCTTCATCCTCGCTTTCTTGAGCCATTCATCGCCGAGCATCTGTCCATTATCGACGTCTGTCGTGAATGAGTGGATGACTATGAATGTCGAGACGTCGGTCTAGGCCTCGGCCGTCAGAGGAGGCCGACCCAGGCCAGCCCTAACTAACCCTGTCTTAATTCTCCGCCCACGTCGGGGTTCATCAATACATGCCCGTCGGCAGAGTAGGTAGGTAGTGTACATATAACCGCCTAGGTTAGGGCTGTGAAGGTCCGAGCTGAAAGACTGAGCTTCGCTGGCATATTGGGTGGGCATTGCGTCTCTACGTGGCCTGGTGCAGTGAACGGTATTCCGACGGGAAAATGGAAAGTCGCGAAGGATCAAGCACGAACTATGTATGTATATTTCTGCCTACCTCCATAAAGTCTTATATCGATGTACCTAGGGAGGTGATATGTAAGGTAGGGAAGTGTAAGTCCCTACCTAGGCCCCTGAGATCTATGCCGAATATGGTATGACGATGCCTGCTGGGCCTACTGTGAGAAATAAACTTGAAAAAATAAAGTAAAAGCTAGACTAGGAGCGTGATGATGAACAACAACTATACCCAAGTGTCATTGACAATGGAATGACAACATGGATAGAGGTATGATCCATCACTTTTCCTTATATGCTGCTAGTGCAGTGTTATATACCAAGATTCGTTGCTGGCACCAGGCCGCTATTCCTCTCCGTGGGGGATACATACGATCGACGACGTATAACAGGCATCTGTGCGAATCGAATCGGGTAAACATCAACAATCCCTACCTCGATACCTAGTCGTCCAGAAACAGCGCAGTCCGAAAGCAGAGCAGTGACCGAATCATGCGCCCTCGTCGCGTTGGCTGTCAAAGCACATATTCCGTCGCACCGCATTCCAAATCAGTATCGCCCCCGGACAAATGGCCGAGGCGTTTGCCATCGAGACGCCCTGTTTCTCTAGATACTAGTCGCCGTTTTGGGACGGGACATCTGTACGAGTATATATGGAGGATCCCTGGATGTTCTAAGTAAGTAGGTACTAGGTAGTATGTTTTATGTTCTACACGTATATGTCCAATGTATGTATTTGGTGCGCAGTTTAGCATCTACAGTCTACAGGCTATACAGGCAGTGTATGCCAGGCTATGCCTGTCCATGCCCCAAAGCCGGAAGGCTAATGAAAAGCACGCTCGGTGTTTTACGGCCAAACTTACTGCCATTGCCATGAAGTCGAAGGCATTCAAGTCCTGCTTCTACCTACATATGCCCAGGTAGCGTATCGGGATATCAGGATTCCTGTTGGTGCATAACTGGTAGTAACGTCCCGTTTCCTTGAGGCGGAAGAACGTGCACTTGGTGCTTGCTGTCGGGCAGTCCAGCCCCCCCCTTTTTCGGCACTGTGGTCGCTGTTGTACTGATTCGATGCCTACATCGGCCAGTGTCAGTGTAGGCGTTGTTGCCGTTGGTGATGTTGTTGTCATGATGAAAGTAATGATAGAATGAACGAGCTCTTCCTCTAATGCCTACTTACTTATAGGTAGACAGACGAGAGCCACTGTGCCAAGGATTTTTTATCTTGTCTTTCTATATTTCCTTCTTTTTCATTTTTTTCTTCACTGCCCCATCGGCGCCATATTCATCATCATACCTCTCAAACCTATTGGCAAACGCGGAGTCTGTGCAGCAGTTCCGGATATATGTTGCAATACAATATTGCTTCTTTAGGCCGTGTTTCAACTTTCCTCCTGCATGGCCTACTTGTGCTTGGCATTCGTCTGTTCCCCGTCTTCTTATCTATAGCCGGGCTACCTAGTTTTGTCTCCTGGGTTCCGGAATACCCAACTCACTCCCTCGCTTCAAAACACCCAGCGTCGACTAGGTACCACTCTTGATCTCCCACCCTTCCAGTCTTCCATCTACCTATCAATCGAGTTTCGTAAACCAGGTAGGTAGGTTATTTACATGATCAGATGCCTATCCGAGCAGGCCGATATCAAAAGAGATGTGTCATATTCCACAACATCCCAGGTTGGAAGTAAAAGGTGGTGTACTGTATGTAAGTGCTGTCTACCATCTACCCCTACCAGCTCGTGTGTACATGCGTAGACACGTCCATTGATGTATTCTAGGTATTCCGTTATTACCCGTCCGCAAACCGTTTTTACCGTGTGTGTACCCCCCGGTGATCGAAGCACTTCCCCCTTCTGGAAAGCTCACCCCTACCGTCCCCTCCCCCGCATTACCGTATTCGCCATGTCAGGGTACTTGTAGGCATTCTTTACCGTCTCAGCCCCACCCACACCCCTCTAGTGGAGCGCGTGCACGATGCAATGTAGGTATTTCCCGGCTGCCCTCCCCACCACCAGGTATACTAGGTACACTACCGTCCGCTAGGTAGAGAGGCAAGACCCTGCACGAGCTGTCAATATCTCTCGGCAGCCCACTCCTCCAAAGCCCGGTCTCGCGTAAGCCTAACAGCCTTTCGCCTCTTCCTCTTTCAAGTTCTGATTAGCAGGCCGCACTAAGAGTATTATTATTACTCTGTTCCTCCTCCCCTCCCGTCTTCCCTGTTTTGTTGGTTTTTTCCTTCGCCTTTTTTTTTTGGTACATATGACGCTGCCGTGATCCCTCGACTGCGTTATCCTCCCGACCTGACCGTCTCTGTAACTCACGAAAGAAGCAAGTGTCACAATCTCGTCATCCGTATCCTAGGAAATACAAGCATCATCTGCCAACGCCGGCACCAACAACACAACACAACACAACACAACACAACACAGCACAACACCAAACAGCTTGCCAATCCTACCCAACCGTCACCTGCCACGCGTTGCACCGAAACAGAGCGAAACAAGACACAGTCTCTCCATCTCGCACACCCGACTATATCACAAGTATATATATATAGTCGTTGTCTCGCCGCTTCTCTACTACGCTTCTCGTCTCGACGCCGTCCATACCAACTCGCACAGCCGGCCTGCCCATGACACGAAACAGCCCGCGTCTCTCCGACGACAATACCAGACGACGACATCACCATCGACAACCGCAAGAAGACCAGCAACAACAACAACAGTACGAGGAATTCCAGTCACAGAGGTCACATAGCAGGCCACCGTCGCAACACAACCATTGCCCACAGTCGCCGCACACCCAGTCATCGCCCCATCACCACTCCGGCACGCGCTCGCCGCATTCGCCGGCCGCTCACCATTCCCCAAAGACATTGCATAAGCCCTCCAAGTCCTCGCCATCGTCGCAGAACCACCACGGCCCATCGCCTCTCAAAATGGTTACCACGACGGCGCCGGTCCACTCTCCGCCAGACGACGCGCAGTACTACTACCTCCCCGACGTCGAGGTGCCCGACGAGCAACACAGCAGTCATGCCTGGATGGAGCCTATCGTCATCGATGATGAAGATCTCATGTTTGGCGGGAAGAGCCTGAGCGCATGGTACGAGGAGGAGAGGCAGTCGCTCGGCTATCCCATCGATGAAGAGAATGAGGAGCGCCGTGGCCGCCAGAGAATGCGACAGCAGCACCACCATCAGCATCATCATCAGCACCACCAGCACCACGAACACCGTCATCACCATCACCCACACCACCACATGTCGTCAAGTACGAAGAATGCCCCGGGCAATAGCGATCAGAAGAGACACTGATCGCCATGTTTTCGTTTTGGATTAGATTCCTCCGCCATGACGGCCGTGGAACGAACAGTCAGGTCTTTCTTCCTTTTTGAGATACCCATCGTGTTTTGCATTCGCTGTCCCGTCGCCGACACCGCGCGACGACAGCCGCTCGGATCCTATCGATTACGACATGATCGCACGGATCCGCTTTTGTCTTTGTCAATTAGACGTACGAGCCCGAACCTCGGTCTCTTCTTCAACGCCTCGAAACTCGTTCCGGGCGAATCTCGGCGGCTTAGACTATGATCATGATTAGACACGTCATTTAGCATAGGAATAGAACCTGCGTGAGCTGAAGGGGCTCGACTTCGCAGGCACGTGCTTTCTTTTTTTCTTTCTTGGTTCGGTCGCATCATTGCATTGCATTGCATTGACATGGCGTCATCTGCTTTCATCATATGTATATTTCACTTTCACGAGAAGGAATGGTGGTTTTTCACCCCTTCGGCGACGGCAGACTGTAGAGACGTCAGAGCCTGTCGGTCCTCTCATGAATACCTATCAGCAGTCTTGTCGGGTATTTAGATGGGGACAGACACTTCAGCGTGGAGAGAGTCGGTCTCACATGGCGGGTGGCTGGCTAGCTAGGTAGGCAGCTCACACAGACCCGAATGAGATGTTGAGGGTACCTGCAGAGTTTGCCGAATGATGATGAAATGAAATGTTGACATGTGTTATGATTCATGCTGACGAGGCAATCGTGGATTATACAAATAGATACACGGACGGCGCAATAGATCCGGATATAGTGGGGGATGCCAGATAGAATGCTAGATAGAGGTCAGATGAGATGGGAATATAAACCAACAATGTTATACTATCCTTAAATAACGCCAATTGTGACGACGACTCGACAGCCACCCTACCTGGAATACATGGATCGGTTGTAAGTTGGGAGGGACTTATTTAGTATACTATGGCGCCGTCACAAGCCAGAGATACCTACAGTTACTCGAAAAAAGCCCCGTCCGTTTTTTGTTACGGTTCAAATACTTTCACTACAGAAAGCAATATATTTAACAGGTTTTAGAAATAAATAAATTGAAAGAAAATATATTATATTAAAAAAATGGGGTTGTCTTTTAGAAACTACTTTTTATTTCTTTATTACTTACGAATTAAGGCAGAAATTGTACTCCATGCAAGGAAAATATTTCGGCCTTGAAAAAACGCGGACGGGACCTTTTTTGAGCCACTGTAGCTGGAGGAGGTCTGGCCGAGGAGGGTAGCTAAATACCACCCTCCCTACTTACCTAACCTAACATACCTAGTAACATATTACATGGTAACCTCCGCGAATGGAGGGTGTGCAATATCTTTGTTATACTCAGGTGTGTATACTGCATACCGAGGTTAGGTGCCCACCTCCAGACCTCACTCCTCAACTAACTTATTGCCTTTGCTTTTCCCTCACATCTGACTCACCCGCCCATCTTAGCTCGACTCGACCTCACGCTGCCTTAAAATCTTAGTCAACCTAGCTACTTGGGGACTTGTGTGTGGAGGAGGAGGACCATATACCTATGCCTAGTGCCTATTGCGCGTCGCTTGACGGGACGGCGGGCTTGGCTGGCATCAGAATCGCCCCTACTGGTATTGGTATCGGCCTGTGCATGTGTCAGTGTCAGTGCGGTGTCGCTGTCGCTGCCACCATTTAATTAGACGATGCCGGAATTATCAATGATACCCAGTCATACTGTCGATGTCGATATCAGAAAAGAACCCGCTCCCACAAGACACCCACCAACACCGGCCATGCTATTCTCCACGGCCGGACGCGACGCTGTCGACTCGCTCCCCCGCGCTGCCCGTCTCCGGTACTACGCCGCGAGCCTGGTCGTCGTGGTCCTGGCAGCCGGACGGCTCGTCCACGTCCATGTGCACATGCCGCTGGCTATCCTCGCCGTCCTGGCCGCCTTCGTCTTCGGCCCCCTGCGCGCCGAGCACGAGTACTATGCCGAAGGGGCCCGACGCGGGTGTAAGCCGGTCCCGACGTACCCGCAACACGACGTCCTCGGTCTGCGGTATCTCGTGCAGACGGCGCAGGCGCTGAAACAGCACGTCATGCTGCAGAGGAGACGGGACGTCCTCGACGCCCTGGGACATACCTTTGTCCACGGCGTCTTCCCCGAGTGGACCGCTTGCATCACCACCGACGAGCCCGAGAACGTCAAGGCCGTGCTGAGCACGCGCTTCGACGATTGGGCGCTGCCGGGCATTCGCATCAAGAGCTTCTCGCCGGTTCTGGGGAAGCGTGAGTCCGACTGTTTATTTTTATTATTTTTATTTTTTTATTTCCTCCACCCTTTAGAAAAGCGAGGTTCGTTTATGATTGAGACATAGATATAAGGCTGGCTTGGCGGTATCTTGCTATTTATATCTCTCTCACTCCTTGTACGACACTGGCGCATTTCGCCGGCGATGTCGTATCGTTTTGAGTGGGGAGTCTATACGGGTGGTAGTAGGAGGACTGGTAGCAGTTGGTGGTACTGTTTTTAAGTTTTTTATATTCTTTCTTTTGTTCTCCCTTTAATCGCAATATCTAGTCTGTATGTGTGTTTATGAGGATGTATGTGTACGATTAACAAGCCACACACAGACTCCATCTTCACGACCAACGGCGCCGAGTGGCAGCACTCGCGCGCCATCCTGCGTCCGGCATTTGTGCGAGATCAGATATCAGACCTCGCATGTGTCGACCGACACGTGGAGAAGCTCATCGCGCGCATCCGGGCCGCTACCGCCGATGGCGCGGCCACCGCCTTTGATCTACAGGCCATGTTTTCCATGATGACGACCGACAGCATCTCCGACTTCATGTTTGGCCAGTCCACCGACCTGCAGGGCTCCGCGCCGCCGGACAGCTACACGTTCGGCAAATATTTCGACGAGTCCATGCAAAAGATCGCGTGGCGCGCCCGCTTAGGCTGGCTGACCCTGCTCCGATCCGATCCCGAGCTGGACGAGTACTCGCGCTTCATGAGGGCGTTCGTCAAGCGGTTCGTGAGCGATGTGCGCGATCGCCCCGAGATGAACACGCATCGCGGCGATGCTGGCAAGTACGTTTTCCTCGACGAGCTACTCAAGTCGGGTGAATCGGACGAAGTGATTTGCGACCACCGTGAGTTTCCTTTCCCTTCCCGTACGTCTTTTCGCCTTCTCGGAGCCATTTCCAAATCCCGTCTTGGCTACGGCGAAGAAAGAAATCTCTCAGTAAAGAGAAATCACTTTTTTTTTACGTCTCCGAAGCGAGCAGCCCTCGCCAACGGAGGCATTGCTGACACCCACGCTTTCCCCACGCAGTCCTCAGCATATTCACGGCCGGCCGCGACACGACGACCAGCGTGTTGTCCTACCTGTTCTTCGAGCTCTCGCGACGCCCCGACGTCGTGGCGACCATTCGCGACGAGATCCGGGAATTGGGCCGGGAGAACCCGACGTGGGAGGATCTGCGAAACATGAAGTACCTCAACTGGGTGCTCAAGGAGGCGCTTCGGCTTAACCCGCCCGTCGCTTCGAACCAGAGAGAGGCTGTCCGCGATACAATCCTGCCCAGGGGCGGTGGAGCGGATGGCAAGTCCCCTGTTTTCGTCACCAAGGGCACCAGCTTAAGATATCTCCCTTGGGTCATGCATCGGCGGAAGGATCTCTTCGGCGATGATGCCGAGGAGTTTCGACCTGAGAGGTGGGAGGACTTGAGGGTTACGTAGGTTTTTGTGCTTTTTTTTTTCTTTTTCCCTATCCCACTTCATTTCTCCTTTACCCCTCAATGCAGGCATATATATCTGTTCATTCTTGTCGCTATGATTTTCCCATAACCCCCCCCCCCCCTCCCCCCCTTTCCTTCTTCCCTCCTCCCTTCACTGTCCTACGAAGGCCATTTGACCCGATTTGGTTCATCATTTTAGCTGACTTGGCCATCTTAACAATCAGGTACGAGTACCTCCCGTTCAATGCCGGCCCACGCATCTGCATCGGGCAGCAGTTCGCGTTGACGCAGATGGCCTTGATCACGTTCCGCTTATTACAGGCATTCAAGGCGATCGAGCGGCGAGACGACCGACCGCCCATCCAGAAATTGGGAATTAACTTGTCTATGCTGCACGGCTGTTTGGTCAGCGTTACCCCAGCTTGATGTTTGAAGCAGGTGAGTGTGGGGAATGGTCGATGAGAAATATACATAGGCGGATATATAAGGAGGTAGGCGGATTTATTCCTGTGTGGGTAAGCGAGTCGTATGTCAGAAATGCACAGAAAAAGTAATGAATTGTTACTTTGGCTGTGTGTTGTTTCGACGGCGCTTCTTGACTTGGTGGATAGAATGAGTTATATCTGCGCCAGCGTCTGTCTATGCAATTCACGATATCTTGCAGCTGTAGGTCAGCAAAGTCGTAATCATCATCAACCTCATCTTGCCTTCACCGTACCTTGCGCGCAGAATGTAGCCAATCCGATCAAGCCGCTATGTGTATGGTTGCGTAGAGACTGCAGGGCAGTCTAGTAAAGCGACTCTGCTGCCCAATTCTGCACGAGAGAAACTCACAATAATGCAATACAACAATACTACTCTCGTATACCTACGAAAAGTTGGCACATTTATCTGCTCCTGCAGCTACCAACTAACTCTAGGTAGCAGGGGTGTGGATTGGTCAATCGACATGCAGTCAGCCTAGTGAAAAAGACTATACTAATAATGATTAGTATGATAGGGTACAGGATTCCGTGAGAGTGTACGTGTGTAAAAATGATAGCATGTCTTATGCAGGTCAGCATCATAGACTTTTCGCACTACCGAGTGAGACCCCAGGTTTTCCCAACTCGGTAAATCTCTCAATGAAAAACACCATGCTACTGTTTTAGGCACAGTAGAGAGCTGGGCTCAGGGGGTCATTGTCAGTACCTAACCAAATTGGATAAGAGGAATGGTCTTCCGGGTTTCAATATAGGCCGCTTGGTTGCTTGTTGTGTGAAAAGAAGTCATCGTCTACATATCCATGAGTTCGCAGTTGTAACACAGAGCCCCCAAGGGAAAGAAAAAGAAAATATGAAAGATGGGGGACTACCTAACCCTCTCAAGTAGGTACATACACTCCCTCGTCTCTTTGTCTTTAAGCCCGTCTCAGATGTCGGCGGCACCGCCATCGTGAATTTCAGATAGCCAGTTATTCTGCTGCCTAGATACCGTATTTTTCCCCTTCTCGTATAGAGGAGATGAGAGCTGGAATGAAATTATGCTCCGTATTCTGGTGCCAGTCTCAGATCTGTGTCATTGCACAATACCACCGCTTTCATCATCATCATGTGGCGACAGAGCCCTATCCGATTTCCTGTTAGTTGGTTGGTCGGTGCCTGGGGAATTGGCGGAGTACATGATTGAACACCTACGAGAGGACGAAGCCATGTCATGACGCATTCATACGTAGTACTGTACTTGGTTCCTTAGACTAGTGTGATATAGGTAACTCAGGATGCCTTGAGCTTACTTTTTTGTCGTGTTGGGTATTCCCGAGTAGTTCCCTCTACGACTTCCCATGGCCATATCGTCTCGGTTTCATATATTTCCCATAGTCTCACCCGCGCTTATCTACAGCTCCCTGTTCGCTCTAGGTAACCCTATGGTAGATTGATCTGTAGTAGGGCATATCGAGGCGAAGCAAGACAAAACGGGGTTTTCTTCGACTGGCCGTTGGTCGGCGATCAATGTGCTCGGTGTCTAGGAAATCAACCTTCTCTCTGCCTATACGGGACTCGGTGAGCTCGGTGCACACATTAACTTAAAATCCCCGTATCATAATATCTTTGACGAATAATGATGACGATGCTACGCTCGAGGCATCTGATATACCAGACGGCGCTGTTCTTGAGCATCGTCATCCTCGTTCTCATAGCGCTTCGCACCAGCGCAGTCCAGGATTCGTTCTCCAGGTTTAAGACAAACCATATCGACACTATTATCAACGACAACAAAAATGAATCACCACACCCCTCGTACAAGCCCGCGCCGTCATACACACCTCCGCCGGTATCAGACCCCTTCCCAGCTCTAGCGACCTCGACACCGCCCCCTATCCCGTCGTATAATGTTCCGGAAAAGGACGGCTGGAAGAAATATGGCCTATCAGTCGCGCCCCCGCTGATAATTGGCTTCACGCGGTCGTGGCCTATGCTGTTGCAGACCGTCGTGTCGTACATCACGGCGGGCTGGCCTCCGGAGCAGATCTTCGTCGTCGAGAACACGGGCATGCAACAGGCCAACGCGCGCGGCCAGTTAAGCCTCCAGCACCCCTGGTACCTTAATCATACGGCGCTCGCGAAACTCGGCATTCATATTATACAGACGCCGGTGCTGCTGAGTTTTGCGCAGCTACAGAATTTCTACCTCTCGCTATCGTATGCGCACGACTGGCCGTATTACTTCTGGAGTCATAGTAAGTGTCATCCGTTAGCCAATTACTCGACGGTCACCTTTTACCATGGCCAGGTGAAGGCAACGACAGCCTAGTTTAACACGGCAATGATCCATGAGAGTAGATGGCAGCGGGCTAACGCGGACAACGCAGTGGACGTTCTCGCTCTTGGCCACGAGAACGGCTTCGAGAACCTAACGCCTCGGGCGGGCGAGCCGGGCTACAAGAGCCTCTACACGCTATGTCTGGAGGAGCTAAACCGCACCTTGGCCACGGATGACAAATGGGGCTTGCGCTTCTTCGCCTACGACCATCTCACGCTCCAGAACCCGAGGGCTATCGAGGACATCAACGGTTGGGACACCCTCATCCCATACTACATGACCGACTGCGACGCATACACGCGTCTACAAATGAGGCAGTGGTCGCAGGAGGATGCGAACTGCGGCGTCATCACCGATACTTCAGTCACGCTGGACAACCTCCTTGCTTTATACCGCGATCCGACGATAACGCCTAAATTCACCGACCCTAATCCTCCGGCGCCCCAGGAAGACGAGGGGATCAAGCAAAGGCGCGAAGGTCCGACGGACAAAGCGGACCCTGTGGAATATTGGAAGACATTGATCCGCGTCGCGGATTCCATGTTCCACTACAAGCACGGCGACCGCGGGCGCAATACATGGCAGGCCAGCCAACACGGCGGACAGGGAGAGCCGTTCTATTACGACAGTGCGGGTTTCTCGGAGGCGCTCGAGGTCCTCACCGAGGCGGGCAAGGAAGTCTATCGGCGCAAATGGGGCCACCGCGACTGCGACTTGATTCAAGGGGCTGGGCTGAAGTTCGAGGATCAGTGGAAGGTCCTCCAAGACTGGTGACCAGAATAGTCTGTTGCTTGATCAATGAGTCGTTCGCCGACCTGCACATCCTCCCCTCCCTTTATGGCCTGGCTCTCTCTGAGGTTGACGTTCAACGATGGGCGTGCTGGATACGGTAGATTAGACACGAACTCCTGCGTGTTTCTCTTGTGGGGAAAACCAAGAGGCAAGGTGTCGAATACGTGGATTACATATATAAAAGAATATTTTGGTGAATACGGGAGTATCCATGTAGGGCGGTGTCACGGATCCGATGATGTAAGTTGGGCAAATGGGTATGGAAGACGGGACGTGTCGCGACGCCCGGCAGAAGGCTGACTGGGGAGAACATCAACCCAGGAGTTGTTTGAGAGGGGCTCGTTCCTTATCCGTCAGAAAGGTACGCATGGTTTGATCTATCTTCTGAGGCCGATTCTGACCCCGAGTAGAGAAATCATATGATTTGTCATATTCGGACGGAGTCGCTGTTGAGAAAGGAGAAGCTATTCCTTGAGACCCATCCCATACACTACGAGCATTTTCCTACTCGAAATCACCGGTGCCTTTGGAAGATGTGCCGTGATCGAAAGATTACTCTAGTTATGGCCTTCTTGGCCCACGACTTCCCGAGTTCGTTGTAAAAAGAGCTGGATATCGGATGCACTGCTAAGGGTGGATATGTGAGACGACAGGCCATCCCACCATCTTGCATGAAAAATATATATAGATATATCCCAGTCGTATGTAGCATAGATTGAATGTCCTAATTTTATGCAACCGGCCGTCACATTCGCCAATGCAGACGCCTGTTGATGCTACCTCGGCCGAGAAATTCTACTTATACCGTACTTAGTAGAAGTAATAGGCTAAAATGGGGCACGATCGGTCCCAAAATCCGAAGATGGACACCCAAACCCGAGTCCGAGCGGGAAGTTGGTTAGTTCGGGGATGGTTGGATGAGACCTCGGGCAATGTGGAACCTTGTCTGCCGGAGACGGCTGTTTCAACCTGACTCGGGTTTAAATACGGATTGCTTCAGTTAGAAAATCGAAAAAAGAAAAAAAAAGGAAAGTCCAGATCTGCTTCGACGATGGAGGTCGTTGCTGTTAGCTGTGGGAAGCCCCAGTTCATCGATGTCGGCGGCATCAAGCTGTACACGTCCATCGTCCATGACCCTTTAACCTTGTCCTCGGACTATATCGAAATCAACGAGTCTGGCGTCCTGAACAATAAGCCCGCCGTGCACGATGGCCCTGTGTATGTCTGTTTCGCGGAGCATTACGACTATTGGTGCAATGAGCTAGGCGTCGACCGATCTTCTTGGGAGTGGTGTCGCTGGGGAGAGAACCTAACCCGTAAGTCATGTATCCCGGCCTCGGCCATTGCCAGCAGCGGAGATGTCTTCTTTTGACGTAAGTCTACGTCTTTAGGCTCTTCGCTGCCGGGGGTATAGCTCTATATCTCGCCCGTAGCAGAAGTACTGAACCCACCTTGTGCAGTCCGGTTTAAGGATCAAGTGCGGCTCGAGGACAACATCCACGTTGGAGACATTTGGAGAGTAGGAAAGACAGTCAGACTACAAGCGTGGTGAGTAACACAAGGGCATTATTTGCTCCTAATTCGGCCAGTATTGCCAAGAGAATGTTTAGGTCCAGATGGTCACATGGCCTGGGGGACGCCGTATAGTCCCCAAAAACTCCAATCGACCCCCAGAACAAGACTACTACTGACTCTGGGTTGTTTAAAGTGGCGCCCGAGTCCCGTGTCTGAAGCTCTCATGGCGACTTGGTCAGAAGGACTCGTGGCTCCCGGCCCTCGCAAACAGCGGCCGCGTAGGTGTGTATTTCCAGGTCTTAACAGGTGGTCGAGTCTACCCCGGGGACCAAGCATCCTACGAGAGCTTTTCTGCCGACCCGTTAAGCATCGCTAGCATTACCCAGCTCGCTTTCGACAACTCGCTCAAGACGAGGGACACGATTAACCTGCTCCTCAACCACGAGATGCTCCTGCGCATGAACAAATGGCTGCTCCTGAGGAAGGCGACAGCCATGGACGACAAACTCAAAGAAGGTCGAAACGCATGGAAAGGATTTCGCGACTTGCGCGTTTCTCGCACCGTCGACGAGGGAGGCGACATCAAATCCTTTTATTTCGATGCTGTAGACGGGCGGCCGCTGGCGAACTACTTGCCAGGCCAGTTCCTCACCGTCCGGCTGCCTGACGGCACGACTCGCAACTGGACAATTTCTGACTGGGAGGCTCGAGATGAGCCTTCATATTACCGTGTTAGCATCAGAAGAGCCGGCGTGGCCTCGAATTGGATGCACGATGCTTGCAATTTGAACACAATCCTTTCGGTCCGCTCGCCAGCGGGGCGGTTCTTTCTCGATCGCAATTCCATTCTGCGACCGGTCTATATCTCTGCTGGGATTGGCATCACGCCGATTCTCGCCATGATGAAGGCGCATGAGGTACACCCCAGTTTGCAAGCCACACCCGCTGTCTGGATACACGTGGTAAGAGATGGGGAAAACTTCCCGTTCAGGCATGAGATACCCCGCTTCGAGAACAGACCATTCACCAAGGTGGTATTCTTCACGAAGCCAAAACCATCAGACGTGCAGGGGGTAGACTATGATCGTCGAGGCCGCCCGGATGTGGAAACAATAAGGGAGATCATCGGCGCTCCCTTTGTCTGGAAGCCCCTAGGCAGTGGCGAAATGGAGTCGGAGGGGAGCTTCTCCATGGCCTTTATTTGTGGCGCGGCTGAGTTTGAGACATCAATGACGAAATCTCTGAAGAGCTTGGGGATACGAGAGCCGCTGATACGAAGCGAATCTTTCTCGACGTCGGGTTTGGCGCTAGGCAACGTGGAGCGGGCCAAGGTGCGCTTCTCAAAATCTAACGTGTCGGCGACTTGGGCCAGAGACAAGCCGGCGTCGCTGTTGGAACTAGCCGAGTCTTTGGGGCTGACTCCGGATTATGGCTGTCGCGCCGGCTCATGCGGGAGCTGCGCCGCGAAGCTGGCGTGCGGCTCTGTGTCTGGCGGAGTCCAGCCTGATGGAACGGTGCTGATCTGCTCAGCTACACCGGCGTCGGAGGAGGTCGAGCTCGAGATCTAAGGCATGTAGCATGCATCTAAGCACCCTCCCTAGTGCACCCGTTTCTATACTGCATGTATTCTACAGTTTCATTGAACATCGACCATTGCATTCCCGTGACACATGACACATGACACATGATAGACATGGCGATACAATTCAGAACGAATAAGTGTCCAGCACTGGGGTAAACGGGCTTGTTGCTTGATGACCTTTCAGGTATTGTGTGCACATGTGTTATACCTACTGTGTTATACCGGGGTACAGCAGTAGTTTCTGCAGAACTCATAGTTGTGTCCCACACTTTGATTCGGGTTACTGTTCTTGCTAATGGATTTGTTTTCGGTCTTGTTGGATGAGATGCTGTTCTTCATGTGACAACGACTTGTCAACGAAAGCATCGCGCAATATCTTGGTTTGACGTCACCAACCATATCCTTGGACTCTCCCCGCCGAATGTTGTTCCAGAGCTTTGGAACACAAAACCGGTATTTACATCCCCCCATGTGGGTAGAGCTTACACTATCCAGGTAGAGTAGCACCGACCCGTTAATAGGCCTTTTTGCCGAAACAATATATTTTTTCTTTTGACCTTGCTTCTGCCCAGACATGGAAGTCTAGTATACTTACCTAGCTTGGTGCAGCTTGTATTATTTCCCTCCCATTCAGGCCTGTCCAATAACAATCGGCCCTATCAGCCGGCGAATTAAAGGTCTGGAGAAAGTCCCAAAAAGGGGAAGACAAGAGCGGAGCATTACATGGCAGATGATGATCATGAGAACTGCTTGATGTCACTAGGGTCTTACTCACATATGCGATCATCATCATTCTCAGAAGAAAAACGACATGGTTCTTGCCATGGGGAGTGGGACAGATGACTGACTTCTACACTAGACCGACATTCTGATTACCTCTTCTCCCAACTGCCGGGTCAATAGAACAATAGAGCCAACAGCTAATCTGTTCTAAGCAGGTGTGAATCCGTGCGAGAATCTGAAACCATGACCTATCAATGCGAAGAAAGTGAAAAAAAAAAAAAAAAAAAAAAAGGAAAGAAAGAAGAAAAGAAGGAATCGATCTAATTAGCGCTGGTACCCTACTTTTTACTTAAGCACCAGTATACAGTGCCAGAATTTGGCGGGAAAGACCGCTTAATGATTATAAATAGTCTGCCTGTTAGTTGTTCTGCACTAAGTCGTGTAGGCAGTCGTAGAGTTTTATTTAAGAGGCCTGAAGTGAAATGCGCAACGCATTGATCATCAGCCTCAGTAGAGTTCCTTGGTCGTCTGAGGCCAGAACTTGCTCAACACGTGTTGAGCCATCGACCTAATCTGTGTCTGTGTGTCGGGCCGTACGGCACACGTCTGATGAGGGCGGAAACTGAGCAGAGACGAGTGGGAATTCACGAACCGATCCCATGTGTATTTGCGGCACAGTGTAATGGACAAGCTTCAAGTTTGTAGCCTAGGCACCTAATAGCCTATATTTACCTATGTACATGTAGTATAGCCATCCATGGTTTGTTTCGGAACAAGTGGAGGTACATCAGGTAGACTAGGTCGTATAGGTAAACATAGCTCGTTCTTCATTCAAGGATCATTCGGACTGTGACACAATCGAGATGTGATACATATGTACAGGTGTCTTACATCACGCTAGCCTAGGTTGGGTACGATCAAGTTAACTTTACCGGTGGGGGGTTCGAATGGGGGAGAAAAAAGAAAGGAAGAAGGAGAGAAAGAAAATCGCAAAAGAAAGCCGGCAAGAAAAATTTTCCATCCCTTCCTCACACGACAGCGCTTGCTTACAATTCACAGTGCCTGGGTGATGTTAGAGCGTGTTGCAGAAAGAGACGACCTATATCATGCTACTACGAGGACAGCATAGTGCAGTGGGTTTGCTGTCGGAACGGTCTTGAAACTAGCCCACTTGGCCCGAGACCAGCAGCTGTAAGAGAATTTCTAGAAGACTTGGAGACAATGATTGTTACAAGGTACTGTCGATAGAGAGTGGTGGCGGCAGGCAGGGTAAACCAGATTTCTGACCAGATCTAGCGTAGGGTACATGGTAGGTAGTGCCACAGCGGCGGGATCGGGTTTGAGTCATGTAGGTATTTGACAGCTCTTTGCGAAGTCCATGCATGTTGTACAGCAGATCCCACAACCGGCTGGTACTGTATGTATGCGACATTGTATGTAGCATAGGACCTACTAAGTATAGACATGATATGTATGAAAAGATTCAAGTGGATAATAAAATGGAAATACAACTTTTAAACATTGTATGTGTTAAGCAATAAGTTAATTGTTTAATATATTATGGTTAAAAAAAAGGTTAATATTAAAAAGGTACTTAATGCAGCTTTTAGCTTCCTACATAACATTAAGGCATCTATAACAACCTGTAGTGTGACTAGTTGTGCTGTTCCTGCATCTGTTGGCTGCTCCACGTGTGGAAGCATAACAGGTAGAAACAAAAGCTATACGATACTTTCGTAGAATACCTGTATGTCATACTACCCAATATTTTGTATACGAAAACAACAAAAGCAGCCTTAAATGCATGTAGGTATCTAGGAATAGCGTTTTAGCTGCATAGCTACCTAGCATTTGAGCAAAGGTCCTTGTTTATATATGCAGCATGATGTCGTAGTACAGAGTTAGTTATACCAAGTATAACACGGCTACTACCGTACACTTACACCCTGGAGGATCGAGGAGGGTGGTGTACTTACTACCTGGACCAAAGCAGAGTGGGGATAAGTGAAGATTACCAACTTAGCGTACACTAGACAAGTAGGTAGTGCAGTAAATCTCGCTGCGAACATGGTACGCAGTATTAGTTAAGATGGAAGAAGAAAAGAAAAGAAGTAGTTCTTCATACACTCGGAGTTTTGCACATCGATGCCCAGGGAAATCAAGGCATTAATTCCACTAGTGTAGTAGCTTATACAGGGTGGCCCATGTGACAAAGATACTTATGATCGGGCTCAATACATATAATGCATCCATATATGAGTGAGTACCTAGGATAGACAACTCTGACAGCGGTGCCGAACACGGCCACTATACCACGATATGTTATCTGCCTTCTTACGCCTTCTAATCTGGCCTAGCGTACAGCATAGTCTATAACGAGGGGTTAGTATTGGCATAGGCAGTACCGCTTTGCAAAAGTTTCTTTGCATGAAAAGTCCGACAGCCAGGTTTGTTCAAGGTTACCCCTGTCCCTGCGTTCCAGTCCTCTGGCTCGTTAGGCCTGTCAGGCCTCTGTTGTGTAGGTCGACTGCCATGGCAGGCTTGGCAACCTGGACTTGATAAATAAGTCGATATGTCCGCAACAGCCTCTAGCTTCCCATCTGCTCACCCTCTCAACGCAGTCTCTCTCTAAGTACATGATAGCATATCAAGTTGAATTTGCCGCTGGTTAAATACGGCATCATCATTCTTTATTTTCGGCACTCCATCCCCGCCTGGCCAGTCCGACTATCAAGCGTTTGTCGCCGCATCCTGATTCCGCCTCGGTTGTCTGTGAATTTTCACGCTCTCTCTGCAACACTACTAGCAACATGTGTGACTATACCCAAGTAGGTACTGATTAACCCTCCAATCGAGCATCTCTCTCATATGCCTATTTAGGTTGAATACAATTGCCAGCACTTTCGTTTTGTTGTCCTAAGATGGTGTCCCAAATACGAGAGGACGTATAAGCCTTGTGCACCAAATGTCACCCATTTAGAAGTCAGGTAAGTGTCGCATACTCCTTGGCTCTTATCCCCACGGGCTTGCTGACATAGTCTGTAGAAATAACGAATTGTGCTGTATGTGGCTTTCTCGATTTTTAGAACTGCCGTCGTTCCTGTTGCTCTCGCCTCTCCAGGACTCGATCCTTACTTTGCGCCTCGTCCACCACATCTAGCAAGCCATGGGGGAGCATCGCTGACATCTCGTAGCTGACTGCCGACCACGGTCCTTGCCACCGTGGGTAGACATCGTCCGGAAAGGTCATGGACACACGCCATGTGTCTAGATATCGAATCTGTTATTTTCATCACGCGCTTAGCGTCGAGTCACGGCTGCACAAAAGCGGGTTTATAGAAGTCACAGATTAGGACTTCGGTTTTCATTACTATCATCGCTAGAATATATAACGAGGCAGAGAACAGACTGCCAAGGGTGCAAACCCTCTCATCTACCAGCTTGGGTTAACAGCGGACGGGCTTCATTTCCATGCGGCGGCGTGGGGGTTTGGGAGTTAGGGTTGGTTTACTATGGGCAACACGGTGTGCGGAGCTATGATATTCAAATCCAGATCTTGAGGCATTTTACTGCAGATAACTGTCTTCTCTTTCAAGTAGACTCCAGAATTGTGGATGACCACAGCTCTCGTAGTGTCGTATAAGCGAAATGCGCCATCGTGTATTCTAGCGGCGGCCCAGCCCGCAGGCACGTCCATGAGTGTTAGGCAAAGCAAGCAAGCCAGCAAGCCAGCTTGAATGCAAGATTCCAATGCCAAGCTGTCGCCATCCGCTAGACGAGAACGCCGTCACACCTGACGTTCAACCAGTGAAAACGTGTGGGCAGCTTGGGGGTCCAGCTGCTGGGATTCGTCTCTTCCCAGCGTGATAAGAACCTTGGTAAGTTTGTAGATCTGTCAGCCCCCGCCCTCTATACAGTAGTGTGGTTGTCAAGGATGCTACCTGGTAATGTGGTGTAGACCAGCACTGTTACATTGACGTGGCGGTTTTTCAAGCTATGTCGACATCTAGAATCTGTACACTCGGGAATTTTATCTCCATGCTGTTTCCTATGACAAGCAGGCATGTCACTCACCGCAATGCATGTGTACCCTACCGTGAATCACATATTATAGGTACCCTACATGGCTATTGGGTCTACACTAGCAGCCATCTATGCACACGTATTCCGCAAAGTCAACGGCGGCGCATATAATCTGCAACTAGATAAAGTTACTACCCGCCCTGGGCGGCCAGAATCGGCAAGACTTCAGGCTCGTCTTCACTCAAAGTTCATACCAGATTCGTCCGTACACTAGTAACTTTCTTTATAATGCTGACTGCGGAACTCGTGCATCATATCCCAGCCACAGCAAATGATGCGATGAGTGCCCTGCGTTACCCACCAGTCACACTTATAGCTGTCCCCGGTGTACTTACGCTCGTCGCCGTCCTGGGTGACGCGAATGCCGATGCTAGTCACGAGTGTTTCGAAACATGCTGGGGACGGAGAGCTTGAAGAATACGACTTTCTCCTTGCAGAGCATCTAACTCATGTTCTTGTCTTTGGGACCAACCCCTCGTCATCTTTCCAAAGAGAACAACGAATTGGATGTTGGAGCGCTGGCTCTCCGTTCTAGACGCCCGGTGAGATCTAGTGGAATGACGGCATACCGACGACACACACATGCTTTCATGTCTTTCTTGTGTGACGTTGTAGTATAGTATTTCTACACCAGCACTGTAGGTGGACAGGTAGCTGCAAAGGCCAAATGTTTACTTTGCCGTCTACCTTCCGAGTTGGGTTGTGTATCTCGCTTGTGCTTACAATACCGATCTAGTGTCCACTGTGATATTCGGATAAAAGTTTCGAAGTAGGCTTAGTCCTTACGCTGACGTGACAGACTTCGGGTTCTTTTGCTGGGGATCCTTCGCAATTTTTCACCCAACATCATCATCACCGGCCGGGTGCACCTCTGTCTGGGATGCTCACAGTCGGCGACATGCAGATAATTCAATGAGAGAGCTAGATATACTCCTGCTCCTACCCGGCTTCTACCCATTCTACATTGTATCGTGCTTGTTGTTATTTGCCAGCGTTATTTGCATCGCATCCATATTCCGGGTTGTTCGAATGTACGGAAGCATGTCCCCCACTTCCCTGTCATTCTCCTGGCTCTAAAGCTATTTGGGATCTAGACTCGTGGATGAACCAATTATAAAAGCACGTGGCGAAGCGGGCAATATGAGATGCATATACGTACAGTACAGCATTATCTCAGCAGGTCAGCAAGGTTCTCCGCCGTCACAACACGCGACAGTGGATCTCGCAGACATCCGATCTACCGTATACTACACTACACAGGACCCAGCGGTGAAGAAAACGCACGCAATGAGGGATAAGTGCGCGGAAATACGTGCATCGCGCCAAGGAGAACGCGTACCCAATCGGTCCTCGGGGTTTCAAGTTCCCGGAAACGAGTCTTGGCTCGGAGATATCTCAGCTCTCGCTCCAAATAGCCCGAGGGTTGCCTACTGTAGGGTAGGTCGTCTTGGCCTCTGGGTGTGTATACGCAGTGTCTATCTAGGAAGGTCTTCCAAGTCGGCGTAAAAAGCGGCACCTCAGATAGGACAGTACAGCTGTCACTTGCTGGTAGGTAGTATAGGTTAGGTATCATGCCCCAAAAACAGCAGATATCAAGGCGCACGTGGTCAAATACCTATGCCCTGTGTTTGTTGCTGACCGACTCCACTCGGTGAAGGAGAGAGAGAGAGACTCAGATTCCCTGTTACCGCTGAAACCCAACATACACCATTCGCCGGTCCCGATGTGTGGAATCATCTCTCTACGAGTGGGTGTATACGATGCCACCCAACTTTATGCGTTGGCAACGTCGCCCGGCAAGTCTCGGTCGAAGAGGTCCCTTTCGCCCCTTGACGGTGGATGGATCGTTCTCGTAGAAATTATGTCGAAGAATAGGGACATATACCAAGCACGTTAATTACCCGCTTAGTATTATACAGATATCCTCTACGCAAACTAGTCTAGTAGAGAGATATAAGTAGATCTCCGAGATCCGGCGAGAATGTGAACTCGTCGAATTACTTTAACATGCCCCCATGTTTGAAACGAGTTGTCCGCCTTTTGTCCTAGGAATTCCAGCTTCCGAGTATCTCATGTCTGCTACATAACGGAGAACCGCCTCTAGCATGATGTATGATGTTTAGAGGTCTACTAGTATATGACGCGGTTAAAGCACGTCAGCCCGTTCCTGCAACTCAGCCACCCGCAGTTTGTGATAACTCACTCGCGAACTCCCGTCTCAGTTTTCGTGGTACACTAGAGCAGAGCCCCACGAGGCTTCGGATGTAATGGAGCGCCACATCTAGACTAGGGCGCGAGGCATTGACAACAGTGCGCACCGGCAGTGTACATAGGTCCCCGCTCTTCAGCCCAATATAACATGTCTAATGAGAGAATCTTTGGTTGGCGCAGACTTCGCGGCAATCTGGGTGACATGGCGGCGAAAAACAGGGGGTCCGCGCGCCCTCACCTCTACACCGACAGTGATGAAAAACTCATGCATTTGATTAAATACACTAGGCAGCCCTCTTCGCATACAGTAGTCACGGGTAGTCTGGATTACCCTGCCTCGTCTCTCACCTCGTCGGTGTCACGACCTCCTTCCCTCGTCGCACGATGTAGCTCTCCATTGGGAAGTACCGTGTCTGTCATCCGCACGCCGTAAAGCACTAGGCCGAAGATAGCGTCGTAAATACACGAACGTCCGCAGATGAAAATACTTGACCGACTTGTCCAGAAGCTGTGGGCCGCCGGTCAGTCCGTTTGCCACATCCATGCCAAAGATGGACCCGGTGAAGCTGCACAGCCTGCTTCACATTAGCGGAGTATGTATCACTAGGAGCAGGAGGCGGGAGGTGGCAGGACTTGTGTACCAAGTACACCGTTAGACCTGATGGTGGGCCGGTTTACTGATCATATCCTGTCTGCAGCTTGTCCCTCCCGAACGACCTCGAACAAACAACATGGCCGGACTACAAGCGCTATCAACTGCACGGCCCCGGCCCACCAAGACCTCACTCTCCACCATCTGCCTGCTCTGTCGCCACTTCCCGTACTAGGCTCTGAGAGAAACCAGGTGGCAAACGCGAGACAGACAACGAGGATCATCAAGCCCAGGATCCCTATCATGGTCGTCCCCGACGAACCTGCCCGTCCGCGCCGAATCGTACAGGGCAAAGTGCCTCGTCGTGTAGACGGTTCTTAAACCTAATACTGTGGCATAAGGCATTAAAGTTAGGGACTCTTTTCAAGCAGACCCCAATTTACTGGGTCAAGAATACGTCGGGAAGGAGAGCCGGATATCTCCTAGTCTCTCTCTCCCTCCAACAGTGGGCGGAACCATCCTAGCGAGGTTGTGGATAGAGTACTCACGCCGCCAGACTATAGATTCTGGACGCTCGAAGGGGTCTCAGCGACGTACAAAGCGTCGGCAATCGCCCAAGACACATTGATCGCAAGTCCGAGTATCGGCATGGGATACGGGCAAGTCTTCAAGGAGCGCGAGATCATGAGGATGTGTGCGAGATTCCAGAAGAGCATTATTCCATACAATGCCGGTGTTTCCGGGGTTGCTTTGAACGCGTTCTGAGCTCAGACAGACACACACAAAGCGTCGTCTTTTCTCCTCAACGATGGCTAGAGGGAGACGAAGATCGGGATGCTTGATGGACTCACTGCAAATGCCAGCACAAGCAGTTGAAGGCAATGCAAGCCATTCTGGCGCATGGCTGGGCGTAACGTCCGAAGGCCCTGTTCTGAAGCTCCGGAAGATGTGGAAGCCGACCTTGGAGTTCGTAGGTGATCGTGTTAGGAAGGAAAGGACAGGGCGCTCTGGAATAGCTGTGCACAATGGAGAGAGGAATGCTACCCTCGTGGGGAGATTTTGCTTGCGACCCATAGTGTAGCGGATACCCCTTGTCTCGTGGTACGGTATGTCTATGTTGTCTCCTCGTTTTCTTAGGTCCCGGGTAAGGTTCCGATATAACTCGATCTAGCAGCCGTGTCATAGTGACAAATCGAGTTGGTCTTAGCTGCAGAAACTTGTTGCCTTGCTGTTGTCTTGTGTAGAATCTTCTGCTTTGGGTAGATCTCCTACGGCTGCCCCCGATATATAAGAGGCTTGTAGTCCCTCAGGCAGATAGCTTTCTTGATTCATTATTAGTCAGTAAATCGAGTTCATATACGCGTAAGTCTTCTAGTCGCTGGATGATAGGCGGAGACATTAATACTGAATGCTCTAGTTCTCTATCACTACAGCTGATACACCGGCAGGTCAAATAATATTGTTATTTACCCACTAACTCTACGGAGGCCAGAGGCACTGGATACAGCATCATTACCATTACGACAAACGCAATTCTAAAGACTCTCCTTCGTGGTTGATCCCCGCGCGTTGACCGCACCGCCCCCTTTGCAGTCTATGTCTCTAGATCCCCAATTGTAGAAATACAATCTTCCTACTCCGGTGTTCCTACAGGTTTCAGGTCTGACGAACTACAATTCGTTACGCAGGGATGCATTGGTAATAGTAGTCGTTAAGGTACGTGCAGGTTCCTTGTGCGCATGTTGTTGCGCCAGTCCAGTTTATGCCGCCGCTACATAATTCGGTATTAGTAAATGCTACCTTTAAGAAAGCGATATAGGTAGAGAGTATTCGACGATAGAGGGGCCAAATCGTGGGATTGCACTCTTGACAATCATCTTTGAAGCAACTTACCATTGGCCGTACAAAGATGCACCTGAACCTGTCTGTGTCGGCGAAGCGGCTGTCGTGGTGGTGCTTGTAGTCGAGACTTTCGATGTCGCCGATGTGGTTGAAGATGCCGCCTTTGTCGAAGTGGTGGCAGCTTTGGTTGTTGAAGTTCCTGGATTCGAGCCTGAGCCTGAGCTATAGAGGGCTGGGCCAGGAATTGTGTAGCTGCTGAAAATCGTGTATGGGTTGAATAGGATACCACTGTGAGATCAATTAGTGAATCTTAACTTGGTCTGAAGGCAGAACCTCGGGTAGGTGATGATCATGCAAACTCCAAGTACAAGGACATGGCTTGGAGAGGAAATTGTTGTTCCTTTGAGTAGCATAAAGAGGGAAGAAGGTGACTTCGGCTGATACTTACGCATCGTCAGCTTTATAAAGATCGGTTCCCAGTGTTCCCGTGGGTCTATCAGTGCCTGATCCCGTAATAGCGATGTTAAAGCACTGCGGGTAGTTTTGTGCGCCGTCTAGAATTAATTAGTAATGAGGAGACTAATAGTCTGCATAATAAAACAGTCTAAGACTCCGAGGCATTGCGCAAACTCCCAGGTTAGAAATTCCAGCATCCGACCCCAGCCTATAAGCAAGGATAAGTCTCGAGACCACTTACTCAAAGAACCTCCTCCATGTAAAGCGATGACTAGGAAAAAGCTTAAAGTTAGTATGCGTTGACATGGGTTGGATATGAAGAGGATATGGAGGTGAACGAAGGCCGTGTTTAAACGTCCAATCGGCCGTAAATAGAGGAGCAGGGACTTAAAGAGATAGATTTGCGTACTCTCATGGCGAAAGATATAATTTCCGGCGGCGAGCGTCGACGGCACTGTGGTCGTCCACGTGCTATTATTCTCGATCAATTGTGCGGAAGCCCAGCCCGTGCTTGTGTCCCAACCCGCCTCATCGATCTTGACCCATTCTAACGTCGTCTTGTCAGCAGCAGCGCAGTCACCGCTGCATTCCGCTACGTATGTGAGGACCGGGCCAGTATCGTGCGGCCATGTTGTCCACTGGAATTCGACGGTGCCGCCGGCGGCCACGCTTGTCGTGGCGCTGCCAGGCTTAGCATTTTTGTGGCAGTTGATATCAGAGGTACCATAGTTATTGGGCTCCACAAAACCGTTGTCCAAGTCCTCCGCATACCAAGCGCTGATATCAGGCAGTGTGCCACCGTTTTGGACCAGATAATAATAGTCGAGCAGAAAGCCTTGGTTCCAAGTGCTGTCAGTCACAAAACCAGAAACAGTCCCGTGAGCCCGAGCCACAGTAGCGCACGTGGCGGCAAGTATGATAGACTTGAGTTTCATTCTCGTTATCAGCCAGAGGGGAGCTTAGTGGCGGCTGTTCGTAGATGAAGATAAATACCAAGCCTCGTTCGATCGGCCAGGGGAATAATGGAAGCAGGTGACCTGAACAACCCGGATGTGTGAGGAAAATAACGACACATCCTGCGAACCACTGCCATATTTAACATATTCGCTAGATGACATGGGAATAGGTACCTCGCTTGCGAGTGGTGGAGTTGGATATCTGACGACAAAGCGCCCCCCTGACGGCAACCACGAGACTCGCAGTTATGAAGAATACTGGTGGAATTAGAAGCGCCGAGCACACAACAAGAAGGTATACGCCTCCCTTCGGCTCTCCTTTCCCATGTTGGACATCACCCTTGGTGTTGTAAGCCAGATGTCAGCTAGCTTGCGTGGACCTCGACGTGCTAGCGCTTGGGATGAAACCGGAATTCCTTGCGTTTGGGTTGTCTTAGTGTACACTAAGCGAGCCGGCCATCGTTTCCCCCTTTTCTCTCCGCCACCGTTGGTTGATGAAAGTGCCCCGGGGGAGGGGGGCCGAAGAACTCGCAATGCCTACGTTATTCATTCTTTGATGCCAGAGCGCATGGATTCCGAGCTTCGCATACTAGAAGTATTTTCCAACTCTCTGCCTCGAGGAGAAATCTCAGGGTCGAAGCATATGATGGCCTTGGGAGTTATAAAGCTGTCTGCTATCATCCGCCACTTGGCAGTCGACCAGGTATTGATCTCACCATCGAAGGAAATACCACCTCCGTTCCGTATCGAGGAACATGTGTAACGGAGGTAGGTTCAGATCTCCGGTCCCAAGCCGGCAAAGGCGGAGTGTGAGCTTACATAATCTCGAGCCTGAATAAGTCCATTTAATAATGATAAGTTATCGAGAGAGCCTACCCGGATAACGCCAAGAAATGGGGACAACAACCGAAAAAGGCAATATTGTGCCGCAGTACCGGTACAGGCTACATGCAGAACACTCAGCTATTCTGCCAAGCACCCGCCCCGATCGATATGTCAGAGCACGGCCATAGGTTAGCGAAATACACCTACCTGCCGGTCCGTCCTTTCATTCCTGTGTACCTCTGTGCCTCCCACCGGGGCCGAGATGGCTAGCCTAGCAGAGCGACACCAAGCACTCCTTCGGTGGGTCGAGGCCGCGGGCGGACGTCTTCATCCTGCCGTCGAGATTTATCACGATGAGGTCACCAAAGGTTCCTTTCGTGTCAAGGAAGCCGGCGTGCTTGGGTCAGACGAGGACATCGTCTCTCTTCCGTTTTCCTGTTCTCTCTCCTATCTCAACGCCATCGCCGGCCACCCGAGCATCGCTGCAACCTCCCCGCCCATTGTCTCGGCGCCACGAGATGAGGCCGGCTTTTCGGCCGAGTTTCTGGGTAATGTGCCACCTCACGTTGTAGGCCGGTTCTTCCTCGTGCAGGAGTACCTCCGTCGAGAGGATTCAAGCTGGTGGCCGTACATTAGAACCCTTCCTCCGCCTGAGCACATGATAGATATGCTGCCTGTCGTCTGGCCGACAGGCGATGTTGAATTCCTCCGTGGCACCAACGCATACGTAGCAGTGCAAGAGATACGGTCGGCTCTGAAAAAGGAATACAAACAGGCTGTGAGGTTTCTGCCTGAAAGATTCCAGTACGAGTATACCAGGCCTCTCTACTACTGGGCATACTGCATTTTCACCATGAGAAGCTTCCGTCCGTCGCTCATCATTCCAGACGCAGACTCGCTCTCTCTTCCTTGCAAGATCGACGACTTCTCTATTCTATTGCCTCTCTTTGATATTGGCAACCACTCGCCGCTCGCCAAGATTGCCTGGGTAACCGACAAGGACTCGCGCACCTGCGCGTTCCGTTCTTGCCAGCCCTATTCGGCGAGACAGCAGGTTTATAACAACTACGGCATGAAGACCAATGCTGAGCTACTTCTCGGTTATGGCTTTATCCTCCCAGAGGCTGGGGATTTTCATAATGACTACGTTCATATCAAGACGAAAGCAAACCCCGCAGCTGGTGATCTCGATGCGTCACACATCGTGGCTTTACGGCCATTCTCACATCCAAGCTCGGTGGTAGGGCGTTCGAGACTGCTGGACCCGGGCCATCTCTCTTGCCTGCCCAATTTCTCGCATTTTCAAGACTCGCTCATTGCTGCTCTTTATGAGTCCATTGCGAGGCGCAACGATGAGACTTCTGATGTCAGTTTAACCGAGATCATGCAAGGCAGAATCCCTCGAGGCCTCCTAGAAGAAATCATTAACGCTCTGGGAACAAAACTTACGATAGATCTAGAAGAGATCGAGCGTCACGACCCGCCTTTCGAGGCAACAAACCAAAACCAGGAGTTGTCTTTACTGTATAGAAGCCAGTGCAAGAAGGTCCTGGATCATGCACTCGCTAGCCTCTCAAATGAACTGCTGGGTCCTGAGACCTGATCAATCCAGTCTTTGCCCGTCACGAGTCCGATATACTTCGCTAGGTCGTACTACGGACACCATCTCAAGCAATGCTACCAAATTGTACGATTGAAGTAGAACGGGCTCTAGCCCGAATAGACGAAGGAAAATAACAGCTTAACTACGAAAATCCGAACTCCAATCTAGGGGGTATCACAATCATGCTGGTCGCCATTCCACCTGTCCCGAAACTCGCGTGGTACCCCGCGGTATTACTAGAACGCCTCGTAACCTCCGCCCGCCTCCAGTTTTCGGGGAAATGCAATTAATATCCAGGACCGAACACCGCTAGGTCCTTTAGATAGGCCAAATCACCACCGGGTCGCGCAGGGTGCTGTCGGTTCGGCCGCAGCCAGTTGATGACCGATTCCGGTAACGTGGCCATATGCTCATTTAGCAGATCTAAGCATGCTTTTGAGGCTGGGACCGCTATAGTCAGTTGCCACCATCTATCTCATGCCGCGAGAGACAGGTCCGGAGCAGAACTTACGCCGCAATATGCTGACGTCCCCAGAGCTGAGTGCAGCACTCATCCTGGCGGAATTATAGCAGCCGAACCTTTGCTGGAGAGCCAGCATCCGTATCCAGAGCCTCTCGGGGTCACCGTTTGTCCCCTCCTCCAACGCCTTGACCGAAGCTCTCCGCCTGCTGATGTCGAGCGACGAACGCAGGGAACTCGGCGATGCGGACCTGGTGATGCGTAGATCGTCTATCGAACGTGTCGTCTCGGTTGACGTTGCAGGTCCGATGGGACACGGCGTGATAGCATCGATATCGTCCACCATCTTGAATCGCAGCTAGATAGGGGATTTCTGATCCGAAATCCTCCCGAAGTCTGAGTCCAGTGACCAGACGAAATGACGATAATTATAAACGGGCCTCACTCTTCCTATTTGGGGGGGTGCAGCCGGTTACTTTGGCGGGATCTATGTTCGACTCGCTGGTAAACAGAAGAGCCATGCAAGCCCAACGCACCCCTAGTCTCATTAAAAGGTTAAAGCAGGAGTATAAGTAGCGAATAAAACAAGGTTTTTAGTCTCAAACTTTGTCAAACGACAAGGCTTCGCAATGACGAATTTCTATCCCCCCCCGGACGGCTTTCCAACGGGGAACTACCTGGGAGATGGGGTTTCTGGGCCGGGGAAGGGCGCTCTTTTTCTATCCAACGAATGAGCCACCCGAGGCGTAGATCTATGCCCCAGTGGAAAAAAGCTTAAATGCGCCATCCAACAAAAGCAAGGTGAGGAAAGGAAAAGAAAGAAAAGAGAGAAATGATTAGTGGAGGGGGAATATATCGCCCCCCAGGAATGTCAGCGTGAGGGTTGCATTAGCGTTGCGACAGGGTGCATATGATACTCATTTTCATGGTGAGACCATTCACTTCTCTATGCCAAGTCAATCAGTTAGTCACCTAATGCGATGGAGGGTGGGGGAATGGACGGTGTGCATGTTTCTGTTTGATCCGGCAATGAGTCAGGTCGGAATAGCATCAGATATAGTATAGTAGCGTGATAGGGAGATGACACTGCATGACACCTTTTCCTACCCACTCTTCACTATACGCTACCTATAGTTACACTGCTGGTCTATGTGAGAGGTAGATGCTCTGTGCAATAATAGTACTAGCTCTACCTAGTGAGAGGGCGACTTATACGGTAGGTATGTATCTATTATTTATCATTAGCATTATTGTTTTAACCCCGTCTTCTGAGCTGTTTCTTGCGGGGTTGAAACAGAGGAAATCAAAGTAGGGCGGAAGGCAAGCATTACAGGGTATCTAGTAGGTATCTTAACAAGGCGTGAGGACGTGGCACCGTTCTTCACACGACTTGATAGGCAGGGTAGGGAATAAGCGAATATATCTGCTACCTTAGGTATATCAGATCTATACTATCTACTACCTATTAGCAGGCAAGTACATTTATATAATCAGGTATTAAGTCTCTACACTAGTATACATTCAGTAGGAGGTATCTGTATGTCTGCCTGCCTATATGTAATACTAAGAGAGTGGCGACAGGTTTCATGCGGCCCTGCGTGCGATCTCGTCGCCTACAGTAACGTACACAGACCCCGACCTATGTCGGTCTATATCTACACCAATCTTGGCGCGCTTGGTAGTGTTCGTTCGGTTTGCCTCTGGGAGAGTCTCGTGGTGGATTCATCAAGTACCTAAGCTAGGGGCTCCTCCTACCTATTCCAAGTCATTGTCCGTCGGCAATTCTGGCAGGCTGGCTGCATGGTTGCAGATCCTTCTCTTCAACTACCGATGCCACACCATGCTTGGGTAGATTTTGTAGCGTGGGACGTATTTAGTATAGGCACACCACCAACTACCTATACTAAGCGCCTACGCATACATTCTTCCTATCGACACTAGGTAACTACTTAGTAGTCAGGTAGCGTGGTGCATCTGTATCGAGCCGAGGCCAAGCGAACCTGTCACAAATCGCCAATCGGCTTGGTTTTCCACTAGGTACCGCGACCATCTATCCATGTCCTTATGATAGTGATCATCCCATCCCATCCCATCCCCCCCCCCTTCCTCCTCCTACCCGTCACCGGGTGCTGGCCGGGGCTCGGAATCCATTGCGGTGTATAGCGTCGACACAATAGCCCTGAGTACACTACTTGGGTAGGTCTCGAGCCATCCATCCATCGCCAGCATCCACATTCTTTCTTTCGCGGGTGACGCGATTACAGAACCCGGCAACTGTGGTCCGGTGGTCCGGTGGTCTGACCGGGACTTTCCTCAATAAGCTGATGATTCCGATTGCCGTTAATGCCTCATCAGGTCAGGCTGCCCGCTCGCCGGCGATGGCCGGTTGGGCTTGTCGCGATGTTCTTGTGAGCTTTTGAGGCGACGGCGGGAATGGTGACGATGGGGGCCAACACACACTAATCTAGCCTAGGCTAGGTGTAGGGAGTTAAAGCTGCCTTTGGGCGCGCTCTGCCAAGAGTTAACCCACCCACGATGTATATATACATCGTGTTGATCTTGGCGCTGCGAATAATGGTGGGGGCCGTATCATTTGACTCCTTAGAAACCTACACACCTATGTACCTATACCACCCAATGACCGATCATAGGGCCAAATTATATGGCCCTATCTGCCTACATATAGGTAATATAGATAGAACCTCGACTAGGTATAGATAGGTACAGCCATAATCCCCTCGGTGAGTTCTCTCTCAAGAGCCACGAGGCATCCAGGCGTGCAGATACACTCCCCCATTGTCGCAATATCGATGTCAGGAGTGCCTGCGTGTCAAGATAACGGAATGCCACAAGGAACAAGCAGCTGATCAGGTCATTCATTGATACACTCCTCATTACTACCGACTCGTTTGGGTATAAGTGGTTGGGTGACATGAACACGCACACTGCGCTAGAACTTCTTCCCAACTACACCAACCTCGGCCTACCTCTCAAGATATCACCGTGGCGAGTGGGTGGCCTGTCGAAAAACGCCGACAGGTTGCATCTTTGAATAATTGTCATCACCGTCGTCACAAATCAAGCCAACGGCCAAAGAGCCATTACCGGTTGCTGTCTAGTATACATAAGGGAATATGGACGGTAGGCAAACGACGCCGTCCACCAAGTTACCCCCACCACCAAGGCTCTGTGATTCTCTTTTACTCACCTCGTCCCGACCGGAAATATCCCCGGCTGGTTGTCCACCTGAGGTACTTGCTTGTGTTCGAACCGACTGGTGCGTTCCGAAACATACAGCTTTCCCCGCCATTCGCCGTGTAGCTTCCATCACTTCACCTGCCGTCTGTACGTCCTGCGAACAGAATCCACAGTGCTGCATACATGCATGTTAGAAGTCGATAGAGCGTAGACTATGGTGCCCTCGTATGTTGTGTGCCTGCACGCTTCGTTTCCTGTTCACCGGACCGGACATGCAGCATACTCGCTTTCCCTCTTTACTCTTCTTTCGTTGTTATTTGTTTATTGTTTGTTTTTGTAGTGACTCTCCCCCGATGCATTCGTTTTCCACTTGGCCGTCGTTTTAGTTCCCGTCATTGGCTTTGCTTGGGGATGGCATGGCTTCGATACCTCTCGTCCTCTTGTCTACGAACGCTTCCGTTGCTAGTATCCCGAGACCCGGACTTCCGCTTAGGTTCTTCGTACATGCAAGTCTGCTGCCGCACATCTACGCAGCTTACGAGCTTATCTACACAAAGGGAGGCTGACTGCGACGTGCGATTCGTGTGTACATTTGCCATGAACACTTCCTGACATGGCAACGATAGAACGCGAGCTCTCGTTATCTTCCCCTACTATGCATACATACATGCGTACACAATTACCCCGGTATGGACTTGCCCTATGCCTTCTCAAGACGGCCGGCGACGGTCTTCCAGTTGATGACATTCCAGATGGCGCTGAAGTATTCGGCCTTCCTGTTCTGGTATTGCAGGTAGTACGCATGTTCCCAGGCGTCGATGCCCAAGAGAGGCACGTAGTTACCGGTTACAGGGTCTTGGTTGGCTCGAGTGACGACCTGGAGGGTGCCAGCTGCCTTGTCCTTGATGAGCCAGGCCCAACCGCTGCCTTGGATGCCGGCCAGCGCAGTGTTGATCTGGCCCTGGAGGTTTTTGAAAGACCCGAAATCGCGATCGATGGCGGACTGGTAGGTGACGAGGTCAAGTCAGTAGGGTGGCCGTGACCATGACTTCTCTACCACGTACCTTGAGAGCACCCGAGGGCTCGCCTCCGCCGTCCTTGTTCGCCGGGGCCAGGTTCTCCCAGAAAAGGCTGTGGTTGATGTGGCCGCCGCCGTGGAAGTTGAGCAGAGGCGCAAGGGTGGCGGCCTTGGACTGATTTCCGTGTGCATTGGCTTCTCCGATCTGCTCCAGGGCGCTGTTGAGGCCGTTGACGTAGGTCTGGTGGTGGTTCTTGTGGTGGAGCTCCATGATCTTGCCCGAGATGTAGGGCTCGAGGGCGCCGTAGTCATCTGGGAGCGGGCATGACGTGTCAGTCCTGTCGGGTGAATGGACGGCAACTCACGCTGCTATGGACCTCGCTTACAGGGCAGATCGGGGAGCGTGGCCTTGCCGCGGACGAAGGAAGTGCTGGCTAGAGCTGCGACGGCCGGCTTGACGGAGCTTGCCCGCAGAGCTGCCCGCGCCGACGGGGCTGCACGGAAGAGGGTGGTGGTCATATTGAGTGTGCCGTTTGAAGATTGAATTTGGCGAATACAAGCAATTCAGCAGTCAATATACGTCTGCTATTGCGACGGCATTCGAAGGGGGAATTGGTCGTGGGATGTGAAGAGTACTTGGGCAGAATGACCAATTATAGATGCAGGCGGATGGTGCGGGTGGATGTCCTGAGAATGATGTCAATTAAATGTCGCCCTCCGCAGCTTACAAAGAGATTGTCACCTCGGTGTAAGTTCCAAGGTTGCACAAAAGCTCTAGGTATCCCTACCCGCTGGGTCTGTCGGGACTATCGGCATCGGCTGAGTATCGGATGCTCCGATGTTCCGATGTTCCAACTCCTGGTATGTGCATTTTCGACCGCGATATTTGCAATAATGCAATAATAGGGAAAAGTGCCCCGCGCGCAAATCGACTACCCCGCAATAAATGGTCGCGAGATTAGGACATAGGGACTGGGCATTGTATTTGGGTGCTTCACGTCGCGTGTAGCATTGCTCCCTGTACCTAATCCGTCAAAACTCGGGCATGGGATGAGTGTGGCTTTCCAGGCATAAGTAAATATGAGCCCTCTCCTCCAGTCAAATCGTAGATAGATGTTGCGGGCAATATGTCCTACTACGATATAGATGCCATATTGACCGACTCCGAGGTACGAACAATCATCTTCCTTTGTTTACCCCTTTCCTCTTCGCCCCTCGCCTGTCGTATCCGAAGCCTCACCGCCATCTTCCTTCTCGCGTCTCGCGTCTTCGCATGGCGCAACATAGTATCTCTCGAGTTTCTTTACTAACAGAAGACCGCCGCCTACTGTAGAAAGTGCCATGCAAGTTCGAGCTCGACGTCCCCGAATTAGGATACCTCGACAACAACCCGGCTCAGCCGCTCAAGAGCGGCACGACCATCGGCCTCCCGCTATGGCTTGCCGAGCTACTCGCTCTAGCCAATAGGGGGGCCCCTAGCAGCGCTGAAGAAGATGCCAGGTCCTTCGTCTCCCTGAACCTACCGCCGTCTCTGTCGAACGAGGTCATGTCCGCCCTCAAGGCTGATCCCCGCGCCGTGCCACTACGAGACCAGTCCCACAACTTCTACGGCCTAGGAACGCGCATGCTCGACTTGTTCGAGGAGAAGGAGATCTGCGCCATCCTACGACGCACCTTCGTTACCAGAGCGGCGGACATTGCTCTCCACGCGGGCAAGGCCGGGGCCACAGATGATATGGGCGTCGGCGCGGGAGAGGACTTCCTGCGTGGGCTTGAGGAGTGGGAACGGAAGTTATTCAAAAAAGCCCACGACGGTGCCAAGGGAACGAAAGAGTGGATGGAAGGCGTCAAGAAGCATTGAGCCTAGATCAAGAGTGTTGTTGCTATGCGCTCTCTGAATAAGCACACGAGTAGACTCCTAAAGTCATGTTTTATATCACAAGGGGTAGAGAGAGAGAGAGAGAGAGAGGGAGGGAGAGAGAGGGAGAGAGAATCCGAAAGTTTAATCTGTGCATGAAGATCTATTTCGGGGGACAAAAGCCATGAACAAAAGCAGGTACATTCATTCGATTTCAGGGTCGTATGGTCTTGGCTTGGCATATTGGTCTAGTAAGTAAGTTGTCTCGACGAGATGATGCAGCCACTGTGCGTAATACGGTAAAACACTGTATTCGACTCGGCCTGTCGCCCGGTACCCAGTACCCACTTCCTAGGAGGTAGGTACCTAGTATACGTTAGTACCTACCTAATCTACAAGATATCACCACGCGCCACTGGGTACTCATTTAGGTACATACCTACGTACTAGGTCCCTTAGGGACCAATGCTTCAAGACCTTTTTTATCCTCCCGTCTAACCCTCCACTTCACCCAGCGCTGCGCAATGCAGCGACAACTCGCATTGTCTTGCGGCTAAGGCTCTAGAGACTCGCTCTGAAGCATGTCCCTATTATTGGGGTCACTCTGATACCAGATCATCGCACACACCTACCTCAGCGCCGAGTCGCCATCACATACAACAACGACGACAACAGCACAGCGACACCCACAAGATGTCCTTCAACCACGCCAGTATATCAAAGGCTGATGCCGCCGCCTACTCGTCCTCGGATGGCGACGAGAGCGACAACGATGGACTGGCGCGACCAACTGTCGATCCCCGAGCCGACGAGTTCCTCGACTATAACCCTCGTAAACGTCGCAGAACTGGCCGCAACACAAAAGAGAGCGCTGCCTTGGGTATTTTTGGTTCTGATAGCGATGATGACGCCCCGGGTAAACGTTGGAAGTCCAAGCAGGATCTCCGGCACAGGAACGTGGCATTCGTTTCTGCTGGTCAGGAAACGCTGGACCAACAAGTTGACGACGACGACGATGAGCATGGCGAGGATGAGGACGAAGGATCTGGGGGCCGCGTTGGCCTTGGCGCGCAACGAGGAAACGCCACACGACATGTACAAGATGAAGAAGACGACGCTGGAGAGGAAGAAGAGGACGAGGACGAAGAGATGACTGGGCTTGGCCTGGGTTTTCGATCGTCAAAACAGGGGCTCGGGCTTGGTTGGGGCCAAACCGCCGCGACACGGACTGCCCCGAACGGTCTCGATAACACGCCTAGTAAGCGGTCGAACACCATCAAGACAAATTATGACGGTAGCACCCCCTTGGGGAAGAGCTTCGTCCCAACCTCCGCAAAGGAACCTGTCCTCAAGCCGAACATCGCCGATCATGAGCTATCCCCCGCGCCCCAGACCCCCAAGCCGAGTGCTTTTGGCGGTGGCTCTAAAACTCAATCCTTTGCCGCGCGTATGATGGCTAAGATGGGTTATGTTGAAGGGCAGGGTCTCGGTGCCGATGCCCAAGGTCGAGCCAGCATCATCGAAGCCACGCTACGCCCACAAGGCAACGTCGGTCTAGGTACCGTGCGGGAGAAATCCCAGCAAGAACTCAAGGAAGAGAAAAGACAGGCGCGCTTGCGAGGAGAGGACGTCCCTGATTCCGACGAGGAACGGAAGAGGGCGAAGCGCGAGAAGAAGAAGAAGAAGGCCGGAGAGAGTGGTTCGGGAAGCGGCATGGGCACACCCAGACGGTCCAAACCGAAATATATGACAGTCGGGGAAATTCAAAAGGCCGCACCTGGTCTCCACATACCGGAAGCATTTGCCCCCATCTTGGATATGACCGGACGTGATCAGAAGCTGCTGACATCTGGCTCTGGACTCCTAACTCCGACGGCGGGCGCCGAACTGGTGGAACAGACCGAGGCTCGAAAGCTGGCGAAGCGAGCTCAAGGCGATCTCGCCGCCTTTGTGGAGGAATGGAAGACGCTAGAAGAGAGGAAGGCGTGGCTTGATATGGAAGCCCTTCAACGCCAACAAGAAGTAGACGAGCTCGAAGGCGAATTCTCGTCTCTCCAGTTGTTTTCTCTTGTCCTCGACGAGGTCTGTCAGGCTGCACGAGAGCAGCAGTGGGATCCAGTCATCTCGGGACTCAAGAAAGCTGAAACCTCGGCTTCGAATTACCACGAAGAACTAGCTAGCATCGCGGTGGCTGGCATTCACCCCTTTCTCGCCAGCGCCACTCAGGGCTGGCAGCCCCTGGAAGACCCTAATTTAGGCAACTTTGCAACCGACCTCGTCGAGATTAAAAACCTACTCGGTATACAAACCAAGACAGCTAACGGAGGCATTGTCTCCAAATGGGGCCACGGCGAAGGAGATAGCTCAAGTCATTTCCCTGTGAGGTCCACTACCCCCTATGAGAGTATGATATACAAGCTCGTCTTTCCCAAACTCGCTACGGCCATATCACAGACCTGGAATGTCTACGATGCGACACCTCTTCTCGCAGTACTGGATAGATGGGAACCACTGTTTCCTGCCTTCGTTCGCTCTCAGCTGCTAGAACAGGTTGTTCGGAGACTCGAGAACGCCATCGCAAGCTGGAAACCCAAGAAGGAACGAAGTACACTACCACACCTGTGGCTGTTCCCCTGGCTCCAGCATTTGCCCCCGCATCACCTGGAGCCAAAAGGCACGGGTCTTGTCTCAGACGTCAGGCGGAAATTCCGACAAACGATCGATACTTGGCAGTTTGACAACGGAGTGGTTCCAGGGCTCAAGCAATGGCAAGATATCTTACGCCCTTCGAAATCACAAGATCAATGGAAACCTCTAGTCATGCATCACATTCTCCCCAGCATGGGCCGCTATATACGCACCAACTTCCGCGTCGACCCAGGCGACCAGGAGCTGTATCTGAAAATGCTACAAGGCGTCGTTAAATGGGTCGAGGTCATCTCATCCTCCATGATAGCCGAGGTCATCGTCGCAGAGGTTTTCCCCATGTGGCATGATGTGCTGCACCAGTGGCTCACCAGCGACGAGGCCAACTACGAAGAGATTGGCGCTTGGTTTGAGTGGTGGCACGACGACGTGTTCCCGCCTGAGATCGCGTCGCTCGAGAGCATCAAGGCCGAGTTTCAGCGCGGCACAATCATGATCGAAAAGGCGCTCGAGCTCGGCGACGAGGCCAAGCACCGCCTTCCTCGCCCCGAGACGCAGCCTGCGCGCAAGTCCCGTACCAGCAAACCGAAGACAGAACAGCAGAAGAGGCCAGAACCTGCGGTTCTAGCCCCGCTCCCCGAACCAGCAGAGCCGACCTTCCGTGACGAGGTTGAGGCCTGGTGTCAGGAGAACGATCTGCAATTCATCCCTATCCGCAAGGCCAACGAGCTCGGCAAGCATTACTTCCGCCTAACTGCTCGCTTGGACGGCAAAGGTGGCGTCTTGGCGTACTTTCGTGGCGGTGATGATGTCCTCGTTGTCGAGTCACGGAAGATAAACGGCGTATTTCGACGCGACGATAAAGCTGAATGGGGCGCTTTGCTTGCAACGCTTTTTGAGGAGGTTGAGGGGAGATGAGGTACTTGTATGTGTGGGGTGTGTCAGAGTCGGTGTCTAGGGTGCAATATAAGTAATTCAGTAACTAAGTAGGGAAAGAAATTTAAGCGATTAAGTGAATTCGTTACTTGTAGGCCTCAAGTGCCTGATGACTTGTTTGACGCGCTATGCGAAAGAAATGGAAAGCGGGTATGAGAGAGGTTGTACAGATAAGATCTGGCATGAGGGATGAAGAGGAACATTTGTTGTCGTAGAAGCATTCGGTTTTTAGGATAGGAATTTGAGGATTAGATCCGGGTTGTTGTTTCTTGTTGTTCAACCAAGTATACCAGCTCAACCGGCTCTTCTTCCTGCCTTTTTGTCTCTCTGCGTTTCCTCCTTTCTGTCTTTCCTGATCTGCTTTACTATCTTGAGGCTATCACCGTAACATACATAGAATCAGAAAAGGGGGCTAAAAGTTACTATTAGGTGCCACGTTATTACTACTAAGCTCTGAGTAGGTACAAACATGTAAGATTGTGTGCCTCTTCTTGGCATATAGAGAAGAGTAGACTAATGGTGACACGGACGTAGTACGGCGGGCGGCAGCCTTTAGACTCCGGGGCATTTCTTCTAGGTGCCAATTTCAGGTGTGCGGCGGACTTGAGCTCGACGGCCAGGATATTGTCACGAGCGTGAATGGAATCAATAACCTTGTCGTCGAGTGAGAGCAGGTCACAAAAATGCCACGAGCTAGGATTCCAGTCGTCATGGAAGCCGTTCAGGCTCGGAGCCACCATTCCTCAGGTCTAGCTCATGTGGTTCTCAGTGGTAGTCGCCCGGATGCTTTCGACACCGTCTTGCGAATCGAACGTAGGGATTGCTACAGATAGGAGAGCAGACACGACAGTGCGAGGGATTGTTGGAGGAGTGAGCTTGAACATAGTTGCACGGGAGGTGAAAGCAACGACATTCTGCATGTATGTTAGGGCATGGTATCGGTGCGGAGGGAAACAGAAGTTGCTTCAGTTGATAGAAACATTGGCATAGTGAATAAGCCCCCCAAGCCGTCCCGGGGAAATACTATTATTCTATGACATGAGTGGGATGCCTACAACTGTTATCAAGCAACTCAACTACCCAGCAGTAACACTTATGACAGAGAATCCCCGGGTCAGCTCTAGGATCGCAATTACGATGATTTCAAAGCCGAGAAGCTCATCTAAATAACATCACGCTATATCCTAAGAGAAAGGTAGGCATATTCTAATCTAGGCATGGGAATCTCGGTATCTTCGACAAGACGCTATATACATCAAGAGATGAGAGTGGATATGAGCAGGCTTTCTGTCACGACGAGTCACAAAAGTTCTAATCCCTTGACATAAAACCCATTCGTTTGTTCTGAGAGTTAGTCAGTTTCGAGAAAAGTATTATCGCTATTTGGAGAGCACAACCTCCTTCCAGCATCCCATTCCCGTTATAGCAAACCGTAGAGCAGAAGAAGGCCGAGACCAATATCCACAATAAAAAATACAGAGAGCATCCCGAGACAGCCCTGGGGTCCTCCAGTATGGGAATCGATATACACTATTAGGGGTTGGGCTCCATAGACCTTGGAATTTATTACCATTCACGGCGCCGTTAGTTGCGAATGGAAGACACAGGTTTTCGGGTTGCCCGCCCGTGCGTGATCCTCACAAGCGTGGCTAATGCTTCCATCTGGTAGGTGCTTGGTGGTTTCTGATGCCCAAACATCAAAATGTCAACAAGTTGATATAGTCCAGCGTGGGACTTCAGGATTTTCCGAGGTATTCTACTTCGGCGTGATCGCGCCCCAGAATTGGCAGACACCCTGTATGAACACAGATTTAACGTGTTCTAAGTTAGACCCGACTTGAATACACATAGCTTCACTGGTTATCTGGAAGGGGAAAATGCCTTTTAGATTGCAAACCCTGTGTGAAGACATCTTGTGGCGCGCTATAATAATACCGCCAAACCCTTTGAAGATCCCTAGGGGCCGCGATTGTTCTTTCAGCTTGCCCACGTACCTGTGTTCTAGACTAGATTAAAATCTCACGAGGGAGAGTGGAGAGGAAGATCTCGCCGTTTTTGATACTAAATGGGTATCAAGCAGTGGGGGTTCAGCTGCCTCGAGGAACCAGCTGCCTGGATACACGTGTAGCGAGTCGGCTCATCCTAGATCTTGGCCACCAGTCACCAATCAAGCAATCATTGTGATCGTCTCCAAAACCAAACATTCTCCGGGCTGCCATGATAGATACCTTGTACCACCTCAGGATTGAAGCTCTATCAAGGGCAGTAGAGTGTAACGCTTCGCTTAGCAAGCATTGCAGAAACTATTGGCATTGTCTTGTCTTTTGCAGATATGTACTGTGAGGGCCTCATTTAGGGCAATATTGTGGGGTGAGCAAGGTGCGAAGAAACTAGGACGGGCTTTTTCAGTGTATCCGCAAATGGCACGTCCACAGCCCTACGATGGAGAGAATGATAAATAGCAGAGAGCGGTAGACTTATGCTAGTGTATGTGCCCTCGTAGTCACCTCAAGTCGATATTCGGAACAACTTATACTGCCGTTATCATGACGACGACGCCCGAAGTGACCAAGGATCAGATTGGCGACAGCGGAGTGAGTATTATTGCAGAGACCCCCGAGGAGGATGATCAACCAGTCTTGTTCGATGCCGTCTCCGAGAAGAAGCTCTTGAGGAAGTGCGATTTACACGTCCTCCCGCCTATTACTTTTATTTTCTTCCTAGCCTTTCTCGACCGCACCAACATCGGTATGTGTTCTTTCAGCATCGTGATATTCAGCGGCGGTTCCCACTAACACTCGGGGTTTTCATCCGCAAGGCAATGCAAAGATTCAAGGGCTGACAAAAGACCTAAACTTGACGGGCCATGATTATAATATCGCTCTCTTCGTATTCTTTGTTCCTTACATTTTGTTCGAGGTCCCGGTGCGTTACCGCGTCTTCCCCTCCTCGTGGGGCAAGGCCCTTCCCGCCACTAAACCTGACGGCGAATAGTCGAATATTATCATCAAGCGCGTTGCGCCCTCGACATGGCTCAGTCTTGTCATGGTGCTTTGGGGTAAGTCCGTTTTTTCCCCGACGAGGTTGCGTACCTCAGTCGAGATGGCTGATTTCTCGACAAGGCATTGCCACCATTGGCCAGGGTTTAGTCAAGAACGTCGGAGGCTTGATCGCGACGCGGTTTTTGCTCGGGATATTCGAAGCTGGCGTTTTCCCAGGTCAGCAACTCTTTCAAAACCCAACCTCGTTTCCTTCGCGCACAGACGCCTCCTGACACTTGGCAGGCTGCGCTTACCTGATCAGCATGTATTACAAGCGTTTTGAACTTCAATGGCGAATGTCCATCTTCTTCTGCGCCGCTATCCTATCGGGAGCTGTCTCGGGGTTATTAGCTTATGGCATCGCCAACCTGGGAGGAGTTGGTGGCTATGGGGCATGGCGCTGGTAAGTCTTCATCCAAATTTGAACGTGGCGCAATTCCGCTCACCGGGGAACAGGATCTTTATTATAGAAGGCCTTTTTACCGTCCTTGTTGGAGTGGTATCCAAGTGGTGGATAACCGACTGGCCGGAAACCGCGAGATTTCTCAACGACGATGAGAGGAGCCTTCTTCTCGCACGCCTCGCCCAAGATACCGGCGAAGCAAAGAGTTGAGTCCTATTTTTTTGTTAGCTATTTCTTCATGCAAAGACCTGTGTTGAAACTCCCGGCGGTGCCTTCGCTCCTTTGTTCATCGTGTAGTTGACGTCGGTTTTCTAACTTTGCGATGCTAGTGGACGAACTGACTCCAAATGCCAGAAAACGAATATTATCCGACTGGAAGATATACACGGGAACATTCGCTTACTTAGGCATAGTGAATACGGGCTATTCCGGGTCTGTGAGTATTCATCTCCTACACCGAATAATCTTTGATCAATGACTTACCCTCCAGATAGTTTTTCATACCAACCATACTGAACGAGATGGGCTATGAGGCTACTGAGGCTCAGATACGAACCATACCAATTTTCGTAGTGGCGGCTGTAATATGCTTGGGAATAGCATACACAACTGATCGGCTGAAGCATCGGTACACATTCGTGATGTGTGGCCTAGCTATTTCCGCGGTGGGCTATAGTCTCCTACTTGGACAGCAACACCTCTCCGTGGGTGTGAAGTACTTTGCGCTCTTCTTGGTCGTGGGCGGCGGGCTTTCGGTACAGCCAATCACGATCGCATGGCTGGCCAACAATGTGTCTGGCCATTATAAGCGATCTGTTGCGGCCGCGACTCAAATCGGACTAGGAAACGGTGAGAAATATCATGTGCCCCTTTCTTCTTGTTTATGGGTTATTATTGTCGGAGAAGATCTACTCTTCGGACTGGTTACATACCCTACAGGCTCCCTTATACCCCAAGAACGATTGATGCCACATCCATTCGAGACATTACTAACTTTTATGTAACAGTGGGTGGCATCGTAGCGTCCAACATCTTTTTAGATAATGAAGCGCCTCGGTTTCAGACTGGGTATGGCGTGAGTCTTGGTTTCTTGGGCATATGTGCGGTAGCTTGCACCGTCTTATTCTTCGGGCTCAAGCGAGAGAACGAGAAAAGGGACCGTGGTGAACGCGACTACAGGCTTGGAAAGGGTGATGCTCACAATCTCGGCGATGACCATCCTCACTGGCGCTTTACTACCTAGAAACCCTCACTTAGCCATGATATCCTTACCTCTGGCCATACCTGAGTTGTATACACGCAGGGCGTACTGTCGTATCGACGTACCTACAGTCAACGAGCAATGTCATCTGTGAAGTTCATTCATGATCTGACAAATGGCGCTTCGTTTGCCCTACCGGCGCTCATAAAAGGTCTATGGTGGAAAATAGCAGTTTTTGACATCAACTCAATTCTAGACCTAGTCGCAATTCTGCGGTTGACTCTCAACATGAAGAAAAAGCAGGGCTTCCATAACAATAAGAATTAGTATCCTGTTCGATCAACCCGGCCATAGACCTAGTAATTCAACTAGGCTAACACGCTTCACAAAAAGCAATTTCGAGCTGTTCACTAAAGGGGTGGCGATACTATTATAGACCTACATAATTCAACATTTCAATATTTTCAAGAGAAGAGTAACAGCCCTGAAAAATCATCATGTCACGGAACACAACTGCAGCACCATACCGCAACACTACCAGCGAAAGTAGAACGTAGTCAAGTCGGGCGCTGAACCTGTCTATACCTATTACATAGGTACGTACTGTGACACATGGACCGTCAGCCCACGTCAACATCAGTAGCTCTATAAATGGGATATCTAATTCTCACTGTATATCAGAGAGAAGTGTTAGTCCATCACAACGACCGAGCTACGAGGGACCAACAATAGCTCCACGGCGCTTCCCTGTGCAGTGAGCATGTCGGTGGCGTTCTTGAATGAGACCCAGCAATGCTTCAAAGTAGTAAAGACGCCGGAACATTACGCATAGCGAGTGCAAAATAGTGGCGATAGAGCAGAAGCATACTGCGTGTCATGTGACTACCAGAATAAAGAAAATATTTTGAATATTGTCAGTGGAGGTCACCGGCGAAGATCTTGGCCCCTAGCGCAACAACCTGTTGTCCACAACACACGCGGTCCGACATTGCGCACCTGGGTAATTTTCCATGCCGAGTTAGTTCATGAGACACTTACTTTGTAGCTGGCAATAGCGTTCCTCGAGATTGAACTCTCGTCATCCAGATAAAATACTATTTTAACATTTTAGGACTTTGATTCTTGCTCGAGCGACAAATATATATATATATACATATTGGGAGTGATTGAAGAGTAAGAGGAAAACTATTTGGCTTCGCTACTCCTCATGAGAACAACTAGGTACGGCACAGAACCAATGGATAGAGCTAACATTGTTATTGGGCCCCTTTGTAATCAAGCATGTAGTTAGTAGTGACGTTTACGAAGCTCTAAAGATTTTGTGAATATATGTTATTTCCCGCTGGGTGATCTCTCTTCATTTCAAAGTGAATTAACAGTGGACGGCAGTCTGTGATTGGTCTTAGATAACGAGATGTTGGTGATCACAAAAGTCTACCGTACCGTGGTTGGTCTGAACGTTGAAGATTTTGAGTGAAGCTTTACAGAGACTTGCTAGATTCCAACGAGATGCCTATAGCTCACCTACGAGCGCTTGCGCGTCAAACTTCAGGGTTAATACATCAATGCCACCCTATTTTCCCTGAAGAGTTGCCCAAAGGGCTACTATTACTACGCTAAACTTAACCCTCTATAAATAAACCATTCTCCTTCCAGCTCTGTTGAGTCGGTTGTTGATTGCCGTGTAGGTACTGAATTACGACACAGCTATACGATTGCCTGGGTTAATGCTCTTAGGCAAGAGTGCCTAGATACAGTAGAGCTCCTCACCGCAAAAACAAATACCTGGCTATACTTACTAGGGATGATATATACATCAGGCTCCATGCTGTCGACTGTAGTATCTTTGGTCATGGCTGATTTGGTCTAATGGCTTATCCTCCGCTTTGGTACGAATAGAGGAGATAAGCTGCAGCTGCTGCAAGGGTTAATCTTCCTCGGATTCACACCATCCATTCTCATTGGTCTCGTGTAGAGGACATAACCACCTCGGGTTGAAGAAGTACCTTGCCACCTCTAGCAATAGGTACACAATCCAAGGACTTTGTATTGCCTTGGTGCACACTATTCATCGACATAGATAGGATTATAGAATTAATCTATGCTATTCTAGACCTCGTGATTGAATGAGAGGCCTGTTTCGTGAAATGTGCTTAGGTAGTCAAAATAGTCCATGTCCAACGGTGATCCCCCTGATCGAGTTTATGAGAGATGAAAGAATGCTAGCAATCACTTCAAATTGGTCATGGAAACGAGGAATTAACTGCCTGTTATGAGTCTAGGCTGAAAATCGAGTTGTCGACATATACTAATTACCAACTCAGTACTGTACACGGCCGGTACACTAGATACGAGATCCGGCTATCAGGGGTATAGAGAAATTGGGTGGGGTGAAGGATTATGGTCATTTCAAAAACAGTATACGAATTGCATCCTTCGCATGCTTTGTTGTTTCCAAGGCGTGAAAAAGAGGGAAAACAAATACTAATTGGGATACCCATTCAACAGACGATATAGGTAAAACGGATCTTAAAGAGAGACAGAAATAGAAAGATTTTAGCACGTCTGAATTTGACCTTGTACAAGATAGATACCGAGCACAACACTACGAAGAGTCTGGGTGATGCTCATGATGACTTATTTACTCGAGGCAAATTGTAGACTAATACTTTAAAGCCTCCTACCGTATATCTATATAGCTAAGTATGTGCATGGTTTAACTTAAACCGTGTGGACCTTTTAGGTTCTTATTAATTTATCGGTAGCTCATTCGCTAAGACGGCGAATTCTTCACTTCAAGCCGGAGGCTTCGCATCCTAGACAGATGCAATACAGATGTGTGAATATGCCAAATATACATACATAAAGGCTATATAATCTATTATCTCCAGTCGGGCAAATAAGAAGCGAGCCTAACGTGCCTAGCTTTAGAATACAGCGTGAAAGAGGCGTCTCCATGCAGGGAGTGTGGCAAGGTGCTGGCGGTGGGCATTGATATCATCCCAGTCGTGTTCGCGGCGACCAGTATCAACATCGATATCGGCGATACGCACCCAGCCCTTTCGCTTCCATATCAAGCCACCAATCCAGAACACGAGAACGACGGGAAGGGCGAGGTAGGTGTTGAACCAACCCTCCGCATCACCAAGGTTCTGTCCAATGGGCGAAACGGCCACGTAGAACTGGGGGAAGTTGTCAGCAACATGCATTTTCAGTCAGTGATAAGGGAAATTGTGTGAACTTACCTGAGCAGCTAGGACTAGGAAGATGAGGACCAAACCGAGGTATGATCCGTAGATTCCTCCTATGGCCTGGAATGGGATCTCGTCAAGGGTGTGGCCATGGTGAGCCCAGGCGTGCCGGAAGCGGACGTGAGCAAGACAAATCGAGCCCCAGGTGAAGAGTGCAGCAAGACCAGACAGAGCCTGCAGCCAAGAGAAGACGACTTCACTGCTGGAGGCTAATTGAATGTAGGCAAGACCACCGAAGACGAGAGAAAACATGACAGAAAAGAGGGGTCGGCCACTCTTGTCCACATATGTGAAGAGCTTCGGGGCATAGCCTTCCTGAGCCAGAGCAGTCAAGGTACGGCTGCCACCGTAGACACCGGACACACTGATAGAGATGACGGAAACCAAGATGACGACGTTCATGAAGTGATTGAAGCCGTACAGACCAGCATACTGTCCAACCAGCACAAATGGCGAGGCAGAAGTGTCGTCCGAGCTGGCGTTGAGCAAATGAGGATCAGTGTAAGGAATAAGCAGACCAACGAAGAGAAGACCGAGGACGTAGAATCTACAGCAGTCAGCGTCAGAATGTGCACCGAGACCCGAAGGTCTACATGGAGCGCGGGACGTACAGGGTGATACGCCAGAACACTTGCTTGATGGCACTGGGCAAAGCTTTGGCGGGGTTCGCGGACTCGGCGGCAGCCAGACCGACAAGCTCTGTTCCACTGAAGGCGAAGGCAGCAGTGACGAAGACGGAGCAGAAACCTTTGAAGCCGTTGGCAAAAGCACCAGGATCATAGAACAGCCGAGCGCCATAGTACTCGCTGTACCGGCCGTCACTGGGACCACCGCCGAGGACGAGAACGAAGGCGATAATGAGGAAGATGACGGTCGCGCTGAGCTTGATCAAAGCCGACCAGAACTCTTCCTCGGCATAACCGAGGGTACCGAAGACGTTGACAAAAATGATGAAAGCCCAAAAGACGCTGATCCACACAGCCGGGCTGATTTCGGCATTCCAGTAGGAGATGGAGATGGAGCAGACTGTCAACTCTAGAGGGACGACGACAAGCCATTGAAGCACGTAGTTCCAGCCGATAGCAAAACCCCAAGCGGGATCGATGAAGCGGCTAGAATACGTGTAGAAGCTACCAGAGACGGGATACATAACAGCGAGTTCACCAAGAGCATAGACTACCGAGCCAGGTCAGTACTCGAAGGATTGCCGGCGCAAAGCAGCAGGGTCGGGTGTCGATTCGTGGCGGTGCCCGAAGCAGGACGACAACTACGTACCGACGTTGAAGATCATGATACCAATAATCAAGAAATCGATGACGAGAAAACCAGGGCCCTGTCACATGAATTGGGCGTCAACAAAGGTAGTAAACCACGCGGCAGACGAGTCGACATTCGAAATGCCATGCTGCAGAGCCTGTGGCGGCGGAGAGCGAAGGGCGGACAGTCAAGAGCATCTGCATATACGTACTCCCTTCATCAGCGCGCTGCCGGAACCAACGAAGAAACCAGCACCGATCGAGCCTCCGATTGCGATCATGTGCAAATGGCGGGGTTTCATGGAACGATCGAGCTCGACGATGCCCCGACCGTAGTCGCGCATCTTGAACGACTCCATGTTCAAGCCATTTCGCGTGTAGAAATTCTCGGACCGAGCGGCGCCCTCGGCCTCGGCGGCGTGGGCATATGTCGGAGGATTGCCCTCCTTCTCGTCCTTGCTCGACATGGTCGGCGATGAGCGATGGGCGATGTGATCAGAGAGAGGGGGGAGGGGGGAAGGCGGGAAGAAAAGAGGAGTTCAGAATAGAGGGGAAGAATGAATAAAAAATAAAATAAAATAAAATAAAATAAAATAAAAAAGCTCAAAGAAGAGAGACGGTCAGCTGCTGGCTTTCCAGGCGATCGGCAAAGGCCAGTCAGACTTGCCACGGCGGAATGATGGGATGGCGAAGGAGACAAAAAGTGAGCCGGGGCGGCGAGAATGCGCGAGGGCAGCGCATGCGACACCTTTTATCCCATCTCCCGTACAACAGCTCTGAGATAAGAGTGCCACGGCTCGCACGTCGCCCACCACTCACGGACACTCCCGACAAACCCTTGATTCCTGGTATAAGTATGTACAGTACTGTACGAGAAGGCGTACCTACAGTGCACCAGCTGGACAGGGATAGTGACGGGGACAGGGACAGGGACAGGGACAGAGCGGACACGCCAAGGTTGGGGGGCTCTGGGGGGGGGCAGTGATCTCACTCGGTTAGAGCGCTGTCAGAGCTTGGCAGTGCTCTTGAACGACACTCGTACTTGTACGGTACCGTGAGATGGGAAGCCGGGGATAGGGGATGGGCAAGCGAGTCGCGTGATTGTACCGCCAATCTCCACCAAATTAGGAGTAGGTACGCTAGTGTAGGACTGGACAGTACCAGTAGAGTGCTGTGCAGAGAGACAGGCCGTTGGAAGATAGGTACACTATCTAGACCTTGTGCAACGCCTGAGTCAAATTGACGAATTCGTTGACCGAACACGATTTCAATTCGGTCGCTGCTTTGGGGCTAGATACAATGTTGGATGGGTCGAGGGGCTCTCTATATATATAGCAAGATGTAGATATAGTGTCGGTAATAGTGATAATAGTGTATACAACAAGTTTGACCCTATACATACCTGTATGTAAGAATGGATACATTGATACCTCGACGAGGTAAATGCTGTATCTCGGTGGTATAGTAGGTAAGTAAGTACTTGCACTCTACAGTACCTACCGACATGGTAGTATGGGTTTATGAAGATGTGAGGTGAAAGTACTATTGTGTAGAGATACACTCCCTACTTGGATCCAGGTAGTGTAGATACTCGAATCGAATCGACTTGACTTACCTTATCCCTGGAAAAAGAACAAAATGAAAGAGAAAAAAAAAGTGACTTCGTCTCCTATTTTACACACAATAGAGCCGTATATCTAAGACAGCTGTGCCCGATAGGTGTAGATAGAACGTTAGGGAGTGTCATAAATCCAACTAAGAGCTCGGACATGAGATAACATCTTACACTAACGGGTCCCAGTCTAACGGAACCAGCACAGCGTTTCTCATTTTGGCAGTAGATTCTCCGACAATGGACCTGGTAATGTTTGTGGGGACGGTTCTGCAGCGCAAGATAAGAGCTTGGAAGACGCATAATTTCCTATTGTACTCGGTATGGGTAAGTATGTACTAGTAGTCTGGTCGAAGTTCGGTGTGCTTATTACCGACCTAGCTTTTGTAGGCAGCTCGCAGCAGAGTGTCTGGTAGTATGCTTACTTAAGTAAGTACTTCCACAGGTAGGCATCACTAAGTAGGCATGGCCACTGATAATCCATACACTACCTGATCCTCCAAAGGTCGAACGCAACGATGACGACGCATGTGTCCCCACATGGCTGTCAGGATGCAAGGCTCTGTTTAAACCAGTGGAATCGTGATGACGGACGCATAAAACAAGATGGCATGCCTCGCACGTGGCCAAAAAACAAAAAGGAGGCCATACCTGGTTAGAGACTACCAGTCTTGCATCATATACGGCTGCACTTACACGGCAGAGTCGCAGCGAGGCTCGGCTGAGCCGACAGCACAAAGGATGGGCGGTACCGCGATGGGGACGATGAGGATGAGGATGAGGATGATAAACATGTACCTATCCATATTTCCGTACTATTTCCATATTCCTTCACGACATGTCGTTCTTCTCGCCTGCCTACCTACTACGCTAGTATAGACGAAGCTACGGGACGAAATAGCGTGCACTAGAACAGATATACAGTAGCGGCAATTATAGCGTAGAGTGGCGGACGCATACCAAGGGCGCCTCTTCACAAGAGTACCGGTACCAGAGTGTCCACTAACCCAACCTTAACTAGGTACTTCAGTAGGTGCCGGTACTGGGAGAGCTTCCAGTGTAGGGACTGCGGGGAGAAGTTCTAGAGAGTTTCCAGATGCAATTAATTCTCCGCACCGCCTCTGCGCTAGGTACCGCCTACCTACCGCCTACGGCCTATTGCCCACGACACCGCCTAATGTAGGTTAGTGCATTCGTACCGAGTGCGGTGATTCTTGCAGGACCAAGACGTGCTCCTGAGTTGTCATCTTCACCCCGCCTGCGTCCCAACTGGACCCAATTGGCCACTGGCCTGAAACACCTTCCACTTAAGGCTAAGATGCGCCGACGGTCCGACTAAGCAGAAAGAAGCAATCGCGAAGAAGTTTTCTGGAAAACGGGGAAAAGACTGGGTTGGAAGCTGTTGGATAGTTCGTTCTTGGCTGTGCTGTGCCACAGATTGCAGAGAAAAGCGCTCGGCATGGCCGGCAACGGGACCGAGACAGACACCGAGTGTCAATGTCCTACATATAATACGCACGCGCCTGTGCCTACACCCATCCATCCAACCAGCCAATGCCGTGTATTCGTTACCACCTGTGCCATCTCGTGTGTGTGTCTTGGTATCTACAAATTACGCCCAGAACAGGTAGTACCCATCTCGCCAGGGAGGCAGTGTACCCAGCATATCCGAGACACTCACCATCTGCAGAACCACAGATCACAAACGGGTAGGAGCGTGGTGGATAGATGATGACGAGGGGCAACAGTAGTGATGATAATGCCTCTTGTATTATTAACGTGGCATATATACTACGATGTAGTAGTGTAGTGTAGCAGTTGTGTAGCGGGCAATTCCTGATTGATAGGTACATGTTCATCGAGAGCGCGTCAAGGGCCATGTCAGTGTCGATGCTCATAGCGAAGGAGACGGGCCGACAACAACGGCACCGCAGCCGCATGCAGTAAGCAGCACTGCGTTGGTGCCGGTATTGTTCTGTCCCAGCTTCCAAGACATGTAAACCTACACGTCTGGAAGATCGCGAACCAATCCCAGAACGCGCTCCAACCTCCAATCTCCAACCTCTACAACTCTATATACTACGATTCCTACCCACCACCTAGGAGTGGTACTACCCAGCAATATAGATAACCGTATTATCGAAGGCCAAGTCGAGCCACATGCAAAGCGCCTGGAATGGGTCAGGTACCCCAGAGCAGGAAACCCCTGTGTCATGATATTTCGTACGTAATAGCGCCTCGGCTTCGTTACTTTGTTGGCAATTCACCCAGGTCTATGTCTGTGACCTAGCCTAGCCAAGGAGCTGCCAATCGATCGGATATGGCTACAACCTCGCGGGGTAGGGATCTCGTTTGTTTATCACATCCTTTTATTATCCTGTCTTATTTGCCAATTGCATGTTGAACAGGAATGAGAAAGAATCATGATAAAAAAAAAACCGAGGGCTTAAGCAGAATGCAGCATCGTAATAACAAGTCCTGGTAGATGTTGTAATGCGCGGTATTTATCCAATTCCAATACCAAGACCGTCATATCGCTTCCGTCAGTTGTACTGTTGTAGAGAATAACAGTCAGTACACTACCTCACACGGTGGTTACTCTCCTCGTACGGTCGTACCCTAGACTCCCCACTACTACTACATATACATAATACTAATTCATGACAGTAGGTCTCGTGGTAAGCCAACGACGAATCACATGTTCCGGGAAGTAAGCGTCCAGGTTATCTATGTAGTATAGGACGACCGTAGAACAAGAACCGTTTATCGTCGGGACTGAGGCGCATGGCCAGAGGTTTTTCAGAACTTCTCCTGGAATATACTCCTGCGGGATTATCCGCCAAGAGAGAGAATGAATTCCCCACAACATCCCAGTTGTAAATTAGCTATCTAGATAGTGTGTGTACTGGGCTTCAATACAACACCATTATACTACTGATAGGATCCCAGGCATGTGGAGGGGCTTTGTTTGCAAAGCCTGGGAGCCATGTTGCCATGTCTCAATCCACATGGCATCATCCTCTCCTCCAAGGCTAATTACTTTTTTGCTCGGCTTACAAAATGGCTCGTGTGTTTGTTCGGCTATTTTTACTTTGATTCGTCTGTCCATCATGAGTGGTTTTTTGCCTTCGTTCAAATACCTACAAGTGCGTACGCATAAGACGGCCTGCCAGTGGCTAACATCTCGGTCGCCTCATTATGGCGCGTGCTAACTAACCCAGGACAAAAATCCGTCAGCTCGGCTCGCCGACACTGCCTCGGAGCGCCTCGAACAACACGACTTGTATACCACCTACCTAGAGCATCGCCGACCGCCCTGAAGACCGACCCAATCTACTCGCCAAGTCCCCGTCCAACTAATAATGAGTACCTGGATGGCACGGTGTCGTTCATCGGGTCCCGTCGATTTTCGTCGTTTCATAATAAATCTTTCCACCATATATCAACGCTAAGGATGTAAGGCAAGGGGCCCCAGACTCTCCAGGCCACATCGTTCGATGGGTCCGGAGTGTTCTCGAGGAACGACGCTCGGGCGCCACTAAGCTGATCGGCACGGCTGCTCGCCTGTCTACTCAGCCACTTTCGCCATTCAACGTCCGCTAACCGCCACTTCCGTACCACCAGTCAGCCTTCGAGTTACCTTGGGAGGGGGCGGGTTGTCGAGAGGGGGGATATTCAAACTATCATGACACACTGAAAGAGTTGCTGTCGCCCTAACTGACGCCTTGCTTTTGAGCTGGTGCTCTGGGAGAACAAGCCACTGACCTCCTCCGGTGCCTTTTCGGGCACCTGTTGTCCCAGCATCCTAGCATGAGCCCAGAACTGGACCTGGCGGAGCCGTTTCCGTAGCAGATCACATCGGAAGCTAGAATACTCCCAGCATGCCTTCATCAGCTCTACTTCCCCTTCTCGGGTGAGGTTGGGCCGATGATCAGTCCGTGGCCGCACTTCCATCTCCTGGAGTATGAACTTGATGATATCCAGTTCCTTCTTCGACGTGTCCAGGTCTTGGTTAAGGTCGACTGTAGCTTCCATCAGCCAGTCAGAACCTTCAATGTTATCGGTGCCTTCGTGCTCGTCTCGGCCAGCGCTCGCTACTGGTTGTGTGCCGTGCGAGAACTCGCCGGTTTCCTCAGTCTCGTAGCTGTCAATGTAGATATCAGGCACTGCCGAGCCTGCAGCGGTTTCTCCAGAAGCACGTCCTTTGCTCATTTTCGATGACAGTGACTAACACGTCCAATTCTACTATTGGTGCACCTAGTGATTGTATTCGTCGTCAAACTGCGCTTGATCATGGTTCTTTCGAAAGATGGGATCTCACAATGAAGTATCCGTTGGAGAGAACCCTAACGTCTACCCGCTTTATCCACCACGCCATCCACCAGCGCGAGCTTCGGACAAAACAAACCCGGATATGAACTAACTAAAAGCAATCTTTGGTTGACAAAGAACTCTCCGCATCGCTATTTTCTCAGTGTTGTGCTACTTGCCTCTGGAATTGAAGGGAGGGCAAGACAAAGGAAGGAGATATATATGATCAAGGACTACCATACGAAGCGATTTCGACCTTTTGTGCAACAACAAGAATCTATACATAATCATACACTTGACCTACGAAGGCCTGACACTCAGACTTAAAGAGCCATCTAAAGTCGAGGCAGTTGTTATAGAAACTGGCATGAATTATCTACTAACACTCAGGCGTACTACGTATTGTTTGGTCTCGTTGCACCGCTTCTCTATGTTGAAAGTGAACTGTATCAAGGAGTCGCTTCACGTACTTGTACAAGACCAAGGGCACCAAGGGCACGGACATACCGTTCATGTATATTATTGAGGTCTTCCCACCTTCTCTCACGGAGTAGTAAGTTGAATGTAACGCTCATATGGCAATCGTTTCACCGCATTAGAACAGAGTAAAGCGCTTCGTGCTCTGTTAGCCGAGGGCATCTGTTGAGGAGTACGGAGGTTCTCACGCAACAGCACTTATTCATAACATACCTTTACTGTGACTCGTATTACCTAGAATAACAAGAGTTTAGCCATCCAAGCAAGCCAGAAGCCGCAATACTAGATAATATCGAGAAACGAGTCACTTGTATACTTCATAATATTTACGCTCGCGTCGAGTCGCACTCCACTTCATACTATACTATCTATCGTAAATATTAATGTCATCGCTTAGAGAGTTACAAGGCTACAATCAAAAACTCACCCTATCGCATGCATTCCATGTGTAGTACCTAATTATTACGGTACCACGTATATTGGGCAAAATATGTTTTGTATATGGTTAACAAAGCAACACCGGTTCATGACATTCATTAGCTTTACTTTGATTATAACTTACAATTTGCATGCATGTACATATTCAGTGATGGCCCAAGTGGAATTTCTCGGGGTTCTTATCAAATTTTAGCTTGTCTAGTGGTTCCCAAGCCTGTCTATAGAATTATGGGAAAGCAAAGCTTAAAAAGTTTATTACTAGACCTCCTAAAACTCTATATTGAACTTTAACCCTCCTATTAGTCAGTTCAGTATTTGCAGCTTATCTATTAGTTAGAATTACTATCAGAAATTAACTATAACTTGAAATCAGAGTTCGTAGCTTACATACTTTGTAGTAACTATAGACTTTGAAGCCTTCTAAATAGCTTCAAATCGTCTTGCGAAAGTATTAAAAAATAAGGGAAAGTAGTTAAAAAAAGGTCCCAGGGGAGGAAGTCTCCCCTAGTAGTTAGAAATTTATTATTATTTGAAATTGAAGTGCTTTGCACTTTGATTTACAGCGTATTTAATTTAAAATAGAGCTTTGCTAGCAAAGCTTTTTATTTTAGGGACATAACTTGGCCCTACCCTGCATTTTCTATATCTTTGACGCAGCTTGTCTGACCTTCGTGTATATTATATAATCATTCACGCTTGCTTTTTCTTTTAATAATAAAAACCTTATTACAGCCATTCATACTCTTCGTTCTCTCCACCATATATGAGCGCTTAGCGAGAGGCGGCGAGATCTCCAAATTCCTCGATTATTTAAACAGCAAAAGGCCTAATTATACGTCATCCATTCCAAAACATCAAGGTTCGGTGGACTCGTCACCCCCCATAAAACGCATTACGCTGGTGCCGAGCCGTGACCAGCATAGGAGCAATAACCACGCCTTCCGAAGACGCCCCGTCACGATCAACTGCCCCTCGATACCCCGTCTGGCGCAGGCCGCCGCCGTCGGCGAGATCTCGGCTGGCTGCGATGTCCCTGGCAAGTTGCTCTCTGCGATATCTCCTCGCTCTCAAATCCTGACTGCGAAATACACAATCCTGTTAGTATATATACATACATTCCCCCTTGCGACAAAGCGAGAAAAAAAGACGGGCAAGGTTATCTCAGACTACTTACTTACCGATAAGCAGCGGCCAAAGCACTCATCCGCTCTTTGCCTTGGACCCGCAGATTGAGCGGTCTGGTGCGGTAGATGAGGCGCTGGCACTCCTCCTCGGCCGCGCGGGCGGCCTTGCACTCGGCGCAGTTGTCGCCGCTGTGAATGACATCGTAGTCGAGGCGCTTCGGGGCGCAGGGCCGGCCGTTCTCGGCGGCGTGGCACGGCACCACGTGTGCCCGGTGGTTGAATTCTCGGGCACATTCGTAGCAGGCGTTAAATGCCGTTCCGGACCAACACATCTCCGTCTTCTGTCCTTTGGCCGGGTTCGGACTTCACTCCTTGCCCTTTTCTTTCTGTTTCCTGCCTGCCTGCCCCCTCTAGCTTGTCTGCGCTTTTATCCTGCTCCCTCCTATCGGAAGGCCAAATCAGGGAAGTTGAAAAAACAAGGGAGGGAAAACCTCAATTTGCGGAATTGGAACCGCAGTATTACTAAATGATCGGTAGATATAGAAATAGAAGACGCCGAGACGCGGGATATCTCTGCATTTCCGCATTTAAGTAGCTATCAAATCTTGCGCAAGCCTCTTTGTTCGGTTGAAGCCCATTGTGTTTCAAGAAAGGGGGGGTTGTTCGACCTGGAACAAGGGTGATCAAAGGATCGCCGACTAACACTAACAACCAAAAACGTTTAGCTATTGATTTTGTCTTTCCGGTTGTAATGCTATGATCTGACTGCGGGTTGAACGAAAGAGCTAGGTAGGTTTGTTGAGTCTGGGCAAGATATTACATATAACGCCGTAAATGTCTAGTGGAGGTAGGCAATTTAGGTTCGCGTGTCCCGTTGTCGCACATGAGCGATATGATCATTTGCTTAAGAATATGACTCGATACAAATCGACATGCAGAAACAGGGCTTCTACCTTTTTTACGAGCACTGAACAGTGAACCTTTCGGCCTCTCCCGCCATCTAACTGGAGAAACGCGAATAGAAGACAGAGATAGTATAGGCTATAAAACAACTATTTGCGGATGGGGTGGCCCCAATCTATCCCGCGGAAAACAAGGAATCCCGGCGCCTCCATGACGTACATGAATGAACGCCGTTTCGAATCGACGTCCATCTATTCCAACGAGGTAACGTTACGGGTATCATCGAAGTGGAGAAAAAAGGGGGAGAAACAAGAACAAAAAACAAGTCCTGGAGGGTAACCAGTTGACTTAAATAACCATTTGGCATGGCATGACAGAATCATGGATAGCAGTTGAGTTCCTGAGCAAAGGCCCTTTCTGATCACAGGTGCCCCTGAATCCAAATTTAAATCCGATTTCCAAATCCTTCCCTTCCCCTTTCCCGCCTCTATACTTGCGAAACATCAGCCATGGTTGGGAGTTCGTACTCGTGAGTCATTGTGTCTAGGTATATCATAAGGAAAAAAGTAAATCAGAGGTAAACGAGACGGGACGAGGGAAAGGAAGGTCTTCGCCGACCTTCCACGAGCAAATGCACCCAGGGGAGGCCCTAATATTCCATAATTCAATACAATGTCTTTCTATGAACACCATCAGCGGATGTGGGCGGCGTGGAAACGCCTTCGCGATCGTCAGCCGTGCTGCCAAGCGTCGACAGCGACTCCAAGGAATTATTCCCGTGGGGATTTATCCCGCGGTGCGGATGAAGCCGCGGAGGTGCCGAGAGACTGTTCACTGCGGCATCGTTTGCTCCCGTCCCTGTCCCCACGGTGAGCTTCCGGAAGTTCTTCCCCCAAGTCGACGGAGTGCGTGAGGGATTGCGCTTTAAGAAACTCCGACGGTGCCGTAGCTGCGTCTCTTGCTGCTTAGCGATGATCAGCTCGTACTGCTGCATCATCGTCGGGTGATCGATGATCTCCTCCGTCGTGTAGACCTTTTGCTCGAGGCCCGGGAATCGCGGTACTTTCTGTGTGTAGTAGCGGGCTAGCTCGGCCGCTGGCATGTGAGCGCCCCAGATCTCGTAGAAGGGCACCGAGCGGATGTCGGCTACCTGCAGACTCTGGGCGCCGAGAACGACGTCCCAAGCGGCCGCGATAACGCTGTGAGCCGCTCGAGCGTGGTCCGGGTCGACTGAGAGTACAGGGGATAGGACACTACTTTCGCGCTTGGGTGCTGGTAGTGGGATGCGCGGCGTCGTGTAACTGTCGTTGAGGCCCTTGAGCATCATTGGGTCCCTCACGAAGTCGGAGTTGGTAAGGAGGGAGATGGTGGAGCAGAGCATCCTCAAGACTTCTTCGGCGAAGAAGGACTGGATTTTCTTTTCGCAGTACGTGACGGAGACTTCGACTTGCTTCGACCCGGCCATCATGGTCTGTACGAAAACATCCGAGTCCTCGTGGCTTAGGCCTATCATATCGAGCGAACAGGTAGCCTCACCGATGGTAAAGTTGAGAAGCTTGTAGCGCTCCGACTGTCTCTGGTGATGGACGACGGTGCTGAAGCGGGTCCAAGATGGCCAGGCGGTGCAATTCTGGATGACGTCGGCCGTCTGGAGGTTTTCGTAAGGAATACTAGCCACGTATTGACTCTGTATGTTCTTAAAATACTCGAGGGGCGCAACAGGGAAATCGGGTATTCGTGTTCGTACGGGTATCACGTTACCCTTCGGTCCAACCACGCTCGAGATGGTTTGGCCATTGGCAAGACTTAAATGCCTGCCCTCGACCATATAGCCAAACACGACGTCGTCGGTGCCAGACAAGTTCGACAGCACGATGGACCACGCGCCCCTGAGGACGGATTCAAAAGGTATGCCGAAGTTCTGTAGGGATCCGATCGACGTCTTTTGTTGGAGCGTCTTCGGACTCGAGTTAGCGACGGGCAGCGATGGCTGAGAGACAACCTGTGTTATCGATGCGCCCTCGAGAAGGGAGCGCCAATATTCCGTAGCTCCACTGGCATACGTGGAGCGCACCGCCCTGATGACTTCGCAGAAGCCGGTGCTCTGAGTAACTGGACCGGTCTGTCGGTAGAAGCGGCCAAGGTCACGCACCAAGATTGGGATGGAGAGATCGTCGTATTGAGCACGCGACAGTCTCATCACGAGGATGGAGCTCCTGCCGGCGTCGAGGAAGGAAAACTTCGTAACGGGTCGGCGGAAGTCGATGGGCAGTGGCTGATCTCGCTTGACGAGCTTCACGGCGAGATTATTCAAGCGCCAGTTCTGGCACTGATACCGGAGAAACTCGGGTCGGTAAGACCGAAGAACTGTCTGGTAGACCTGGCGGCTATGGGACACGAATGCGGTTCGTAGTATCGGATGGGCTTTGGTCAACATGAAGCATGCGTTTTCGAGTTTATGCCAGCTTAAGTACCCTGTGGCGCTGAGCAAAAAGTAGGATACATTGCCCCGTGCTTGCAGCATGGCAGACTCGACAAACATGGTCTGAAGAGAGGATGCTTCGGCCACATCTTCGATGACACTTCGATCGGAGCCGAGTTTTGGTGCTGCCGTCGCGTCTGATGAGCCGTTTGATGCAACGTATCCTCCTTGGTCCGGTTTAACGCGATTGGCCGTAGGAATCTGGAAGTTAGCAAGCCCCTTACATAGTTCGGACAAGGTGCGGTTCTGTAGGATATCGGTTATAGATATGTCTATCCCCCGTTGACGGCACATAACCACGAGACTGTGGGCCATCACAATATCCCCGCCTAACGTCATAAACCCAGCGTCCGCCGTTATGGATGCTTGGTCGTCGATGCCTAGGACCCTAGCCCAAAGAGCCCGCATCTGCTGTTCCGCTTGCGTTAGGGGCAACGGTTGGAGATCGGCGGGTTGCATATCATGTATACTTTCGACCTCGGCGAGGGCCAGCAGTTGTTGCCGCGATAGGCCCACGATCAGCTTCTGAAGCCCTTGCCTGTTCACTCTCAACGAGAGTGTTAAGGGTAATCGTCGAACGGGAACAAAAGCCAACGGCAGTGGGATAGTGTTACGAAGGGCTGAGTTGACGATTTGTTTGTAATAAAACAGTCTCTGCCGCGTTGTATCGTCAAGGTTGGTAAGATCTTCCCTTCCCTCAAGAAACTGGTCGCCAAGTTCGACGAACACGGCGAGAACGGGAGTGGAATTCGTATCCTTAAAGGCGACTGTCTCGATTACGACATCTACACCATCGCCAATACACCGCCGAAGCTGCGACTCCATCTCCAACACACGGAAAGATTTCCCCTTAACCCCGCCTCTCTCGCCCTCAGGTATGATGAATTCGATCTCGCCTTTTTCCCGGTAACGCACGAGCCGGCCTGTCCTGAGAAGGCGACTGCCCGATTGCTCGAGCAATGACTGGGCTCGAGCGGCGCTCCTCCTCACGAATATATCGAAATCTAGGTTTCCCATATCAAGCGAGTTGGATATAGCGAGGGTGGACCCTCCGATCACGAGCTCTCCGACTGCGCCAACCGGCATGAGTCGGTTGTGATCCTCTGGACTCACGATCCAGAAGTTTCCACAGAAGGGGTTACCGAAACCCGGCGTCAGAGGTGACCCCGTCATCTCCGTCGCTGAAAGGCCGAGCGGGCAGGCTCCGGCGGAACCATAGACGAGAACCACCTTGGCTTTCCCTGCCCACCGCGAGTAGGCCTCTGCATCGAGGTGGGTTGCACGGAAGCAGACTACGGCTATGTCCGGCAGCATGTTGGGATCTACCTTCTGTGAGAGCGGCGGCGTGAGATACGTCCAGTTCACCCTCATACTCAGGGCAGCAGTTGTAAAGCCGGAGATCCTCTCACAGGAAGCGGGTATACAGACACAGCCACCATTTACGAGGGTCGTGAATATTTCAGCCAATGAAACATCAATACTATAGGAGGAGAGTTGCATCACTCGACTTGACGGGTTGATTCGAAGTGTAGGACCTTGACCAGCGCAAGCGGTCGCTAGGGCCCCTTGACTGTAGGACACAGCCTTGCAATTCTTCGGGCTCGTGGGGGTTAGGAGGATACAGGCTATGTCGTGTGGTCTTGTCGGCACGGGTGTCGGCAATTCAACTGCTTGCACATATGGCGACAGGATAGTCTGCTCATTGACCGCGATGGTGGGGCAACCCGAGCTTTCGAAGTAGCCTCGGACACTGTCCGAGGCTAAGATGAAGCCCCGGTGAATGACTTGTACGATCCAGGGGAACATGTCCGTAGCCTCGGCATCGATGGGGATAAGGATGCCACCCACCCTTAAGAGAAGGGACGTTAGTTAAACAGTGTTCGTTTTTCTGAGCACCTAGTGCATCGACTTACATTAAAACGGATAACATGGCGACTATGGCCCATCGACTCTTGTCGACAACAACGGGCAACGGCATATGAGGTCTGACGCCGAGGTTTAGCAGGTGGTGAGCAAGACCCCGAGATAGTTTGCAAAGCTCGGCGTAGGTCAATGTACCATCAAAGCCGCATACAGCCTGAATGTCGGCGTTCTTATGTGCCTGTGCGGCGATAAGCGTTGCGAGATGTTCATTCTGCATGTCGATTTGGGGCATGCTATTCCACGCTAATATTTGATTGTGGTCATGCTCGGTGAATAGATCTGACTCTCTCACCGTCGCGCTAGGGCTTTCCAAGATGGTCTCAACAGCCTTGCCGAGAACGTGACCAATGGTGACGGCTTGCTGGTAGGCGAGGATGCGGTGTCCCAGGACGACTGTTAAATTACCGTCACGAATGCTGAAATCTACATTGATATCGTACTCGGAAGCTTGTGTGGTGCTGTTGTGAGAGAATTTCCTGTTTGGTAGACCCTGACCTGACATAATGTCCTCATAGCCGAATGACACATATGTGTTGAATAGTCGTTTGCCCTTGGTGCCGAGCTCATGCTCGATTAAGCTCATGGGTAGATGTTGATGTTGCACGGCTTTCCGGTGCTCAACTTGGGCGTCTCGGAGGAGTTGGACAATCGTCTGGTTAGCAAACGCACGCGTTCGGTAGACTAGAACCCTTGAGAAAGGCCCAACAGCGCTCTCGAGTCCTGTGATAGGTAGATCCCTGCCCGAGGTGCGGTATCCAAAGCACACGTCTTGGAGTCCGAGAAACGTTCGTAACAGAATTCCCCATGCGACCCGGAAAATGGTCGACTTATCGACTTTATAGAATCGGGCAAAGTCATGTAGCCGCTGGAAAGGGATCTGTAGGTGAATGGGAGTTGTCTGCCACTCGACGGGAGTAGGCCCCCCTGAGGTAAGACGAGGAAAGTGACAGGGCTGAACATCGAACAACTTTTCTTTCCAAAATTGTATACTCGATGTTGTCAGATTTAGCCGCTGATAATACTCAGGAAACGAGAGTACGTTAGGAGTAGGTTTTTGTCCTTCGAAATAAACTTGCTCAAGCTCACTGAAGAGAATAGTAATGCTGGTAAACTACCTGTGAAGTTAGGTCTGGATCAAGCTAAAAGCGAAGGCGAAAAAGAAAGAGAGAGAGAGAGAGAGAGAGAGAGAAAAGCGGGATGCTGAGAAGTAAGGCAGCAAAGTACGAAAGTGAGACATCAAATATCCAAGCGGGAAGGCCAAGAAAAATAACCTACATCGCAGATAGCCTGGCTGACCTCCAGCTTCAGGTAAGCCTTGCCAACAGACTGGCAAACAATGAGCCGATGCCAGGGAATCCCTTCTTTGAGGTGCAAAGGTGGTACGTTTCCAATAGCTGCCATCGGGCTCTCAACCTCCCCGCTCTCGATAAACAACATATTGGGAGAATGGTTGCGCAAGATGATTTGGTCGTAGAGACCCTCTTTCAGAACGCTAGGTGAGAATAAGGTTCGCATCGAAGGGTGTTGTTGCGTAACTTGGTACCAGGCACTACAAATACGGGACGTGTCGAGAGCATTTCCAACGGTGCTCAATTCATACGTTACTTGAGCGAGTGAACTACCAGGCAATAACGTCTGGTGAACCAAGACGCACTGCTGGCACCCCGTGGCGGGGAAGACGTCTTCGACGTTACTAGTATTGATATTTAGCCGAGGGAGAATGTCTCGGTTGAGTTGATTCAGTCCTTCGGGCGTCACGCCTAGATAAGGGACGTCTGACATGGAAAGCCCAGGCGCATAGTCCTTCAGTCTGCTGATGGATTGGCGCAGGACTCGTTCATAGTTGCGGATCCATGTCTGTATCTGTTCCCGATGTTTCGAGTCCCGGTGGTGTAAGAATTCCAATTTTGCCTCGCCCTCCTCCATCCAAACGGACACTTCAAAGATGGCGATTCGGCCGACCGACTGGCCGACGTCCGCGGTATCAGAACCTATCGTCTTGCCGGGAATATTAAGCTCCTCGAAGACGGCATTCTTACTTTTTAGATGCCCTAGCGTACCTGCATACATGAAGATGAGCTCGAGAGGGCAGTGAGAAAAGGCGAATGACTCTGCCGATGGGGCATCTATGAGATTGGCTGTGAAGTGTGACAGACTAGTCTTGGCAGCGGCCCGGCGAGCGTCCTTGACGCGGCTCGAAATGGAAAAGACGTCGTCTGTTGGTGACACGCTGACGACGAGGGGAAACAAGTAGGTAAACCAACCCACGGTAGCAGAGATGTCACGATTAGGATCTAGGGCAGCTCGTTCGTTCTCTTGATTCCAGAGAATCGGTGCAGATCGATCTCGAAAGGTCTGCGCGAATGAGAGTAAGAGAGCCGACATGAAGATATCGCAAGAATCGGTCTTGAGTTCCTTGTTGGCCGCTTCCAGCACAGATGTCACCTCGGATTCTAGGGTAAATCCGAAGGCGACGGTGCTCCCGTACGTGTTGAGAGTATCCTTGACGCCCCAGTATTCCCAATTGCGCGCCGGAAGCTCAAACGGAAGCCCGAGGCAATCGGTTGTTGTTTGGGCACGGTGCTTCTGGTGCAGGGTCCATTCTTTGAATGTGAGAGAGTGACTCGAGAGCAGATGGCCATCGGTGAGCAGTCCCTCTAGATCATTGGCAATGATCTGCCATGACTTGCGATCTACAACAAGGTGGTGAGCAACCAAGTAGAGCAGTTGAGAGCCGTCGTTGGTATGGAAGTGATGAGCTGCGAAGACGGGCCCATTCTCGATGTTGATGGCAAACTGAGCGGCGGTGGCAACAGATTCGAGCTCGGCGGTTGTGCCAACGAGATGGTGAGCGAACTGGTAAGACGTCGAGATAGTTGGTTCGATCGACTGCCACCAGGACCCATTGGCAAAGTGAAAACGGGTCCTCAGCATCTTATGATGACCTATAGCGGCCTCGATGGCGCCTCGTAGGTCCTCCACGCCGATGCTTTGCTTCACCCGCAAAAGTATGCTCTGGTTAAACCGGTAATCGCCGTCGTGGGATTTCCGCCGGGCCGTGTCCCTCCCCATGCGTGTCTGGAAATAGAGATGCTGCATGGGAGATAGGTCAAACATCTCAGTGACGGCTTCCTCCGGTTCGTCGGAGCGCACCTCCTCAGGCTTAGCGAGCGCTGCTAGTTCGGTCAAGCTCGAAGCTTTCATGACATCTCGCGCTTCAATCGAGATCCCTTGCGACTGGAAGCGTACGGCGAGTTCCTCTGCCGCGTGGGAGTCTCCCCCGAGGTTAGTAAAGGATAGATTCATGCCTATATCGGCTTGCTCGACGCGAAGCACTTTGCTCACAGCTCTGGAAAGCCGCCTTTCCCATGTCGTCGACGGCTTCCTCAATTCTCTCTTCGATTCGATGGATATGATACGCCGGTACAGATCGTCATTGGCGTTTTGTATCCACGTCTGTAGTTTCCTGCGATGAATTTGGCCCTCGCCATCCAGGGGCATCTTCTCCAAGACTATCCAGACACTCGGAACATATTCGGGTGTAACTTGAGATTCAACAGCCTTTCTGATCGAGGGCAAATTCCTAGTATAGTATGCATTCTGTAGTTTGATCTCCTCGTCATCATTCGTGCTATGATTCGAACCCCCGGGCCCCCCATTTGACAAGGTAAGCAGGGCGACGAGATGTCCCTCGAAGAGCCCGGCTTTCGGCTTTACCACAGCAGCTCTAGATACACCATCATCCAATGACAGGGTTTGTTCAACATCATTCCGTAGCCTCCGCGAAGCCTTGGGTGGTATGGCCGGGGGGTTACTGTATACCGGTCCCTGATGTCTCGGACTTTTGACGCTGCTCTCTGGAGAGCTTGGTTCTAGTGGACTGACAATCGATGACAGTCTAGGGCGACCCGAAGGCGAAGACGGACTTAGCGGCGCCGTGCTCTCCCGCTCGATCGACGTCTTACCATTCCTCTCTTCTCCAGGTCTGGAAGGTAGAGCACAAGAATCGTGGCCTACTATGATATCCTCGGTTGCCGCAGGTTTCCAAGCGGATTCCACGGAAGGGCGATTTGGGCCGGGTGTATCGCTGTATGGCTCGGCGGAGGATCTAACCGGGAGGCCATCCAAAGATCTGGCAGTTTCGGCGGAGGCGGGTTCATACCCATATGTCATGGTATGGTATGGCTGCGAAAAAGGTGATATGGCGGTGGCGGTAGAGTTGTTACGATCGCGACGTGCGGTAATGGCGGTTGGCTGACGACGTGTGAAGGTCGGTGACGTCTCGTGGACTCGGCCGTGCTTGCTACCACCGTCATCCTTGTTGTCGCCGTCCGTCTCATCATCATCGTCGTCATCGTCGCGGGCCCAAGGAACACCGTAGAAGGGCTGGGGTAGCTCGTTCGCGTCGACGCCGAGAGCATCAGCGACAGACCTGAACAAGTCTGGAGTGCTTCCTCGGTCTGTCCTGGTCACCGACGGGGAGTTTCCCGCCGACGAGAGGAAGCTACTAGGTTTACGAGGCAGCTGCGTGGCTGCGTGGGCGGATTTGATCTCGCGCCCGTCTTCGTGTCGTTGGGAGCCACGGCGAGGCGGATAGGTGGAAGTATCAAGCCGAGGCAAAGCGGACAGGGTAGACCATCCCGGGCTGGCCATACTGGCGAGGATGTAGATACAGGACGCCAACAGACTCTGGCGGGCGATCTGCCAAAGGTTGGCATACTTCACATCTAAGGCGGTCTACTCGTTGGCCTCTACAGCACATAGCATGTCAAGGCAGGTTATACACGGATACGTCACGCTGACGGACTCCTCCCACTCCCAGCACGCCCGGACCTGCACCCGGACCTGCACCTGCACAGCCGGTGTCGGTTGCGAGAGCTTGCGTGGGCCGGTGTCGATCGAGAACGAGGAAAGCGAAAAGGGGGGGTAGGAGGTGGGAGGGCTGACGAGCGAGCGGCGAGTGATTCATGCGGTTCGAGACAGAAGATGGTATCAATACGACGATGACTATGACCACGACATTAATATGGATGTGAAGATGAAGATGAATAAGCCGGCATCACGGTGAAGACTGGAGACGCAGACAGGTATTGGTTGTTTTCTTTGCCTACCGTCCACTCCCCCCCCCACGAGGTACCGGTACCACACACGCTGGGGCTCTGTCCAGGAACGTGTGCCTACAGCAAGTACCGGTAGGTCCAGGTAGGCATGGACATCATTACAGGTACATATGGCAGTGCAGGTAGTGCGCAGCTTGCAGGAGAGAGAGAGAGAGAGAGTGGGTGTGTTGGATCGTCGTGCCCAAGCAGGACGACGAGCAGTGGGGCGGTAGGGGTGTCGGGTGTCGGGTGTCTGGTGTCTGGCTGGTTTCTGGGTCCCGACGATGGACGCCATTGCCCAGACACCATGCGCTAGGCGCAGCCAGGCATAGCCAAGGTCCAGCGCAACACCAATGGGTGATGCCTCTTGCATGGCATGGGTGGAGGTGGTTGGCGTCAGCGCTTCCGTTGTCGTCTCAGCGCTCTCTCTCTCGCCCTCTCTCTGTGTGGATGTCCTTCTCTGCCCGGGGAATCTTCCACTGCCCGTGCTGCCGCCGCATCATACACACCAAGTAGTGATAAGTTATACGCGCAGGCATATTGGCACTATAGAACAGCGCCAGCTTCGCTGCGGTGCTCTTTGTAAAGCACTGGGCTGCATGGGTAGTGGACTGTGGCGTCACATCGAACACCTCCAGGTACCGGTATAGATAGTGGAGGGAATAGTACCGTACATGGCAGGTAATCAATCAGCATGGTTCGAAACCTGAGGCGCAGCAAATGGTCACTGATGATGATGAAACCTCCCAAGTGCCGAGGCATAGACTGTCATCCATGTAGGGTAGGTGGAAAATTTTCCAACTTTGGCTTATATACCTACAGTTGGTAGATTAGAGTTGTACCTACTATATACTACCTAAGGTGGTAGGTAGGTTATATATATACCTTACTTACTAGCGGACTAGGTACCTCCTCTCATTCATAGAGAAACTGTACATGATATAGGTATAGTAAGTATAGGTTACAAGTAAGAAAAAAAAAGAAAAAAAAGCAAATACCACCCATGATTACGTGTGATTAGGTACCATGTTAAAGATTGCCTGAACAAACATTATGGACCCCACTGGGAGGAGTTCGGCCGTACAAAACCAAGAAACTGAAAAGAATAACATTTGGAAAACAAGGGCAGGGTGGGCATTGCAGGTGAGGACCCTGGACAGATCCATTGCGCCTACCTACATGTAAGTACCTACCTAAGGCACCCAGGTAGCGCATTATATGCACAAAAAAGATAGTTACCTATTTACTTCCTAAGTACATACATACCTTATACCAGCATAAGGTCATCATGTTGGGTCTGTCCAGTCCATGTAGGTGAGCGGCAGTACCTAAGGTACCTGGTACCCATGCAGTGCCTCACATCAACCTGTACAGGTACAGCTACCTTTACATACTCATCATCCAAACCTTTGCGCCTTACGCAAGTGTCATGAAACAACCTCTTCTGGATACAGGCGTTTCACGCATAATGTGTTGGAGACCTTTTTTTCCTGGAACCTTTCCGAGGTGTCATGCGTATACTATTGTTAGCTTAGTACCTACACTCAGGTAAGTAACATGAAGTTATGTAAAGCCTGCTTCTGTCACAACCTTTGTTCCCCCTTCTCTCCAATAGGCCACCCACTCGATATACAAAATCCTAATACACTACATGACTACCGTCACTACATAGATGATCACACCCATGTAGTAATATAGGTAGGTAGTATGGGTAGGATAGTATACTATGTAGGAGCACGGAAGCATGACAGATAAAAGGCTAGTACTGTAGTGTAAGGGTAGAAAGGCATTAGGTACCTATCTACATCCTCCCCAAGACTATCACCACACGAACCATCCAGGGACGATAGAACAGTGTATCAGTGTATCTCCATTAAAGCTACGTAGTGTACATATCAAGGTCGTCGTAATAGTAGTTGTAGTCGTCTGGCCATAACAATCACAAGCGACAAGACAGACAGACAGACAGACTGACAAAAATACGTCCAACCCACTCATGCCCTTCCATGTCCACCTATAGTACAAACCGTACGGACCGTACAGACCGTTTTCTTTTCCCTCTTCCCCCATAACCGTAATGCTAGCACGTCATCGCCTGTAGCGTACGCCGCGGACGTGAATAAAGCGCTCGAGGGCATCTACTGTCTCGTTCGTGATCGGTTCCTAGACGACCACCTCGTCTTCGTCGGGATCCTCGATGCTCGTCCGCCGCGCCGCTTCGTGCGTCGTTTTGATCGTCGTGTGGTCATGGTCGTGATCGTGGCCATGGCCCGCCTCGCCTGCAGCCTCAGCCGTCACGGCTGATTCTTCGCCCTTTGGCTTCTCTTTCTCCTTGGAGCCGAAGGGCCAGAGGCTCGTGAAAGCGGAGCTCTTGGCGTTGTGAGGCGGAGGGTGGACAGGCAAGGGCTTGACAATCACGCTCGCCTTGGTCTGGTCGCCGTCCTTGTCCGTCTCGGGCATGGCGAAGTCGCCGAACTCGTCATCATCATCGTCCTCCGCCCCAGCCTGGTCATCTTTGTCCGAGTCGGAATCATCCCGGCCGTCTCCGAACCTTTCTCGACTCCGTAGCGTGCCGCGCCACCAGCCTCCACGCGAGGTCCTCGAACCCCAAGAGTCTGTGTTTCCCCCATCTTCACCCAAACCGTCGTCACTATCATCGTCGATCTCGTCTTCACCATCGTCTTCAAAGGGGTTGCGCAGAGCTCTATCCGTTCCTTGGTCCCGTCTCGCCTCGACACGCTCTTCATCGTCTTCGATGCCGGCAGACTGCGCCGAAGCGGACGCCGTACTCTTCTGGTGCATGGCAAGTCGTGCAGCCAGCTGCAGCCGGGCGCGGGAAGGGGGAATGTTCAGTGGAGGTGGTGGTGGTGGAGGCGGAGGGATAGAAGGCGGGTCGGCAGAGGAGGACGATGTATTCAGTGGATCTGTATAGGCACGAAACTATGAGAGCATCAGCCAGAGTTCTCGGAAATGACAAGTTGAATGTTGAGAAACTCCTGTAAAAGAAGAAGAAAAAGAAGGAAACCAAAAAAAAGAGAGAGAGAGAGAGAAGTCGCTAAGCAAGAACCGGCATTGGTATGTGGGATTCCTCATGGCAACACCCAAATCATCAGTCTCACGATTGTGATGTCAGGGTAAGCTTGACCTCGATCCTCCGTTAGGTAGAGAGACCAAAGTGCAGGATAGAGGTACGATAGGGACCACTCAATCCCTGTAGCCTAGTGACATGTGCAGAAACCATGAACAGAGGAGCTGTAATCACCAACACAGGAAGAGAATATAGGCGACGGCGGCTATATCTCTATCCTTGTGAAGTAATCTACATCTAATGCCTGCCTATAGGTCTGTCATAGTGTACCGAAACGCATTAGGAAAAAGAAGCCAGAAACAACAGGCTCAGTAAAAGGGGCTAGGTTGATACCTCTGAGCCCAACCCATCCGTTACCCAGCAGAATAACCAGCACTACGCGCGTTGCTGGGAATATGGTGAAAGGGGCCACTAACCTCGTTATTCACGTCCTCGTCGTTCTCTTCGGCTTCGTCCTCATCCTCGTCACTAGAGCTTCCGAATCCGGAGCCCGAGAGGAGCCCCGAGCTGATGCTAAAGGGCCCAAGGCTGCTGCCACTGCCATGATCTGCCATGTCTAGCGTATGGCCAGCACCGTTCAGGCCAGCCTCGGCAAGGGCGTTCGATCCGCTACCTTGACCACCGCCAAGTCCGAGGCTAGAGAGACCCATGCCGCCGAGATTGCCACCCATCTGTGACCTATTACTGAGCGCAACTTCCGGTCTCACGCCGCCGAGGATAGCATTGTCCCTCTCCCGGGTCTCCGCCAGCGCGCCTTCGACGTAGTTGTTCCAATCTTGGCTCATGACGCGGTCTAGGACTAGGTCGGACAGAAGCTCCGGAGGATTCCGCTCGGTAAACTTGACAACTTCCTCAGCAATCAGAGTCAGATGTCCCATGAATCCCATACGAGTCTTGCTCTGCGCCTGTGATTTCTCGCTAGATGTTTGTCCGTTGATAATGGCGTTGGTGATATCCGCGGCTTCGAATAGGGAAATGGCGAGAGTCGGGTTGAAACCACGGTCCATCGGCCCATTGAAGACTTGTTGGACGATATCATAGACCACATTATGAAGGAAGTTGTTCCAAGGATATCGGAAGAAAAAGGACTAGACAGCATGTTAGATCATGACTCGGATTCTGGGAGAGATGGGAAGAGAGGGATTACCAAGATGGTGGGGACAACGTTATTTTCGACAAACTGCATCTTCAAGAAGTCGCCTACAACTGGCTCAGGTTGTTCCGCTGTAGCCGCCTGAGGAGCTGACTGGGCTGTCTGATTATTATCCCGAGGTTGGTTATCATGGGGTAAGGATTTTGCCTCCACGTCATGGGCCACTGAAGGGAGCTGGACAGTCTGCGAGACTTCTGTTCCGGGATTCTCGGAGACGGGGAACGGGTCGACCTTGACTGGTCCGGCGGTCACGGCATCTTCCATCAAGGAATTGGCCAATGATACGGCGGGTTCTTCCGGTGCGACCTCGATGACGCTGGTTTGAACGCCACCGTTAGGTGCCGAGCTGACATCTCCCGTCACAGTCGCTGCTTCGTTCGATGTAGAAGTTTGGGTTGCTATCTCGATTGGCGCTGCATGTTCTCCTGATGCAACTCCTGGCTCTGGCTCTGGCTCTGGCTCCGCTGGTGATGGCTCTAACTCCTTTGCTGCCGGTTTTTTAGGCGACAGGGGAGCAACCACGAGCTCGGGAATCTCGAAGTGATGTCCATCCATATTTCCGTCCTGAACATGGAGACGGGGCGAGCTGAGAGGTTCATCGACAAATTCATCAGCATCCTTATCAAGGAAAGATGCGGATGTGGCGACAGGAATTTCATCCTCGGCTTTGACGAACTCATGCGAGGTGTCCTCAGTCATCTCGCCAGACGGCGTCACCTCCTCAAACCCATCGTCGTCGGAGGCGTTCGTCACCTCCAGTCGGCGACTGTCGTCGGGTGAAGAGTGACGGGAGCGCATAGTCAAATCCTCAGAGGAGTGCGTCTCCTCACCTCTTGGGACGGTCAGGTGTCCGACGAGACGTAAGCGACATCGTTCCTCGTCTCGGCGTGCAATGACCTGCTCCGAGCCGATTTCGTTGAGAAGGGCCATGTTACTGCAATGTAGTAGCTCGGCCATGAGCTCGCAGGTCTTGAATCGATCGAAACCCAATGGCTCGATCTTGTCACCAAAAGTGGAATCTAGACGCTGCCTCTGCGCGGGCGCGTTGAGAACTAGCGACATGAAATCGGGTACATGTTCAGCGAACAAACGAAGAAGAGTGCCGAGATAGATGGGATCACGACTGGATGGCTGGGCATTCACATCGCCGCCAACATCAGGGTCATAGTCGGAATTGTTCTTTCGGATGACCTCGATTATGATGCCCACGCCGACAGTAAGGGGGTTCCCACCGCCGAGCATGTAACCGATAATCTTTTCGACGCACGGCCTAGACACGAGCTGACGAGTGAGCTCGTTGGGGCCAATGCAGGCCTGCTCATTCTGGGAGGCATTGGCAGAGACGGTGATGATGGCCTTGATGAAGTCGCCAGCAGCGGTCTGCGTGGCCCAGCTATGCTCAGGTCCGAGGAAGGAGAGGAGCGCGGGAACGACATCCTTGGTATAGAGCCACTACGGAGAGGGGAACGAGACGAGTTAGTAGAGAATCGAGAACAAAAGACGGAGGAGGAGGGAAAGGAAGGGAGGGAGAAATACCTCGACAATGCCCTGACCATCCTCGGTCCTCTCGAGACTGATGATCTTGAGCAGGAGATCCATAATCATGGGGCAATCGACATGACGTAGCATGTTCGGAACAGCGCCGTCGAGAGACCGGAGCAGATGCAACATGTCGTGCGTCTTCTTGTCGAAGAGCGACTCGTTGACCTTGGTGAAATAGCTGGCCTGCAGAGGATCGAGCGGCGCGGGGAGGGTCAGGAAGGACCAGAAGTTGGCCAGCAGCTCGCGGTTCTCCATCAGGGAGTCGTGGATGGACCAGTTCTCGGAAGACAAGACCTCGGCGGCGACGTAAGCATAGCGGTTGCGCTTCTTCTCGACCTCGTCCTCGTCAGTGCCGTCGCTGGTGGTCCTCGACGACGCGCGAGGGCGGCCAAACGGCAAGCCCAGCGACCTGCCCTTCTTGGCGGCATCGTCGTCGCGGTCGTCGCGGTCGTCGGCCGGGTTCTCGACAGGCTCGAGCGTGGGGGCGACGACGTAGTCGAGCAGCTTGGCGAGGACGTTGTCCTGGCGCAGGTACTCGAGAAGCTTGGCGTTGTGCTGCTTGAGCTCCTGGATCAGGTCACTCTCGTCCAGCAAGTCCTCGAGGAGGAAGTCGGGCTTGTCGAGGATGGTATCGATGGTGGAGATGTTGGCGTAGCCGCCAAACCGCCAAAACATGGTGATAGCGGCCGTGGTGCTGGGTCGCGCGTGGGGCTAGACGATGCCACGAGCAACCCGGGACGGGCGGGATGATGGTGATGCTGGTGATGCTGATAGCCGTGGCAGCGAGCCGGAGAGGACGGGAGAGAGACGCGGCGTCCGAACGGCGGCATACGCGGGGCTTTCGTGCCGAGTCGCTCGTATTTGTTGTTCTATGGAGTTGGTGAGTCGGTAGATACATACCTGGGCAGGCAGGTCGGCAAATACGTACATATAGGTAGGTAGGTACCTCTTAGTACCTATGTCGGTGGGTGGTAGGTATGTGGAGGTATGTAGGTATGTAGGTAGGGGGGAGGTACCTCAGCTTCCAAGTTGGTAGGTTGGTTGATTGTTGGTCGGGTTACAGCTGGCACCCCTCACTTCAAGTTACTACTAGTAGTATCCTCTATTTTGTGTCATAAGTCACAACCCCAAGGATTGGCTTTGTCGAACGGGAGTAAATGTGGGGAGAGGAGGAGAAGGAGGAAAAGGGAAGGAGTTTAGTCGGCCTGTGAGATGTTGGCATGATAGGTGGACGGGAGGTATGCATGTGCATGTGTAGGTATGTGTTAGGTACCTACCTACTGACTGATGTGGCACCTAGGTAAACAGAACTGCCGGTACTTTAGGTAAGTAGGTACCTACGTGTAGGTAATCAATGTATACCTACTGGTGTAGGGTAATATATATACACACTTAGGTAGATAGTCGGAATGCCTACCTCCAGGTACCTCTCTCTGTTAGTTGTGATATTCTCTAACCAACAGTAGGTAGGTTACTTATTTATTTGATGCCTTCATGTGTGTGGAGTTATTGTTGTTCTTCAAGTTGTTGTGATTGTTATTGTCTTTGTGGTCTACCTAGGTAGTTGCAGGCATTCATCACAGTTGTTTTAATGGCTGCATCGAGCTTTCTAATAGGTACGGAGAGAGAACAGATCCAAAATCTAATAACTCGAGCCGGGCGGAGAAGCTGAGAGCAAGGTACCTCGAGGCTGGCCGCTGTTTGCTTCCAAGGTTCGAGGAACAAGCTAGTTGTCCAGGTGGGCAGGAGTATGTTAAGAGGTTTGGGGCATTTACAGGCAGTCGGGCGGCAAATCGAGGGGGCTTCATTGGATTACCAACAGTGGGTATCGGCACCAACCTAGATTAGCTTGGGATGCCGTGTTACCTGCACTGTATTAAATACTGTGCCCGTATCTGACTGATGAGGTTAGGGCATACAAGCCGAGATGCCTACTAGCTAGGCGGTGTCGTGGTTGAGGGGCATGGAGGGGTAGTGGCTACAGATGTAGGGAGGATGATGAATGGACACGGAAGCGTGCTTTCTCTACCTAGGTACTTACATCCCTAGTACCTATCTCAAGGTGTGTGTAAGTATGAGATGATGGCTACTTACTTGGGGAATATGTCCTGTCTACCATTCAAGTTGCTACCTGTTTTATATTATTACTTATTTAAACCGAACTCATTCCCACTTCGTTGCGCATAGCTCATTGTTCTTGAACCTACCTAGGTGTATAAAATAAACACAATATATAAATAGATTAAAATACATCTGTATTTACATGCTAGGTTGGCTTATGAGGTATTATTATATCCACCATGGTCGATTATACCTACGCACCTTAGCATAGATTTCAAGTTACCGTTGTTCAATACTAGTAGGTAGATACCTTAGTCTCGGCGTCCCAGGTGAGTGTCGGGCAGCTAGTCTAGTAGTCTAGTTTCCGCCTCATCGACGTTGATAAGAAATACGGTGTGTAAAGTTGCAATCAGCAGTTACACAAGCCAACCCCAGCCCCAAGCCACAAACACTAACACAGCTAGCACATCTTCACAGCCCACCTCTTTCTTTCCCCCCATAACCCGGCACAGCACCAGCAATAACCGGCCCACCAGGCGACGTCCTTCCGGGCAGACGAATCCCATCCCACAACACCAGGCGCTGGATGCCACCCCGCAGCGTGTCCACCGGCGCGACGAAGGCCATCTGGCTCCAGCTGAACACCGTGTTCCGCCCCCCGAAAACGAAGACCTCGAACCGCCCCGCGAACACCCCGTCCACCCACACTCTGCTGCCTCCTATCACGTCCCCTGTGATGGTTACTGTCGTCGGGGCCGCGAGAGTGACTGGGTTGTGAGTAGACTTCATGCAGGGGTTATACATGTTAGCTAGTTGTTTCTGTGCTTAGGTTCGATAGGATAGGATAGGTCTGGGTTGTATGAGAGCACCGGCATGTATACGCGCTGGCTAGTCAAGCGGAACTGGTTTTGTTTGTCTGATACCAGACTAAACAACGAAATTCGAAGAACTGGTGGAAGGGGAAAAGGCCGAGTAGTAGTCTAGCGTATGGCGGGAGTGGGACGTGGTATGAGTGCGGTACGAAAAGAACGCGAAGGTGGAATGTATAGGTATGAGATAATAAGAACAATAGCTCACAGACGTGACATTGGCCCAGATACGCCCCGGATGGCCGGCATCGAACCCATCCCCTTCCGCCACGGATCGTAGGGGATACTCGTATCCGTCCGCCACAAACGTCAAGAGGCCAGTCTCGGACAGCCTCAGCGTCACGTCCGCCGAGGAAAGTGTGAAGGGCCCCGTTATCCAGAGCGACAGCGTGTAATTCATGCCCTTGCTGCCGTAGCGCAGATGTACCACGTCGTCGTCACTGCTGTTCCACGTCGGCGTCCGTGTCCACGATATAAGCTCGCCGGACTGCTTCGTGTTGTTAGAGTGAGCGGTTTGGTTCGTCCGTAGCCGTCTGTCGAGGTTCTGTCCCGGCGCCCGCGACGATAGGAAAGTGATGGATTCGTCGATCGTGCTCATTTCCACCGCCGGGCCCCGAGACCCGCTCCACGCTCTGGCCGCGACGAGAGGGAGCCCGCGTCGCATAGCGTAGTACGCCTCCAGCTGCGTCGATGCGTCGGGTCCGTTGTCGTTCCACGCGGCGAGGATCGCGCCCTTGTTCCCGGCGGCGCCGGCGGGGAGTTGCTGTGTCGTGTTCACCGGGTTGAACAGCGCCGGCTCCCATTGCCAGCCTGCGCGTCCGGCGAAATCCAAGACACGCGTCTCGTTGAAGAATTGCGGGTACGGCGCTGGTAGGATGGGCATGTGGTCGTTCTTGATACTCATGTAGGCCCACCAGTCCTCTGTGTTGATGAGTTCGTACCCGGCGTCGTGAAGCTCGACGGGGTCCGACTGCCCGTATTGCCAGTGTTGTATAATAACCGAGGACTTCAGCGACAGGGCCGAGGATGGCTCGTATGTCCCCCATATTCTTACCCTTTTTTGGCTTGTCGAGCTTACGAAGGCTGACAGCTCATTTACGAATGATATATAGTCGTTGGCCAAGGTGGAATCGTACTCGTCGGCGCCAATGTGCACTTCTTTGCTCTGGAACCAGGGAAGGAACTCTTCCCATACTCTCTTCACCGTGGGGACGCTGTCGGGGTGTGTCAGGTTGAGCAAGTCTTTCTTGGCAAGTGCTAGCTCGGGTTTCCATTTGGTGATGCTCAGGCAATGACCTGGTGCCTCGATCTCGGGTATGATCGTGATGCCCCTGCTGGCACAGTGTTGTTGGAGGTCTTCGAAATCCGAGCGTGTCAGGGTCTCGTTCCGTCGCTGGACGAGTCCCTGTAAGTCCTCGCTTTCTGGACGCAGAGAGAACTGGGAATACACCTCACCCCAGGTGTCGTTGTGACCGCGGTTCAAGGGGTAGTTGTCGCTTGTGTGGTAGTGGAACTCGGACATCTTGAAGAAGGAGGCATAGGTGCAGAGTTCCTTCAAAAACGACGGAGCATACCATTTCCTCCCGGCGTCGAGCATGAAGCCCCGGGTGGCATAGGCCGGAGCATCGGTGATACGAGATGCTGGCAGCGTCGTCCAGTCCGATACCATCAACTGCTGGAGCAGTGTCCGGGTCCCCCACCACATCCCTCGCGCCCCGGCGCCGCTGATAACGGCTCGGTTGTCTCTAATATCCAGTATATATGCTTCCTCCGTAGTTTTTCCATTTTGATAGGAAGGGGACGATGCGTCGCCACGAAACTCTTCGAGGACAATCCCCGTGACATTGGTTGGTGAGACGCTAACGACGTCAAGGGTCCACAGCTTTCCTGATGCCTCATTCAAGTCTTCGACGAACACCCGTGCGAAGTCTAGACCTGATGGGGGAATCAGAGTGAGACCACTAGTGTCACGATGGGATGCTAAGCTCTTGACAATATACACCGTTGTCGAGATCCCGTCGAGCGAGAGGCCTGGTGTCGTCTGATTATGAGACGGAAGTTGAGCGGGAGGTAGGAGTTGAATAGACGATGCAAGCGCTCCAGATAAAACTAGCAAGAATCTCCTATGCATGATGCTGATCTATAGCCGTATGTGGGTGTATCTATATGAGTAGACAGACGCCGGAAAACGTCAAACATGTACTTCACGGGTTCCTCAATACGTGAAATATCGTCAGGACAGGCATTTCCCCCACCGTACCCCCACCTCTCCAGACAATAGAAACAAGGTGAGAGAATGTAACGTGACAGCTCCCTATTGCACTAAGTCTGGAGTCTTGCACTACTTGAGTTGTAGTTTATCTGTTCGACTCAAACAGGGGTGGCTTAGCTTGTGAAGGGAACTGTTGGTAAAAGGCGGTCTACTCTATCACCGGTTGGCGTTGAGCAGCCAACTCGACAGCATACGGCAAGTTACCTACCGACAATTCTGCATGACATAAGACGACACAAACGCACAATCCTCCGGTGAAGAGGAATCATTCCGATTCGTCATATTAAGTGTGCTGCATATCACCTCTAATAAAGACAACAGACGGCGTATAAATGGGACAAGGTCGAGTTTAAAGGGCTGTATCGAAAATACAAAGTCTTATGTGAGCGAATTGAAACAATGCCAACAGGCAATGAAGGGGTATCTATTCTTATTTCTCGCAATATCACTCCTGTAGTCTACAATTAGTTTTTATAACCTCATAAGAACGCATCACGGAACAAGTGACACAAACCTTTTCAACAGGTAACATGATCGTATATGTTCCCTGATCGGCTCGATACACCGTCTGGCCGTCTGCCACGCAGTGAAAAAAAAAGGGGGCGAGGCGGGTAGAATCTCGTCGTGCAACTGCCTGCCTACAACAGGCGTCCCAATTTCTGCGCATCTGATTCGTATGGACTCCAGAACTGCCATGGGTGGCCGTACTCCTGCTCTCTTGCATATATGTGGTAAGGAGCAGGTGATAGCAAGAGAATATATGATTAAAAGAAGGGGTTCTTTTTCCTTGGGATAGAATGTGACAGCAATCTCTTCAATTCGCAAATACGCGCACATTCAAATCAACACTGCCCGTTGCGATGACACACCTGACCTGAACATCAGAAGTAGCGGGGCCTGGTTTCGGGGTGCCGTTGGCAATGCTGGTGCCATTCGAGCCCTCAGGATTGCCGTTGGTGACAGGCTCACGCACGATCCCCGGCGCCCAACGCAAGCACGAGACGAAATGGCCATGGACGTCGGCAAGCACCTTGACACATTTCCCTTCCTGGGACAGATCCCAACATCGCAGTGTCTTGTCATCGGCGACACTCAGGAGATACTTGCCACCAGGATGAAAGACTAAAGCCCGCACCCAGTTGTCGTGCCCATTCAGTGTCTTGATACAATTCCCTCTCGCATCCCATATACGTATAGACTTGTCCCGGGACCCTGTAGCCATGAACTCGGCAGCGCTCGACGCAGGCGGCGGACGCTTGAGGCCGGCAAGCGGTGCCAGGTGTGGGTATGTCGAGGGAGGAGCGAGCGTGCAACATTCGACGGTGTGTTCGTGGCCGACCAGCGTGAGCTTGCCTTCAGGGTTGGCAAGGGATATATCCCAGAGGCGGGCCGTCTGGTCATTCCCGGCCGACAACAAGTAGCGTCCGTCAAGCGACGGGCATACATCTCTGACCCAGTCTGCGTGGCCACGGATGGTCTTGACGCAGTATCCAGTAGATACATCCCATATACGCAAGGTCTTATCTCTCGACGCAGACACCAGCAGGTTTCCAGAACTCGGGGCACCGGCAGCGCCCGAGGGAATGAAACGCACGGCACTAACGCTGTGATCATGCCCCGGTAGGGTGCGGATGTTCTTGTACTCGTCGGCGGGGTCCCATAGTTTGATAGTCAAATCACTCGAGCAGGAGGCGAGGAGAGTGCCGCCTCTAGGACCGCCAAAGTCGACGTCTAAGACGGCCTTGGTGTGCCCCTTGATGGTTCGCTCCAACTCCCCCAGCTCCCAGTCCCAAATCTTGATGGTATAATCCTCGGAGCCAGAGGCGAGAGAGGAGAAGACGGGGTGAAAAGCAACGCAGGTGATGGGTTCTCGGTGGGATTGAAGGGTATGACGGGCAGGCGATCTCGGAAGCCAGCTCGCAGGATCTTGGTTTCGACGGGAGAGGGAAGTCGGCGTCGCACTGTCCAGCTCGGATTGGAGTGTTGAGTTTCTCGATTCGAGGTCCATGATCTACACGAGAACAAGACAAGACAAGACAAGTTAGTCCAGCTAGAACCAAGATCGCAGACCGCATAACAGCAGCAGCAGCGGATGATGTCATGGCACCATGGCCAGATTGCGGGTACCTTTTTCTGTAATCTCACAACACTTGTCCATTTCTTCTCGAGAAGACCCTGGTACTTCTTGGCGGTGGCATCATCAAAGGTGTCGCCTAGGTCCAGCTCCTTGCGCAATGCAGCAGCGGTATCGGGGAGGTTGTTGGAGGCCAGATAGGCGATGATGGCCTTGTGCCTGTCGAGTGTTGCCGAAAGTTAGCAGGGATGACGACAACGCACTAAGAAGGAGGAGGGGGAAAGAAGATAGCAGGGAGGGTAAGTAAGTCATACAGCTCATCCGCTTGTCGTGGGGTTAATATTTGGGTCATCTTGGACAAGATATGGCGGCGCCACCCAGGGATATGCGCATGCGCTCACGCTCAAATCTATGATGACACTGGTGGCAAGCCTGGTAAATGGAACGGGAATAGGTCTGGACGATGGGACACGGGCCAGGTGCACATAAATAGCCCCTTTCTGAGTAGTGCCGGACCTGGACTATTTGTTCGACTGTATCGTCAGAGCTTGTGGTACGAACAAAGAGCCGAGACAGGCGGTCTGACTGATGCGAGGGTATTCGCTAGGTACCGGGATGACGAGTGACAGGGGAGGGAAGAGCTGGGAGAGACGGAGTGTCGCAAGATAGATGAGGTAGATAGCCGTAATTATGGTTGTGGTTGTTGTCGCTGTCTGTTGTCAGGGTTGTTGTAGTCGGCTTGGCGGTGGTGAAGGGGCGTGGTCGTCGGTCTCGTTGTCGGTATTAGCGGAACCGTGACAGATGGAAGAGGTATATATAAGTAGTGATGTGCTGCTGTGGCGATCAAGTGCAACCGTTGCCTTGACCTGTTGGGACTTAAGCGGCCTGTTATCAAATCATCCACCCCGTCCTATAGAAGAAAAAACAACCGTGGCTTGGAGCTTCAGGCGATGTCTCGGTTTCAGACGCAATGGATGCCCCCTCGAGCGTCGACCAGATGTGGGAATAGACAAGCCTCGAAATACTTCGGTATGGACTTGGCTCTCTCTGTCTGGACAGCATGCAAAAATAGGAGGCGTTGTTGGATAGGTGTTGTTGCTGTTATTGTTTGGGGTCTGGTGTCTGGTTGACTTGGTTGATAGTATCACTGTTTGAGCATAGTACACGCCCGCGGGTCTACACTAGGTATGTACTGCTAAGTATCTACCCTACCTAGGTAGTATATGGTTTAGGTTGGCATTCAACGTTGCTATTACCTAATCTTGCCAAGTGTTCACCTAGAGGGAGTGTGTATAGTTTAGATAGCGTACGCATACAGTGGTGAGCCGATAGCATGTGATGCGCTAGAACATGTACCGTGACCTGAGACCTTTCCCCTGGAGGAAGGCAATATCAAAATTTAAATTGTAAATGGCCTTTCTCTTGGGACCTGAGGTGCTGGCTTCAAGTCAATAAGTGTTCCTATGGTGCACAGCACCGTACTGCGCTATGTTGTAGGCTATGCTGTATGCCTACTTAGGTAGTACATGGATAAGTAGGTAGGTAAGTACATAGGTACTGATACCTGGGAACTGACGTCGCAGGTGGGGCTATTGACGTGGTACCGAAGGAGGTATCTAGTGGGCGTTGGTTGCTCCCCAACCAGCAATATCGACAGCGGCCCTCCCCCACCCAATCACAGGTCCTATGGTACTGGTGTCAAGTTCCTTTACTTTGGTATACAAGTCCGAATGGCTTAGTTCAGCTAATTGCTGGCTGATCAGCTGACCTAGCCAACTACTTAGACTAACTGGCAACTACTAAGTTGTCTAGCTGTTTATTCGCTGCTTCTCTCTCTTTTCTATAGGTATATATGTATTAACACACGTTTAACCATCCGGTGGATTGACTGCCTATTACATCTAAAACTACAGTTTTTCTAGGGTCTAATCGATGCACCTTGCGGCACTGCCCAGCTCAACAACTAGTTTCTTTGCCCATTTGACTTGCATTGCAAGGGTGACTGACAACTTTGCCACTTGAACTTGGGCAAATCCTGATCGGTTGTGACTATCGGCAGTATGAAAAGGATCTCGGGCGGATGTAGATGAGGAGAATTGGAATCCGGGAGAAGTGCGCGGGTGTGGGAACAGCCGCCGATTTTAAAGTTCCTCCTACCCCGACTGGGTGGACTCGATAGCGAAGTTGTAGAGGAGAGAGGTCGGCCATTGACAAAGGCATCCCCTATGAGGGGTGATATAGGCACTCCCCCCGTGCCTTCCCAACAGAACCGGAGCAGGAATATTTGTTTGTGGTCAGCCATTGTAAAGCGAGTAAATGCCATTCGCGCCACAAAACAGCGACAAAAAGGGCCCTGAAGCCCCAGGCTAGCACCTACAGGGCTAGTGCAGGGCTACAGGGTTCCAGGGTTCCAGGGTGGCGGACTGACAGGGTTCAATTGTTTTTTCTTCTTAGTGGCCCATACCCTCAATAAACAACTACCTATACCCACCTACATACACTCACCCTCTCCATCATAGAAACAAACGTCAACATCAACACCAACACCCTTTGCCATTCTGATCTATTTGGCAATTCTCGGGGTTTGGCCGACTTACTATTGTCCATTGATGCTTCCTCCACCTCGGGCGGTCGATCGAGTGTTCTGTATGTAAAGAATAATAACCTATCTCTAATTTTACTTAGATACGTCCATCCATTCCATCCGGACATATATATCCCTGCCTGCCTGCGTCCCTCCCTGCCCGTCTGTTTACCTGGCGGTGAGGTTCTGTTGTCTGATTCTGTCATCCCGTTGTCGCTGCCGTCGTCTTTGTCGTCGTCTTCTTCTTCTTCTTCTTCTTCTTCTTCTTCTCCTACGCATACCACAGCCTCCGATCCGTGGCCACACCCGATTCTCTGTGAAGACAGAAACACGTGCTCCCGACACCGTCACCGCAGCGACAAACACCTGGCTTGGTGCGTGGGACACTTCCCTCTGTGGATTCCATCTTGTGACAAGGCCGTGGGTGCTGTGTTGTGCTGTGCCGTGCTGTTTCGTCTTGCGCAGCCTGTGTGCGTGCGTCGGTCCGTGTATGCGCGCCTGTGGATGCGTGTGTGTAAGGTACGTTGCTGGTTCACCATTGCGTCCTCGCTACCTACCCTCTCCCCCTCGTGCCCCACCCTTCCCCTTCGCTCGAGCTTCATGCCTGCAACGCCACAACGAGCTCTCGCCATACCTACATGTCTGTGTGCCTCCGATGCAGATATACATGCGTCGGCTCGCTCTCCCTTGCTCACTCTACACTCCCGTCCTCCTGCACCCATGTGTCCCTGGTGTATTCGATTGCAACAAATGATTCCTTGCGATACCCGGGCATGATAGCTGCCCCTCCCCATTCGCAGCCGCAGCACAACAGCAGAAGCGGAAGAGAAAGAGGAAGGGGAACATGCCCTTCTTACCCAGGCTAACCAGTAAAGTAGCTTCCCTTCTCTCGCCGAAACGCAGGAAAAAGAAGAACGACGAGAACAGCAGCACCACCACCACTACCAACGACGCCACCAACCCCCCCATCTCCTGCGCCCTCGCATCGCCAACACCGACACCGACTTCACCCAGACCCCGCCACCATCCCGCCGACGACTACAACGGCCCCGGACCCGATTCCGCGCGCGAACCCACATTCCTCGGCAGCCTCCACAGCCCTCATCAGTCTGCCGCCATGGCCGACGGTGAGCCAGACTACAGCTCTCTGCCGCTGACTGACCGGTGGGTACACAAGGTGCGCACTCTCCCTCCCAATTCCGCAGCATCGCACACTCCCGGTGCGAGATGGCGTCCTGCACCTGCATACTAACTCGCCCTCCTCTCCTCTCTCCCCAGGTCTGGAAGGTCCGCAAACAAGCCTACGAGGATGCCGCCAAACAGTTCGAGGTCACCCCCGACGAGCATGATGCCGCCTTCCGCCCCTTCAACCAGGATCCCAGCCTCTGGAAGGGCGCTGTCGCCGACTCCAACGTTGCCGCCCAGTCCGATGGCATCGTCGCCTACTGCGCCTTCCTCAAGTTCGGCGGCCGCGAAGGCTGCGTCCGCTCGCGTGGCCACGTCATCACGCCCATCGTCGAGAAGGGCCTCATCTCCACCCGCCCCGCCACCAAAGCCGCCTCTCTCGAAGCCCTCCTACTGCTGATCGAGCTCGATGCCGCCGCCCCCGTTGTCGAAGACATCCTCCCCGCCATCTCCGCGAAGCTGCCCAAGGTCATCGCCGCTGCTCTCGCTGCCCTCACCGCCATCTTCCATAACTATGGCTGCAAGATCGCCGACCCCAAACCCGTCCTCAAGATCCTCCCCAAGGCCTTCGGTCATGCCGACAAGAACGTTCGAGCCGAGGCCACCAACCTGGCTGTCGAGTTTTACCGCTGGCTTCGCGACGCCATGAAACCTATGTTCTGGGGTGACCTGAAGCCCACGCAACAGACAGACCTCGAGGCCCAGTTCGAGAAGATCAAGGCCGAGCCGACGCCCAAGCAGGAACGGCTTCTGCGGTCGCAACAGGAGGCCATGGCGAGAGCCCCGCCCCCCGGCGCCGACAGCGAAGACCCATACGAGGACGACGATCCCGCGGAGCCTGCCGAGGTGGACGCATTCGACTTGGCCGAACCCCAGGATGTGTTGTCCAAGGTTCCGGCCAACTTCCACGACAATCTCGCTTCCTCCAAATGGAAAGATCGTAAGGAGGCGCTCGAGGCGCTCTTCGCTGTCCTCAACGTCCCGAGAATCAAAGACGCCGACTTCAACGAGATCAACCGGGGATTGGCCAAGAGTATGAAGGATGCCAACATTGCCGTCGTCACCCAGGCCGCCCAGTGTATCGAGGTATTGTCCAAGGGCTTGCGGAACGGCTACGGCAAATACAGGTCCGTCGTCATGGCCCCCATCATGGAGCGCCTGAAGGAGAAGAAGCAGTCGGTCGCCGATGCCCTAGGCGCTGCCCTAGATCAAGTCTTTCTAGCGACGAGTTTGACCGATTGCCTGGAGGATATCTTGGCTTTCTTGAATCATAAGAATCCTCAAGTCAAAGAAGGCACCATGAAGTTCCTGGTTCGCTGTCTCCGGGCGACGCGGGATGTCCCTAGCAAGCAGGAGGTGGCCAGTATCGTCGAAGCCTCCAAGAAGTTGCTTTCCGAGTCGAGTGAGGGTCTCCGGTCCGGCGGTGCTGAGGTGCTAGGGACCGTCATGAAGATCGTCGGCGAGCGTGCCATGAATCCCCATATGGAAGCCTTGGACGATATCCGAAAAACAAAAGTCAGGGAATTCTTTGAAAAGGCCGAGGTCAAAGCCAAGGAAAAGCCCAAACCTGTACCGGCCCCAGCAGCGAGAGCCCCGGCTGGAGGACCCAAGAAGCTTGTGGGAGGAGGGCTCAAGAAGGCCCCAGGCACCGTGAAGAAAATAGCTCCTGCTGCAAGCGCGCCACCACCAGTGGCAGAACCTGCACCTCCCTCCAGGCCCGCCGGGCCCAGCAAACTGGGAATGCCCAGGTCGGGAGGTCCCACCGGTCTGAAAGCGCCACAACGACGTATTGCCGCACCAGGTGTTGGGTCTCCGCGGAGAGCTGCAGCACCACCGCCGCCGCCCCCCGTGGAAGATGAAGAGCCCATATCGTTCTCACCTCCACCCAAATCGCGCATCGGACTTGGCCGTGGTGGCTTAGCCGGTCGGTCACTGGCCAAGCCTACTGCGGCTCCGGTAGCTGCCCCCCCAGCAGCCTCGTCGCCCCCCTCGAGCGGACTCACAGCGATGGAAAGGGCCGAGCTCGAAGAGCTCCGAACGGCCAATGAGCGGCTTCTTCGACAGGTTGACGAGCTACGCCAGGACAAGAGCAAGCTTTCATCAGAGATACAGGAGTTGAAGAACCAGAACGCTGGACTCATCGAGGACCACACTCGAGATCATCTGAGTATCAAAGCCAAGGAAACGCAGCTTGTTCGCGCACGTAGCGACGCCGAAGCAGCCGAGCAGGTGAACGAGAGGCTTCGGCGAGAACTGGAACGTCTCAAGCGTGCGCTTAGTAGGGCTGAGGGGCTAGGTGTTTCCGGTGGTATGGCAAGTCCGACGGTGACGAGCCCGACACATGAGGATATGGGCATCTACCGCGATAGTTCGAACAGTGCCGGCGCTCGGTCGAACCGGATGAGTTTCGCGAGCACGCTGTCCGAGGAGAAGGAGAACGGTGATATGGCGCACAATTACCCTCGGAGCAAGCTCAGTCCGGAGTTGAGATATGCCAGCGGCTCGAGTGGGCGTGGTAGTCCTGCGCGGGGATTTAGAAACACCCACGCGGACGAGGCGACCCACGGGACCGCCGGAGGATCGGGCATGACGGCATCCGCTAGCAATGGCGTGGAAAGCTGGAGGAGGGCAGCAGAGGTCACGAGTCAGCTCAAGGCTAGGATAGAGCAGATGAAGGTGAGTCATGTTACGTTCCGGTCATTTGGTCGTCTCTGAGTTTGGTGGCTAACCTATTCTAGGCTAAACAAGGATTCAACAGACCGTGACGTTAGATGTGATCGGAAGAGGTGAGAGGATGCCATCTTCCGGGGTCTCCTTGGGCATATTGGCGTTGTAGGAAGGATGTTGTGAAATAAAACAAGATGGCATTGTTCGCTGTTAAAGTGTGGAGTGTGTAGTGCATTTTAAGGCGTCATGGATTAATACCCTCCGTTCATCCTGTTCTCTGTTCACCTGTTGAAGAAAGTTGTCGTCAGTTATAGAATCCTCGGATATCCTATCCCTTCTGGCAGTAATGAATGATCGAGAGTGGAAGGCTCTGAGCCTTGATTATTTCACTGATTTCGTTGTGAGGATATATCATGCATACTGAATGGTGAGACTAATGGTGGCAGTTAATATAACTAGTGGTGACGGAAGAGTCTACTTGTACGCAATGCAACGGAATCTTTTGCGAAGCTAGTGAGGCTTGTTTGTTGAATAGGCCGTTATATCCGAGTGAGTCGTACAAAACCTAGCCATCCTTGTGCTATGGCTGTCTCAAACTCAGGCTCCTGATGAGGGTAGGTTCATGAGCTCCCATTATTCGGCTTACTAGACTCACTAGGTGAAGTTGATAAGGTGGATATTACTCATTATAATACTTGACAAACGGGAATGCTGTTGGGATAAACGTTAGCGATTAGTATGTCATGATAGCTAAAATAGGATATAATGTGTGTATAGGCACCTCGATATAAATAAATAGAGAGCTAGATAGATAGGTAGGGCAGCTAAAAAAGTGTGTTGGATTAGATCCTTCATGTAGTAGGTTGTTGGGCTGTTGGGCGACTTTATACTCGTGCTAATTATGGTTTGGTATTTTGTCTGCAGGTAGTCGGTCCTGCGTTTAAGTCCCGGTAGATGTGAATACATTATCGAAGATGCGTATCTAGGCAGGGAAGCCCTCTGAAAGCTTGGCTGTCTTGGCTCGGGGTTGTCTTGTTGGTAGGTATTCAGAGTTTAACACGTGGGTGTGAGTATGTGGATCTACGTACGTAGGTGATTTCTCTTTGCCAAAAATGTAGGTTGTAAGCTGTAGACTTTAGCTATAGCCATTGAATTCTATTTATGAGCCTATCTATAGTTTATGTATTGCGTCTAGGTATAGTTACTAAATGCTAGGGATGTAAGCAACAGTTAATTTTGTCTTAATCTTTTAGGTCAGCTATTTGGTTTTGGAAAAGGAAATCTTTGGGAACAAGAGTACAAGAACAGAGAGGTCTAACAACAACAAGGGGTACACATGCAGCCCTTTTTTACTACCAATTCATGATTTGTTTAACTTTAACACCATCTTAAATAAAACATTGATAATCTAATAGCAGGATTAAGCCGACTTGGTTAACTAGCTAGCTTATTTCGCACTAATTTCGACTTCTTTAATAGCAATGATAGAAATCTATATATATTCTCAAAGAAGATTGAGGTGAATTATCAAATAATATATCTCAGAATACAAAACGTTCATCTATAATTCCTAAATCCATCCTTGGTTTCAGCAATAAGTTTCCACTATGCCCACTTTCCCATCACAAGTCGTCCTTAAGAGGGCTTAGTCCCTGGGCGGTACCAATCTTGTCTTCAAAAAAGAGTTTGAGTCTTTCAACCCGCTCTCGATCAACCATGAACCCCTCGAAACCATTTGGATTAGTGGAGGAGATATCCGCGAGATCACTGTAGCCTGTGGGAGCGGCGATATCTTTACGAACACTCCAGGTACCGAGCGAGGATTGGTGTTCCTCGCTTAGAAGGTAGCTATGGAGTAGTTTAGCCCCTTCCGGATGAGGCGCATCTTTCAAGATGGCAGCTCTTTGGGGCCAAGAGACAAAAAGCCCTTTGGTCGGGAAAGTTATGCCTATAGGGCTTGGGGGCGTCAAGCCCGCGCTGGATGTAAAGGTAGCTGACGCTGTCCCATTGCTTTCGCTCAGGAGCGTCACCGGCGTACCTGTGCCGCGCACCCATCGGGGATTCTGTGCTAGAAGGCTTTCAAACCATCCGTATCCAAACTGTTGCATGCTGCCTTCTGTTAGTAGGTGAACTCTCAAGAGACGAGGGTAAGAGTCCGGCCATCACTTACATCAGATCAAACGCGTAAAGAACGGCGTCGTCGTCGTTTGGATACGTCAGCACAAGCTTGTCCTTGAACTCAGGTTTCAAGAAGTCTTCGAACTCCTGGGGCCCCTCGGATATCCTGTCACTATTCCACAGGAAGCTCCATGCGATGACTGTCACTCCGTACCAAGCGCCGCGAACATTCCGGAAACTGGGCTGTAAATCGTAGAAGTTGAGTGGCATGTAATGCAGAAGCGCTCCTTCATTATCCCATCGCGGGTAATCGTGCAAGGTTTGCAGGATGACACTGTCGACATACACCCCACCGGTAGCGAGCTGGCGATCAATGTTGCCATCATGGTACTTGGAGACGTCGACGGTGACGTTGAGAGTCATGTTGGGGAAGCGGGCTTCGAAGGCTTGCTTCAACGAGTCTTGCTGATTCGTCTCGTCGCCGCCATGCCACAAAGTCACGATGCCACCCTCCGCCAGTGCTGCCTCGTAGATTTCATCGATTGTTCGGTTCTCGATTTCCGGTGCGCCATTGAAACCCACGGTTGTATCAAATGCAGATATGACCCTGGCGCTGAGGGCTACGTAGCACAGGGTAGAAAGTCCAACCATCGTGACAATAATTGATTCCCGAATTCCGAGTAGAACTTGACGGATAGGAGAAGAGAGGTTTCTTCATGCCAGCCGGGAGAGCACCCTCTATATAGGACTCTAGATGCCTGTCCGACGTTCACGCTCTTTCACGAATGCAGTATTTATCATCTTTACTTGCTTCTTCCGTACCGTTTTAGGAAATATATCCTTTGGGCGGTGCTACGACATCTCTTGCGTTGATCTGAGTTGCTTAACAAATCCTGACTAACAACTAGGGTCTCTAAATTAAAGCATTACGAATTACGCTCGAAAGTTGCCCTTACAAATCGTGGCCTTCTTTGAGTGTTTATCTCGGCGATGTGGGATCCAAGCCTCGTTCATAGATGATGAGGACCCATTTTGTTGCCGATCGCAGAGAGGGATGGTATCCCACATTGCCGAGAAGGCACTCAATCGTGTGCACCAATGGCCATACGGATCAGCCCATCAATGCTGGATACCCAGACTTCGTAGAGTGCAAGCTTAAGCACCTAATACTTCCGAGGTGCTAGCATGCAGAGAGAATTAGGAATAGAAGATCAGTCGGCGGCTCCGCCGAGCCTCTGGCGTGACAGCGGATATTATAGCCCATTACAAAGATTTTGAAAAGAATGATGCAATTATAGCGTCGGGCAAAGGTTGTGAGCACGTAAGCAACACGATCACGACAGGGTCATCATCACCGGAGCTCTGGCTCAAATGCGGTCTAGACAGCTGTCAAGGCTCACAGACCGTCACCGTATTCCAAATTTACCCAGGTAGTCCCCACTCTGCAGAAAAGACCCTGAGAAGGGTTCGATAGGTGGTATTCTTCCGTCGGACAATTTAATCAACAACGTGGTTTTGCACACTCAGGGCATGCTTTCGCCAAATCGTAAAGCCAAGAAGGCTCGGAAACCAAATGCAACGCGGCTCTCTCATAGCATCCAGACACGTGTGGGTATCCGAAGAGATCTGCAACCTGACAGCTCATAGGTTCTGATTGCATCATAAGAAGAAAAAAAGGAAAATGATTGTTGTTTTAGCACAGAGGTCACTAAAATATATATCTTGATATATGTCAATGATAGACAGGTATGTAAACGTACGCGATGTTGCATACAGAGTTGAGAACTGCACACTAGCGAGATTGTGCTCGAATATATGAACTACTCGCTTTGCTTCTATACCGCACAGCAATACAAAGAGAGGAAGAGTAAAAAAAGTAAGAAGCTGCCGCCCTTTTGTTTGCTCTAGGTTATGTGTGCTAGTATGATAAGGACAACTTATTACTATTAGTCGGGGAAGTCTTAGGACTTAAAGTGCAGCTCACTCGAGGTAGTTATATGTATTGGTTTTTGCTCTTGTTAGTAATACTACATATTAGATTTATTAATAATTTATACTAAGTTAGTTAGATTCTTTATTATTAAGGTTTTATGTTTTTATTTATTTTATAATTATAAAGCTAACAACTTATAAAATAAAACTAATAATTATATCTTAAACATAATAAAATATAACTTGTTTTTTATTTGTTATGATAGTTTGGGGCGTTGTATATATGTAGCTTCTATCCCTTGTGACACTGGCCCCTAACAGGTTCACCGATCTTTATGGTGTGTTTTTAGTTGTGCTATTTATATAGCTTTGGTGTTTTAATGTAGCTGAAGCTAAGGAATAGCGTGTTTATGTTCTACTGTTGATACTCTCCCGTTGATCTTTTTTTGCATATTTGCTTGCCCTAGCCTTATTTAGTGTTTGTTTTCTTTGCGCTTATCTCTAGGGGAACTACGTAAAGATCTTTACATTTATGTATTGGTTGTTGTATTGAAGTGAACAACTAAAATCAATATTACTCACCTTATGAATCTCCTACACTGCCCCTATACTAAGAGATAGGCTGAACCTACACTCCCTAGTATCGGTATCACTCTTTTCTCTTTGGGGATCAAACGGTCAAGCAAAGAAGCCAAAAATTTAAATTCATTTGAGGTTCTAGCTAAGGGCAGTGGTGTCCATTTACCCGATGCCCAGGATCCGTTATAGTGGTGTTTTTATATCCTCCTTTATATGAAGCCACAAGGTGGCTTTAAACTATACTAAGCCACTATAAGCCACCTACATCACTTCAGTATAATTTTATTCTTTTCCTTTTGAAGTATGAATATTACATGCCCTAAAGTGCAACCCCAAATCTGTTGGCTGTAAGCTGTGCCATCTGGACCAATGTGAAATAGGGCTGCTACCCCTCCTTAATATCACAAAGATGGGTTTGCGCTGGCAATTTTTGCATGGTCACTTTTTAAAAATTAAAGCATACAGCATGCGAAATACCGCTAAGTCAAGCAGTTGTGCTCTGCGTCTCGTTGCCCACCATTGCGAAAGCTGCTGTATTAAGGGGCCTCGCCATCCGAGCTACGCGTCACTAGCCCGTCAAAGAGCACCGATATGCGGCAAAGATGGCCCCTGCGATCGTTACCGATGATTACTACGCCGTCTTAGGCGTGGTGATGACGGCTGACACTCAGGCGATTAGAACTGCATACCGTAGGTTAGCAAGAGTTACGCATCCAGATAAAAACCCGAGTCCAAATGGCAAAGAAGAATTCCAACGGGTCCGTACACATGTCTCAAGTTCAAGATGTATCTCCTCTTGTATTCACTCTATGTAGACTCCTAGTCTTAACTTCCTTTACATCGCGATCCTAATCTCTGCGTCAGACCTGTGATTAACATTTGGTAACTGCAGCTTCAAGCGGCCTATGAAACACTCAGTGATCCTACGAAACGGAGAGAGTACGATGTTACGCGACCAAAACCTTCCACATCCTCGGGACAGCCCGCTGGTACCGCATCCAGAGCAGCCCCTCAGCGAGAAAATGGCAGCACACCCCAGACAACCTCACAAGAAGCGAACAACGCCCCACAAGCACGAGCACAGGCACAAGCTCTAGAAACGCTACGGGCTCGGTGGGCTAGGCAGGATATGGATATCTTCGAAGCTAGACGGAACGTGAGAAAGTTAGAGGCCGAGATCGATAGGCTTCAAGAAGAAGATGTCGCTGATGCACGCCAAGCCGGAAATCAGGCCAGTTGGTGGGGCAATATGTCTTCCTTTCTGTTCGGCGCCGGCTCTGAAGGCGCGGGAGGATCTCAAGAGGCGAAGGAAGAGAGAGAGCGCCGACGACTTAACCGAAGTGCTGCTATCAGAATCAAGAGTATGGAGATGTTGAATAAGACTAATAGACTACATGCCCTCGAGACAGCGGCAGAAAGCACAGCAATGGCGATAGAAGAGCTAAAGCAGCAGATTCGGGTTGAAGAACAGAAACAAGAAGACGAGAGAGCAGCACAGGCACAGCGCAAGATGCAAGAGGAATATCTCAGACGTGCCAGAGAGGCGGAGGCCGAACGACGGCGCAAGCGAGAACAAGAGGAGCGAGAACGAAACGAGTGGGAGCGTAAGAGGCGGGAGCAAAGGGAACGAGAGCAAAACGAACGAGAGCAAAAAGAACGGGAACGTGTGGAACGTGAGAAGAGAGAATTCTCTCTCCGGGAGGAGATAATGCGAAAAGAACGAGAGCGCGTTCAGCGGGAGTTTCACGAGCAGCTGAAGAAGGCGGCCGAGAGTCGTAAAGGGGCCAGCAAACAACAACATTGGGCTTCGAAGTCAGCAGACAAAGCCCAGAGTGCTTGCCTCCATAGAGGTTGGTGGACTCAGATCCCCGGCCGCGCAGTGTGTTCTATCTGTTCCAAGACCCTTGCGAAGTTTGCTTTAGAGTGCCCTGGCTGCCACATGAAAGCCTGCGCCACTTGCAAACGAACAATGCAGGGGAGGCGATAATACTAATAAAAGATGGTTCTGGACTCTGCTATGCACATCTGTCCAGTTTGGCTGACTGGTTGTATGTCGAAACAAACCAAGATGGAGGCAGTTTATACCATATTTGTGTGCAGTCAATAGTCTATAAGACTAAAGTTTGGGAAGGAGGGGGGGTTCCTCTGGGTGAGGGAGAGAGGTGTCACACAGGTTGAATCGACGTATCTCCACTCTATTATTAGTTCTATATTGTGTATGCAGACGGTCCAAAAGCTGATAGTTAACCCAGGAGAAAGTTAATGTAATAATTCAGGTCAGTTAAATACTCCAGCATTTTAATAAACGTAGCATGAGTAGCCTATTAGTTTGTAATAGTGTATGCCAGACACTACTCTATAATGTACTTGTGTGTTTATTAGCAACAGCTCAGGCGATAGAGTAAAAAAAACTTTTTAAACATATCCTAAAGAACTGCCCTGGACTGCCAGTAAAGCAGCGCAAAGGTAATAATAATAAGGGCCAGGTAGCCATGGTCACTTCACCCGCTAAGGCTGCGTTATAATAATGAGCCTTGGTATAGGATGCATAGCAAGTTGGTTAGGGGGAGCAACTGTCTTGAGGTTCATAAACAGGATCATTGCGAGAGTATTTATTAAACTATATATTTTGGCATGGGGGATCGAGTGATCAAGGGGGAGTATAATATAAATCAACGCGATCACTAAGAAAAAGGAGTTTAACTGCTAACGCTATTTTCTCTTCTTTTCTTTTACCTGCCTAGCCACTCAGTCCATCCGCTCCACTTCAATACTGGAGCGCAGAATAGTCCTAGCTTAATTCATATCCTTTCAAAATTGTTAGCGTGGCCGTTTGACATAATCTCTATCTAGGAACTAGTGCTTGTATCTTTACTCAAAGTAGATTTGCGATGCCTACTTCAACCACTAGGGAGTGTTGGACTATCGGAGACAGGGCGACTAGGAAAGGGGACAATAACGTGCAATTAAGATCACGGCTCACCAATAAAATAAATAATAATTATATAAATATGCCGTAACTACCTTCGGGTTTGTAGTGGAATCTCCTAAGGGAATTTCCTCTCCGTGTAATTCTCTTTCACGTTCCGTCTCAAATTGTAGTTATCTCTGTACCAGCAGCTTGCGCGATCCAACGCATGGTCCATAAAACCTTGGACGTTGAAGTCATCCACCCAACTATGCCGCTGAAGTTCTTGTAAGGCTGCCATAGTCCAACTGACACAGTTCTCAACAGGCGCGACATTATCTCTTGGTAATGGGATTCTCGAGACGATGGCGCTCACATGGTCTGGACTCACGTTACTAGGTATCTTGCCAACCATTATACGTCCTAGCATGGCGTTACTTCTGGTATAATTGGCTGTTCTGCTGTAATCGAATCGCCAACCACCCGAACCTGGAACATTGACGAACGAGTCCCCCTTGAGGACTTGATAGCAAGACCCCATCCCCGTGCTGCCTTTTGGTTCAGTCCATATGGCCCAGTGAAATCTTGCGTAATGCAACTCATGGCTTTGTGTGGCCGATGTTACCCCTCCACGAGAGTACAAGGCCACGAATACTCTGGTTTTATTGCTATTGGACATAGCAGTATTAAAATAAGCCAAGCATGGGGTTCGGGAAAGCTAGGTTAAATAGTTATTAACCACGGATATAATGAACAGCGAGGGTACCACTATACCTGAATGGAAACAAGGGCGAGGCGGAAAGTAAATAATGCAAAAAACAAGCTTACATAGAACTGCAGCTTGTTTAAAGTATCGAGAATGCAACAGGGTGCATGGAAACCACATTTGGGAACTACTGTTCATATATAAATGAAACCATCTTACGCAAACGTACACCTAAACTTGCTTTTGATGTTCTACCATCCGCTCGGCACATATTTCCTGAACAAAAAAGAGTCATAGAACACAAATGAGGCGTAGTTATTTCCTCTACATAGAATAGTGGCGACTAACTATGTCTTACACGTTATACCATCAATATGTATAGCGACCGTGATATATGATAGATGGCTTTTAAGATAGTATTGTCACACGGCGGAAGGCTAAGGAAATACAGGTGACTAGAAACAAATTGTGATATACTCCTCTCGGATTACTCCTCGCTAGCTCTCCCGACACAGAGTACAACACGGCTAATAATACTAATACTAACACGATTCTTTTGCAGCTTGCACCTAAGTTTTACATTGCAAAAATAAACAAAGATTCACCCTCGCGCTAGCAAACCGCCTCTTTGATTGAAAACATGTATCTATTGTGGCTGGCAGAGCTCTGCATCGCGGGGCCAATGTAAGGGGGGAACAAGTCATGCGATTACCATCCGACTGTAGCGCCAAGCTAGATTGCTGTCCACAACTCAACACGATGGAATTCATCCACACATATTCAATAACCCACCCCCGCACATCTACGGACTATACTGCTAAGATGGGTTATTAATGAAAGATCTGGAGGGGGGAGCTGAGTGAAAGACACGGGCGGCCACGTGACACTAGGCTAATTGAAGGTCTTTAGCTGGGACCTGGAAACCCTCTAGCTCCTGAATTCATCGGATCCCTATACGGTGGGCTGCCACATGACAACTATGAATTGATTGGGAATTGACGGATGGTATGCGCTGGGCCGAGAGGACTGCGTGGTGACGGTATACAGGTGTAGCCGGTCGTGGAAAGGGAACCAGGGGTTATGAAACATACTAGGTAGCTAGAACTAATGAGACAGTCATACGTAGTATTATACATATATGATATACCATAATCCAGCTTGTAGACAGACGTCACTTTCTCGCATTTTACCCTAGTAGTATGCTTTTTCTATCTTTTTCTATCCGCAATGGTGTCTTGGAGCTAGATGGCATTATTTGTATCGTTAACAGCTGGATTAAGGACATTCACTACCTCTAAGGGTCTCTATAGGTGGAGTAAGGAGTTGAAGCATGGGGAGGGCGGCAAGTGAAGGTCGCGGGTGTAATAGTGACGGTGTGCCTAATGTAGGTGGGCAAGGCTGTGCTAAGAAATGTAACATCATAGTTATGCCTGTTAATTTTAATTTTATCCCCACTTACTCAGGCTCCGAGTCCTTCATGTTTTTTATCCTTTTGAATGCCAAGGATGAAATCTCACCTGCTGGTCTAGGTATGTCAGCAAGGTTGTTTTGTTATCCCTTTAAATGCTCCTTGCATAACTAGTAGATCTACCTAGTCGGTAGGTGTCCAATAAAAATAGGCAAAAAACCCTAATAAAGAGGGACAGGTAGATTATTACCTAAGCTTTCCTAGTGTACACTAGGCGGATCGAACCGGTAAGTGTAAGTAGTACTAGACATGGGCATTAGCGCAAGCCGAGAAAGTAATTACTCCACAGTCCCGTCCCGGCCACGGCATTCCCCTCCCACAAGCTCCAGCTAGACTACCGACCTGCATACCTACGCTAGGTATCTACTTAGGTAGTGTGGGAGCACAACATAACCTCCGGCTTCCTGGCCTTGTACCGTACCTAAGGTACATGGCATGTAGGCCGTGCTGTTTCGTATCAATGGCTATAATACCTACATCCTACATAGTAGACATCGAATGGAACATATCTCTGCGTAGGAATACAAAACATGCCGGCATGGGATACAATTACCTAATACATGTAGGGAGGCCAAGATTGCGGTTCATCCACTTTTGGATCACGGTGACAGTGACAGTGAGGAGCCGAATGCAACGCTCATTTTAATTAGTATTATGCCAAAACCCGCTTCTGTAGAACTAGCACGTATGCTCGGTCTCGACCTTTCAGGTAGTGCTTGAGCTCGTTGCCGACCACGTCCACCAGACCTTCTGCCTCGAGCTTGTCAACCTTGGCCTTAAACCCCCCTGGTAGCCAGATCTCCTCCAGAACCGTGGCAACAACGTGACCGCCATCCTTCGGAACTCGGACAAATTCTCTCAATGCAGAGATAGGGCCGACGTGTCCGTGCGTGAACGTGCCTACACAGGTGACCAATGCATAGAACTGGTTGGGCTGGGCTAAATCTCTTGTCAGGTCTCCCAGGAACACGCTCTGGTACGCGCCCGACCTTTCTGCAACCTGGAGCATGTGGGGAGGCAAGTCGAGGCCGTGGATGGCTGTCGCGCCGCGCTCGGCGAGGGCTGCTCCCACGAGTCCAGTTCCGCAGCCGGCATCGAGAACAGTTGCGTTGGCCTGGCTGCCGAGTCTGAATGCTGTTTCTGCAACGATCGATGGCGCGACATAACGATAAGCACCGGTTTGAAGATCGCTGTCATATGTGTTGGCCCATTGGGCGTAGAGCGCCTGGATAACGAGATTTGCCCAGCGTGTTCTAATAGCTGGGAACAACCAGGGCATCGAATCTCGTTCCCACCACGCAAAGCCTTGGTGCACTCATGAGAAGATCATTATGTTATGTAAGCTGGTGGGCTTAGCCCACCCACTGAAGAGATCTGTACCTACAATGCCTCACTGAGGGAGGGAGGCAACACATGCAGAACAATCCAAGCATGCGATCTCTACAGTACCAGGTGACAAGTGCTATATTGCTAAATCTAACGGAATCTCGATACCGAACCTTTTTTAACTGGAATAAAGTGGATTGATGATAGCTGTTGCTGTTTATAGAAGTAAATAACTGTGGCGCTAGGTGTGGAAATAAAACAGAAACAAACGGTCAAATCCAGTTTAGAAAAAGGGGAGAACGTGATTGTGATCGATCCGTTGATGACCGGGTTCTTGCTCACTGGAGAGCCCTATTATCCACATAGTGTGATGTAGGAAAATGTAACAGAAACATCGTTGTTGGAACTCCATTGGCTCAGGAGTATAAACATTCTTATTTTGGGGATCCCCACAAAGATGAGACAACTTTCCATAGCCCGCTGTCGGAAGTGCTAGCTTGAGATGAGTGGTTGTGGCGAGAAGTGGTAAGCTGTACAGTGGGAGAGCGGTGTGCATACTCGCGCAGACTATAAGACACAAATGCTCGCGGTTGGCTGTAGCGGCCACCCTTCTTGACGCGGTACGGACGCTCCCGGTAGGTCGACTGATGAGCCGATGAAATGGTGTTCTTCACGGCGTGGAGATTCTTCCCGAAATGCTTGAGCTCGTACAGCTCCTTGACATTGCGCACAACACTCGCCTCGTCTAGAACACCATACTGAGAGCTGACCTTGTTGTTCATGTTTCTGGTGAGAACTTTGACAAGCTCTTCGTGGCGTGCGCGGTCATCTATCAAAGAGCCGAGGCGTGTGCGGTTGCCACCGACCTGCACCTTGGCCTCCTCGTCGCGGATCAGCATGTCGAGATACTCCAGTGTCGCATCGTTGTAGGGCGTGATTGAGTGTTTTTTAAGGAAGACGCCAAAGCTCGCCGCTGCATGCTGTATCTTCTCGTGCTCGTCTTTGTACTCGGCGATCAGCGAGTTGAGGTTGTCGATCGCAGTCTCCCGAAGGGCGACGTGATTAGCGTTCGCCTGCAGCTGTTTCTGCACTTCTGGGTCCAGCACTGTTTCCGTGTACTCCTCGAGCTCGTAAAGAACATGGAGGTGCGACTGCCATTGATGAGTACACTTTTGACAGTGGTCGTGACCACGGAAGGCGTTGCAGCCAATGAGTGCCGGGTGAGCTATCTGGTCGGCCTTGACGCCTGTAAGATTGCAGTTCGGATGGCAATGCGACTTGTAAATAGTGACGATCTTGCCTTCACCACTTCCGTCATCTTTCAATTCGATGCACGCCGAGTCCTTGCACACTGTACGTGGTTTGTCGAGCTGCTTGGCTCGCAAACTGATTCTTTGAAGATTGACACGCTTGCGGAGGTTGTCCCCGGTGATACGGGTATCCTGTAGTTCTTTGATCTTGTCCTTCGACATAGCAATGTTCTTGCTGATCAAGCCTGCTATCTCAGCCATTGGCTTAGTCAGGTCTGATATCAGCTGTCGAGTGCCATTGAGACTGATCGTACTCTGAACTCTATGCGGTGACTTCGTCTTGAAGTAATTAACTAACCTCAAAGTCTCTTTCCGGGAATGTTGCCAACTGCGGCGGAAGTCTTCCTCATTCTCCATGAACACCCCTTGCTTGAAGGCTGCGAGGTAACGGAAGCTCTCCGAGTCAAAACAATATGTGGTATTCATGGTAAGATGAAGACCGATATCAGAGTGGACTTCTAAGAGGGTATTTAGGGGGCCGAATGTGTCTCCCGGGGTGTAATTGGAAATGCGGGTGGTAGTGAAGCCGAAAGCCATGTTGCTCGCAGCAGAACGGTGGAGATGCGTCAGCAACTCCTTCATGCAGAAGTTGAAGGTTACGGTCAAACGCGAGTTGTTTGATTTCAAGAGAATAAGGATGCCGTGAAGTTCATCGTAGCTGCTGAGGGTTGCAAGAATGTCGGCCATGTTCTTCTTGTCATACTGAATCCCGCGTGTGTCGCCAATCCCGGGTGTATCTATCAACCGGATAGTCCTACTGCCAATAGTCACTGGGTAGACTGTGGTCTGCTGGGTTGCTGAAGCTCCTTTGCTGCCATCCTTTTCATCCTCCCTCATGCCAACCTGGATCTTGATTTGCTCAATCTTTCCGTCAGGGCTGTCCCTATTCATGATCTGTGTCGAGAATGAACAGGGTATGACGGAATGAAGTTGGTCTGCTGCTTTGGCATCATCGAGTGACTCAAACGTCAGATAGTTGACGAAAGCATTTATAAATGTTGATTTACCAACTCCCGTCTCCCCCAATATCAAGATATTGACATGGTCAGACTGTGCAAGCCCTTTTAGCAGAGAAAGCAATTCCTGTTGATCACACTGTTCGAATCCCGGACCGTGGCTTGACTGGTTGCATTTGAAGTCGTAGTTACTGTACAAACTCCGTCCGCAGTCGCAGTACAGATACTTGTCTGTGAATCCGAATTCAATCGGAGCAAAGCAATTGTCGCAGATCCAGTCGCAGGCATGTTCTCGATCACAGTGGGGGCTTGGGCAGGGTATTACGATAAAGCGTCGCTTGAGGGGCCGTTGAATATCGTGGGTCTCGAGCGTGCTCCTATTATAACGTGCGAAGCACGACTCAGCCATCCACCGGCGTTCTTCAAGTACATCTTCAGAAACTTCTACTCCATTCTCATAGATGGACACGTATGAGCGTGGCGATTCTTGTGCTGTGGAGTCGAGGTCGGCGAGGATGTAGACGGTGTCGGGCTCACGGTGATCTAGCATCTCGTCAAAAAGATCCTTGTTCGCTTTCCAAGTCTCGTGGTCTTTCATAGCTGACTGGCTATAAAATAGAATGCCGGCCCTTCTGTCATTCATTGACTTCATAGCCGCCTTTTTCGACTCGGCATAGATAGCGCCTTTTCTTGCAGCCGAAACAGCGAACTCGATCTTGTTGCGCTGCCCTGCTGCCACAGAAGCGATTACAGATGGAGAATTCTCTCCCTGAGAGTAAGATCCGTACAGCGACTCGAGCTGATTCACCTGGGCTTCGCCGCTCCGTACCTTAAACAATGTCTCGGCATACTGCTTCTCCATGCATCGATGGGCTCCCCGCAGTTGTGTTAGTCTTGTGTGTGTCTCTTGGAGATGTTTGGCTGGGCAGATTTGATGATTCAGGGAAATGAAGCTGTAGTAATCGCTAAGTTCGCGATCGCACGTGACAAACTGGTCGAAAAGTTGAATGAATTTGTGCGTGGACTCAGCACTGACTGCGACGTATGGGGAGCTGATGACACTCTCTGCTTCCATAAACAGTCCAATCATGCTGAGCGGGAGCAGTCTGTACACCATTGCTCGACCTTTCTTGAGGTATTCTTGCTCTATGTGTAAGGGGATCATCCTGATATGGTCGTAAGCTTCTCCAAGATCTTTCATCAGAACCCCGCTGGATTCGAAGACATCACTATACGTGACGATTTCAAGCGGAAGCGTGATGGAACTCAGTAGTCTTTGACTGGCTACGTCGCCTTGCTGGATATTTTCAATTGCTGACTTGAAATTTGTCACTTCGGTGTGAAACTGGGCTTCCGCAGTGGCGGGGTTGATATGAGTCGTGAGTTGATGCTTGATCGCGATGATGCTTCGGATTCCCCATTCGATGCCAGTGACAAAATGAGTAGCCTCTTGTTTTTCCAACACACTTAGATCAATGCTAGTTAGTGGCTGAGCACGCATGATCTGGAGTTTCTCTTGCATTACGGTGACTTTGTGAACAACGGTGGCCTGCAAGAAGTTGTAGCTCCGTCTAGCATCGCTGAAGTAAGCCCCGGAACCTTTAGGGTTCACGAAACCGGCAATTATACTGGCTCCTTGATCAAGTTTGATGTCCAAACAATCAAGCTTGGTCTGGTATTCATCTCCGCTGATTATACTGACCATGGGCGCCGTATCCAAAAGATTAGTAGTCGTAACTTCTGCTTGAGTCATCCGGTAGTCTGCTTTGAACAGACTAGATGCAACGAACCTGTCGTTTCTGGCGTCGTACAATGCCCCCAAGGGAACCGTCACACCTAGAGCGGATCGCTGGGCAGAGTGGTCCATTACGTGAAACCCCTTTTCTGGTAGACTTAATACAAGTATGGTATACGAGGAAAATAAATGTTACAAGGAATCAATCTGAGAGTAGAGGGAAAGTTGTCTAGGGGACAGGTAAAGCATGAAATTGGGGTTATTCTCCTTAGAGATGGATATCGATTATGCAATATTTGTGACATGCCTTAAGTGATACATCGCGTGAAAGCAGATTTTATAACGCCTCACTCTTCTGTATGGTAGAGGACTTGCATGTGCCGGGCAAAAGTGCAATTCCAGGCTGACAGGCTGGTCTGCCCAACCCTCCCGATTCGGAGAAACAGGCATCCGGAATGAGCCCCTCGCAGTCCTTTGATTTCCCTAGGTACCTGGCTTGTAGGTACCCGTTACCAATCCCTTCGTGGTGTGTACAGTAGAAGCTGTGCAGAGAACGCACAGTACATCGGGCTTCCATCGTAGCGCGTTATGGCGTGCATACAGCCTGTAGCATCTTCACCGAAGCGAATGTTCTACAGCTTGGTTTCAAAAGAAGATATCCCGTCCATCCTGCAGACTGGTCTTTATTGAATCGCTTATTCTTAAACGATAAACTCGATTTCTATTCGGGGCTTCCATCTCTTGTAGTTTGAGTGTTCTCAATGATCAAATTAGCACGAGACCGAAATCGGAGTCAAAAAGGCTCAACCTCATGGGGATCCCAGAGGGCTAGATGATAGATAAAGTTCATCCGATAAATTAGAACTGGATAACTCTACACTATACGAAGAGTGGATCAAAATGAAGCCAAGTCCAATCCGCTTTGAAGCTGGGCGTTGTTCACAAGAGCCTTGGCTATCCAAATCGCTTGAAGCATGGGTTCTCGCGAGAAAATTGCACGTTTCGGACTTTGAAAAGTACGCGCTCTCCGAGTTTATTCAGAATTGTTCTCTTGCCGCCCTTGGACCATGGGATTATATCGAAAGAACGATTCCACAGGGATCACAACTGCGCCGCTTCAGCGACTACTGGGTGGCTTGGAACTACTTCTTGCTGCGCGGCTGCGCATCCGAGTTTTCAGGACCCAATGCTATACGACTAGTGACAAGACTCAAAAACTCTACGGCTGACCCGCGCATATATGATATCATTCATTGGTATGAGAGTTGCGGAGACACCATAGGCTGATGTTGCTCTCATAATCTGATGTTGCTCTCATAATCCTATGACTCCGCGCGAGGAGGAGCTCGAGAGGCAAAAACCTGTCAAGGAGGAGGAAGCCGAATGGGGCCAATCATGGGAGATGAATTGACAGCGAGGCATTACGGGCGAGTCTTTCTATCCGCCCATACTCTGCGCTTCGCGACCAGAAAAGAGTGCGGCACCAGTATTCCCAATGGCCCTTATACTCGTCGGCTCACATGAATACCAATGCCAGTCAGAGCCATTCGCCAGTTCAAACGAGTGGAAGAAACTCTCAAAACAAACAACTCGAAACCACCATTCTTAATTATAAAGTCGATATCTGTGGCTCGATTAGTAGTGGTATGCTACCGCGATACCATACGTGTGACACTATTACTAACAGGCAGATATAGGGGCTATTCACTTTGTTGCAGCTCATCATGTTCGCTCTTTGCGTCTCTTTACTGCACAAGGAACAAAACGGTATTGCATAGAGTGCAAGGAACTATTCAGTCTTTATCTCAACCGTCGGTCTCCTGACCTTGAGCCTAGGATTAGTATCACACTTCCTCCGAGGTTCATATTTTGAAAAAGATAAACGTCTAGTCAGGGGATTTCAGGCTATTACTCTGAGCTATCTGCTTTTCGGGTTCATAGCCGGAATTTTTCTGGCCGTCAACATTAACTCCTGTTAGTATGTGAGTTTTTTTAATATCCGTGGTATTTGAAAGGCTGCTGACCCCGAATACTCTTAGCTTTCCGGGGTACCGTCGCTCAGAATCTCTACACTAGTCTGTATGGAAGCAACTGCTTTGGACATCTTCACCTTTCTCAGTTTACCAACGTCCGTACTATTCAGTTATTACTGTTCGATTCTCGTCAATGGACAGAAGAGACAACTACATCCCCTAGCTAGCTCTGTCGATGGTTTAGTAGCACTTCGCCGTATAGAGTTAATTAAACCCACCATTGTTCTTGACACACGTATGGTTAATTCAAACCTTATTGTTGACAGTGCGGCTGCATTCTCAGTGTAATTGGTTTCGCATATTACTTTTGGATTTGGCTACTGTATATTCAACAAATAGTTCATGAAGCTCGGGTTCTATTCTTGTCCTATGTCAATTTTTTGTAGACAACAACCTCATTGCCTCGAATATCAACGCAGAATTCTTGCATCCCCATATCTTCTGCGATTTTTTCCTCTTCATCTAAGTAAGCCTCGACTAGTCGATCCTCTATAGTCTTGACCGCTGTAGCGAGACTCCGAGCACCAAGGTCCGGACTGTATTCCGCTGCAGCAAGGTTACGACAAACAGAGGCATCTTTTCGAACACGGAGACAAATATTCCCTAGGAGTTGCTCACGCCCGTTTCCTGGGAGAACCACTGGCGCTCTCACCTTTCGACTCAACTCTTGAAGGAATTTGTGAGCTACAACTGCTTGCTCCCCTGGGCTGAATGGAAGAAAGGGAATGAATTCCGTGATACGTCCGGTAATGGGAGCCTGTTAATTCACCCTTGAGTCAACTATTGGGTGTCTAAGATTGATATTTTTCAACTTACACCGAACTCTTCGATGAAGTTTTCTCTGAGCTCTCGAGATAGCTGCTTCCTTAACTTCTGCTTCGTAGTCTCATCCTCACCCAAGATTTCGGGATTATGGGTACTGAAGCTCATGATAATAGGATCCAATTTATTTGTGGCCAATATCCAAATTGTCTTCGAGCAGTTGACCTTGGACCTGTTGCGGCGGTCTTCGTACTCACCTGCGGAGTATTTTCATGTTAACTCATAAAAGTCCAAAGTGGCCGGCGAAGCACTGACCGTTATCGAATGGTAGCAACAGAGCCTGGTGTATCTCAGAAGTTGTCTTCTCGAACTCGTCAAGAAATACGATGCAACGCTGACGGTCGTGATTGGCGAGGAAATTATTGATCGACGAGCCCTTTTCAGCTGCTACATAGGGCGCTCGCTGACCAAAAAGCTCGATCTCGCGCTTGACGACAGTGCAGTCGACAACTTCGAGATCTAGATGGAGCAGATGTCCCATCCGTCTTGCGAGCTCTGTCTTTCCGTGGCCGCTAGGGCCAGCAAATGCCAGCACCAAGGGCCGCTCCTTCGGTACCACGAGATGGCTGAGTAATATCTCGAGAAGCCGGCTAGATGCTAAGGTTTGACCAACGAGGAAGTATGGGATACCCAATATCGGCTCAGCTTTCTTCAACTCGGCGACCTGTCGTTGTCGGATGGATACCTTCTTGATCTTCGTGGCTCGGTCGAGGTGATAACGCTGCGTAAGGTTCGCCGTTTTCTGAAGACGACTCCTCGCGGCCTTCGTACACCAACGTATGACATCACTGGTGCTTTCTGGTATTTCTGGTGTTTCTGGTGTTTGACCGTGTTCAGGAAGATCTTGGTTATAAGGGGCGTAAAGGTCTGAAGGTATCAGTGTTGGGGAGGCCCCGAGGCTGAGGAGTGTAGCAACGATTGTCGTGGTGTCCTGTTGAATAGTTTCACTATGGACAATAGCAAAAGCCAATAGGGGAGTACCTGAAGGCTTATGGATAGCGCACACATCGGCGCCATGCTCAACAAATGTTCTAACAATCCTGTCATCATTTCTCGCAACAGCGTAGAATATTAGAGGAAACCCGTTGACTGTTTGGTTAATCTGCTGCTTCACCGTTTTCGGGTCGTAATATTCTAAGTACTGTGTGATGGTCTCGATGCTGGATCCATGAGAAGCAGCGCCGACAAGATCATTAAGACTGATCTCATTCCCGGGCTCCAACTTTAGCGGGTCAAACGTGTGAGGCAACAAGAAGTCCCACTCTTCGTATTCTGGATCGGGGGATTGAGGGTCTGGAGTATCTAAAGTATGAAGTGATTCTGTGCTTTGAGTCTTCGACACTGGTGTTGCTGGTGTTGCTGGCGTCGTGGCTTCGAGATTTGCTTTGTGATGATTCTTAGGGGGCTGTTGAGGTTCGGCATTTTGGACACTCGGCGACGAACGACCTGGAATTTGAGGTCCTTCGGTGGATGAGGTCTGTTGTAAGGAACCGTCGTGACGGGAAATTGAGCTCGGAGGCGAACTAGTAGGAACTGTGGGACAAGAACTACCTAAATAGGAGGGTGTTAGAGACGAAGTGGGCATATATTCCATCAAAAGTTGATAATATTGTATAGCCCTATTAAGATCGTTCCCATTACGCTAAGATTCCGTTAGCTAGCGAACATACTTAGGTAGTCATTGTGTGGACCAAAGGGGCATACTTGAAGTAACTCCTGAGCTCTGGCTTTGGGACAGTTGCAAGACCTCATCAGTTCTTGAACTTGCTCGGGGTCATATAGCAAAGCCGGTTCTGTCATCTTGTCGGTCCACTAGACTTCGGACTTCGGGTGCGGGCGGAAATACAATGCTAAATAAAAGGTTCCTTACAATAATGAGTTGAAAAGAAGTCGTAAGAATCCATGATGACAACCCTCATTGGCGAAGGCCGCGCGAAAAGTCTCCAAGACTTCCCACACTGGTACCTCGATCTGTTCATTGCCCGATCGAATCCGCCTAGGCGCCAACCGGCCTGGGGTAAAGGCGCCTTAGTTTTCGCGACTTGATAGATTGATATCGGGACTTGAAGTTAAACCCGTTTTGGTAGGTATCCCATATCTATTTCTATCCTCCCCCCCCAAATTTCCTATACAAAATATAGATTAGCCTTAGATAACTCTATAAACACCAATAAAAACAATCGTTAAGCCTTTCTTATAAATCATTGTTGTAACTATTTATTAATTCATAGGTTAAAAATAATAAATAAATCTAAAGATTAAACTTCATATTCTTATTACTTAGCGCAAGCCTACTATAATATAGTTATAATAGGTATAAATTTTTTTTTTGGGTTATATTATAGTAGTCCCTATAATTACCTAATTTAAAGTACTTTAGAGTAGGGGTACCTACTTGTATTTATAGGAGGGTTTCTATTAGGCTTAACTTTAAGTGCCGATATTAAAATGTCAAGTCGCGAAAACCAAGGCGGGGTAAAAGTGAACGCCTTGTTTCAACCACACCTTAGTGAAGGCACGAACCGTACATGCTTACACGTACTCCCGCAAATATCACCCATTCCTTCTGGAGATTTTCCAGCAATCCCTATAGAAATCAACTCTTATCACTTTGACACGATCTTTCTATAAACTACTGTAGAACTCTGATTTGAAAATATAGAGCTGAGACGTATGCCGAATAGATTTAAATGTAGAGTCTCCCTTGTGGGCGGGCGATTATTTCGGGGGTAATGAACCTATAGGATTCGACAGGGATGGAAATTAAAGTGCTCTCCAGCGCCACCCGACTGCTTAATCTCCACCCTTCTCAGCCGGATTTCGTATTCGAGTATACTTCACAGCCTGCCTTGAACATGCAGCCAGAGCGAATCAGTTTTATGACGTGTATGTCCACGTCTGCAAGAAGACTGCATACAATCACATGAGGGAGGCACCTATCTGGCGACTGCTTCGTGTACTGTAGCCCAACCTGGCGGGCCGAAGCCCTACATGTACAGTAGGTTGCCTATATCACAAGTTCAACCGCCATTCAAGGCGAACTATCCGGTAATTACCGAGTCTAAGTGAAGTTCAACGTCTACTATCTATCCGCCCAAACGACAGTTTACGATGAGTCGAAAGCCGGGGTTTGATCCGTCATTTGCGGAAGCTCTTCAACCCAACATGGCGATCAAGATCGAAAATTACAACAGTGGCGCCACCAACCGGCAACATGCCAACTCAGAAGAGAAACTGCAGGCAGAAGAGAATGAGATGAAGACATTGCGAAACGGCATGGAAGCAATGGCATTGGACCTTTTGGAAGCACGAAACGAAGCCAAGAAAGCCCACGAAGTCGAGGAACAACTTGAGCTCAGGTGCACAGAACTAAGTCAAGAGATTGAAAGTTTACGCACGGCACTACAAAGCGAAAGAGGGCGTCAGGCTGAGTTGCACCAAGCCCAGACCAGGGCAACGACTTTGGAACAGCAGAATCAACAACAACTTCTTGTCAATAACAAGATGGCATCAGAAGAGATGCAATTCGACAATTTTCAGAACGTGATGGAATTGCAGGCTGCTGATATCGGGAAGCTCCAAGAACTCGTGAGATTCTACAAGGGGAGCAGTGAGCGGCTCTCGGCAGAGATTCAACAGTTCAAAGAACAATCCAAACAGCATTAAAGCTATAAGGTTGTGTTAGGCTGTTGATGAGTATCTGAACGCAGAGGGTCACACTCTTGCAGGTTCAGAACTTTGTGATAAGACGTGGCACCTTAAAGATTGCCTGCAATATTAAATCTCTATTTGCGTGTCATTCTGACTTACATGTGTGAAACACAGTATATGCGCTAAATCTGCTAGGTATACAGTGTAGCTACAGTGCACTAAATGACAACCTTTAACACACCCATCAATCAAGAATTTCAAGGTTAAATGATATGTATATGGTTTGTCAAATATGTAAGCCAGATGGTACCCACCTGCAACGGTCTGTTGACTGCATGTTTAGCATGGAGCCGACTACAGCCCGCTCCCTCCCTCCCCAAAAACACCCCCTTTCTGGGCCCATGTCACATCCTGGTGAAATGGTAGGTATATGAGCGTTGCATTCAACTGAACTACATCATTAATGAGATGGGAAGACCTCTTTCATTCAAGCCTTGGCTTGTCTGCCTAGCTATGATAGTGTTGAATGTGTCTCTCTAGGTAGCTAACATGGGCATGGGGGTCAATGCTTAAATGCTGGGGGCTATAGATATAGTATTGGGGTGATTACTGTCTTGCACAATAATTATATGGAAAGAGAAACAGCACATACCACGCATGATCTATTATTAGTAGAGGTTGAAATGGCCCCCGCTAACAGTTGCAGGTGTTATACACAGCCTCTATATCAATGGGACTATAAAAATGGAGGAAAGCGAACACTTAACATGGTGGTATAGCCTATAAGTACAGATCCAAAGCTAGATAACCAATTGATTATTCAAAGTAAGATAATAAAAACTTAATAATAAAGTTGAGTTGTTCTCTTTGTTTTTAATGTAAGCAAGCTTTCTTGCATGAGATATTATATTCAGATATACTAAGACTAGATTTAAAAGGATTCAGCTAAGCAATCAAAACTACAAGCTAGCTATCACTATTATACCTTATTTCTATATATTAAGACAAGCACTATTCTCTTGAATTCGAACTCATAGATCTATATTAGCCCTGCAATATTGATAAACTTTATTATGTGATACTAGTATACTATATTAATGAAGCCTGATAGGTTGTATTAATCCTAATGTATCCCATGCCGAATGGGGTCGGCTTATATAGTTTTATTAATATATCTTGCTGCCTTTGACTGAATCCCCCCTATTTTAGTGAACTAGTGCAGTATCTATCGAACTGCGGCAAGGCATCCCTAAGTTGCGTAGAATCTATCTACTAATATAAAATGATGGGCTAGAAAAACTATATATGATTAACTCTTAGGAGATACCCAGAGCCTTTTTCACACCATTTTACAACATATTGTGCGCAGGGGATAGAAGTCATATAGTCAGTAAGTCTTCTGTTATCGCGAATTGATAATCCCAAGTATTCGAAACTAACATCACGCTTGTAGGTACAACTCGGAGATCTCTTAACAAGATGCCCGTCACTCAAGGCACCCAGTCTCCGGGACATGCTCACCACTATGATTCAAGTCTAATCACTACGACAGGCGAGAATCATACTCCATGTGGTGAAATAGAACCTGACTCACGCGGAGGGCTAGAAAGAAATAAGTCTGAGTACAAGCCAGTTGCCCTACGGTGGCCTTTCTTGGCCGCAGTGTTAGTGGCTCTGGTCATCACGCTTATGCTCTTGAATTCTGCTATTAACACCCTGCCTCTTATGGAAAATCATGCAACACATCCCTCTCAACCCATTGGACCGACAAAGAGCACTCCACAGTCTATAATAGCCACCGGCAACGTGAAAGAAAATGCTCCAACACTAGAGAGTGTAATAACATCACAAAGCTTTCAAGACAACACTCCTAGTCCGGTTTTGGTCGCAACCATCACCTGTGTATCAGAGACATATTACGTCACTTATACAGGACAGGAAAATTATGGCCACATCAGTTATCAAACGGTCACTACCACAGCCACATGCCAGGAACAGGTGACTATTATGAAGACTGTTATAGTAGGGCCAGAATTCTATGGCGCAGTTGGGTATCAAACAATCACACTCCCAGTGGTGGATCAAAAGACCATTGCAAAGACTGTTACCGAGACAATAAGAGAGATTATCAGAGACACCATTACAGAAATCATCACAGAGACCATGATCCCTCTACCCCCTCTACCGGCTAGCCATGGTGACCTTGAGACCATATGGGTCACAAAATCACTAATCACTGTTACATCCTCTGTTTCCAGAGGAGATATTAGCGATGTGGTAGAGAAAACAATCGCAGTGACATATATTGCATTGGGATCCTCAAAGATGACGGGCAGTTGCGTTGGCATGGGAAATAGCAAATCAGCTAATATGCCAGGTAACTTTTTCAATGTTGGCAAGCAAACAACTTCTATTGTAGATGTTGAATCACAGAGGTTTCTCACCTATTCTGGAAGTTTCGAGACCAAAGTTATAACAGAGAACCCATTATATTATACAATAAGGAAGAAAGTCGATATAGACAACACTCTAGATCTATATACCACTGAGATTCCTGTTGTTTTGATCGATCCCAATGGCTCTCCCACTACAACCTCAATGGCTTAAGTCTCTGCGGCTGCCTTCGAGCCGGATGGCGATATTATCTATAATGGGGATAAAATAGGTACCCTAAGAGTGACCACTCTGCTGAACTCAGAAGGCTCTCCGATAGTAACATTAATAATATCTCCCGACTTAGTCCCGACGTTAGCAACAACTACGCTGACTGACGCTGAGGGACATCCTACCGCTACACAACTTTAGACTATCATGGTCACGCCTTCGCCTTCAACAGAGACTGGCAGCAACGAAGTTCCAACAGCAACTATATCGAGCCCCCCGGTTCCCCCCGAAACTTATACCATCGTATATTATATCGGGCCTGGGCAATATTTCATTGGCATGTTTCTCCCAACTATTATTACCAGTTTAATAGCAATTTTTGTGCGAATAATCAGCACAAATGCTAATTATTTCCAACCCTGGCATTCCTTTACTTATCTTCATGGTGCGTCTAGCTATGATTCGCTCTTCCTTCAGCCCGGTGGCTGGCGATCCTTTTTCAGAAGCGTTCGATCTGTGTCGAGTGGAGAGGTGGTCCCTTTCCTGGCGAACCTTTTGCTAATACTCTCGGCGGTGCTGATTCCCCTATCTGCCGAAGCTATTTCTTTGGATCTAAGGGGGGGATGCGTAAACGAGGCCAACACAGCGAAGAACTGCGCCTGGGTCCTCAGCGCTTCACCCCATGCATCAGGGGCTTCCGTCGTCATCCTAGTGCTCATGGCCTTTACACTAGTACTATTGCTTGGCATACTCAGGAAGTGGCACTTGGGGGTTTATACGAACCCTCGAAGCATTTGCACACTCGCTTCGCTCTCTTTGAATAAGGAGGTTCAGCAGCTTGTTGCTAAAACGGAGACCCCCCTTAGAAACCAGCGCCGTGATCTGCTGGAACGCAAATTTTTCAAATTGCGGCACTTCCAACAGACAAATGGGAAAACAGAATACGGTATTATAATGCTAGATGAACCGAACGAAATAAAGTCTCGACACGCGCACGGTAGCGATAACAGAGTTGTTCCCCCCGCCAACAAACCCAAGACCGGTACATCTTCAAAAAAGCAACCATCTACAAAACCTTTTACGTTGGGCTATCTCCAAAGATTATCCCTACTCTTTATAATCTGTGGCGTGCTAGTTCTAGTTCTTTACTACTCTTAAACCTCAGGTAACACATCATTTGAGAGGTTTATCAATAGTGATTCTTTTGGCGTACAATTCCTATTTACAAGCTTTAGCGTTATAATAAGCTTCCTTTGGTCTTCATTTTTTGATAGTAAGTAACTAACACTTAACGGGTCAGCAAGTTAAGCAATACTAACGTAGTAAAAGTGTTGCTATCATAAGCCCCTATTAGCTCTTGGCTAGCAGACTTTAGAGTGCAAACAGATCTATCCTCTTAGCACCACCGACAAATCCCTTTTCTGGCCTCTGGTATGCGGCCCGTGCTCGCTGCCCTTACCTTGCCGATATATGTCTAGCTTCGGTGTTCTCCAAGTTTCTTGGCATTTTCTTAAGCAATGTTCCTTTTTAGGTTACGCAAACATTCCTAGTTTTCTAGATAAATATTTAGATATTGGTTGGAATTTTATCTTTAATAATTATTGTTATAGTTGCATCTTTCTTTATTAAATAGCTATATATAACGGCCGACCCGAAGAGCATTGCTAGAGTTATATACTATATCTCCGATTCGCCCATGCTTGAACGGTTCGACAGGCTAAGCATATTGAAAAGAAAAAAAGAGATCAGAAGGTGATAAAACTAGACCTGCTATACGAGTTTAAAGAGAAGAGCAATTATTCGGGCAGAGTTCGTATGGGCATCAATACCTCTAATAGGAAAGATTTTATGCTATTATAAGTGTAAGCCATGTTGCGTCTCAAGCCTTAAGGTACAATAGTTATTAAAACAAATAAACACCTAAGGAAATACGGTTTTATTATAACATTACAAGTCAGTAGTTCTAACTAGATCTTTATAAGGTTTTAATTATTATTATTATTATTATGCATAGTTATCGAGAAGCTAGGTATTAGGTCACTATTAACGATTCGGTATTAAACTAAGGCCGCCAACGCTATAATAGGGGTGCTGAGTGAGATAGAGGCCTCTGATATCGACCTTGTAGACAAGGTCCAGTTCCTTATCAAGGGGTCCCTTGTCAACACCGCAGAGCTTATACGACTAAAGCATGGATAAAGGAGGTTGGGGGTTAAGTACCTAGGGGCTAAAGCCCAGGGCGGTCAATCCTGGCAGAATATCTGCACCGCCACAATGAGTCAGCAGGCACCTTCGTGCTGAGTGTTCAATATCGTAAATATACAATGCTATATACGCTGTAGGCACTGAGGGTGATATGTTCAAGTTGCTATCCTATCATTATTGGTAGTTGCTGAGAACATATATAGTATGTAAGTAAGCTGGGGAAGCTCACAGAGTTGCGGCCATGCTACAATACTACTTACCTCGCTTGGCAAACGAGATGCGCAGTATGCATGCAGCAAATATCACCCACAAATACCGCCTAGGTAGGTTCCAATGTGCTCTAGGTGTTACAAAGTGCCAACGACCGGCAGTAATACCCTTTGCCGCTCCTTCGTGACGTCATACCGCCTTTTGTCTACTACCTGACAATCTACAGTGCCTGTCTGGATGCCTTAAGTAGGTACTTGGCCCTGTGGTGGGATTCGATGCCTCGTGGTGAAGTGATATTTGCCGCCATAACCTGACCGACTCCATTCAGTCTTTCTCCCACATCTGCACACTTCACGTCCAATAGCTCTATCCATCCTACCTGTAGGACTTGCTGAGGGACAAGACGGCACGTTCATTGCCCAGACTCTGGTTGACTCTTAGTAAGTAAGCTACGTGCTGAGAATGAATGGCCAACACACAAGAGCTGGCGGGGAGGAGATGTTGGTGGAGAAAGTCGAGACGCCTCCTCCGCATCGTCGACCGTCTCTCCCCGGCCCAAACGACGCTCCGCTCATTGGCAACGACATCACATATCCAGAGGGGGGGCTCAGGGCGTGGTTGGTGGTGCTTGGTGCTTGGTCGGGACTCGCTGCATCCCTCGGAGTATACAACTCGACCGGGGTGATCGAAGCTTACGTCTCGAGAGAGCTGCTGCCCGACGAGTCCCCCAGCACCATTGGTTGGATCTTCGGTGTCTACGCCTTTATGACTTGGTTTTGCGGAGCTCAGGTTGGACCGACCTTTGATGCCAAGGGGCCGCGTGGGCTGTTGATTGCCGGGAGTCTCTGCACCCTCGTCGGCGTGTTTGCTCTCAGTTTCAGCACAGGTGAGCAGACATCGTCGCCCCGACGGGTGGACAGGGAGCGACACTCCTTGTTGATCCACTGCTAATCACGGCGCCGTGCACAGAATATTACCAGTTCATCCTAGCGTTTTCGCTTCTCGCTGGTGGTGGCGCCTCTCTTCTCATTACTCCGGCCATGGGTTCCGTAGCTCATTGGTTCTTTGAACGTCGTGGCCTCGCCAGTGGTATAGCTTTCACCGGGGGTGGTGCTGGTGGTGTGCTGTTCCCGCTCATGATGCAGTCTCTTCTTCCTCAAGTTGGCTGGGCTTGGTCCATCAGGATCCTTGGCTTTATTCTGCTCATCCTCTGTTCAATCAGCGTGACATTTTGCCAGAGCAGAATTCCACCACGTAACGGACCACATACCACTTGGCGCGATACGCTCCCCGACCTGCGCATCTTCCTGGATGGAACCGGCGCAATGTCGATGACCACCGCCGCCTTATTCCTCGTTGATCTGGCCTACTTGGTGCCCATGACATACATCCCGAGCTATTATCTGGATCGACAAGGTCTACCGGCGGACAAGACACTATCCGGTGATGCTGCGTTCGCGTATCAACTTGTTGCAATTGCAAATGGGTCATCCTGTTTCGGTCGGTACGTGGCCGGCGCCCTGGCGGATCGATTTGGTCGGTATAATACTTTGATCGTATCCTTGTTTCTCTGTCTGGCTTCAGTTGCTGGTTTCTGGTTACCTGATGCCCTCACCCCAAAATTCAATAGCACAGCACTTCTGGTTCTTTTCACCATCTTATTTGGCTTCGTGAGTGGCTCGAATGTTAGTCTGACGCCAATCTGCCTTGGCCAACTATGCCAGATCCAAGACTACGGAAAATATTACGCAACCTGCTATACGGTTTGTTCTTTGGGGTGTTTAATCAGCATCCCTATTGCCGGACGCCTTCTAGATGCTACTGGGGCGGTAGGCAAACGGGGGTATTGGGGTGCTATTGTGTATACCGCCGGTAGTTATCTCGCCGCGACACTATGTATCATATGGGTAAGACTGCGACTGAAGGGCTGGGATTGGAGAACGAAATGGTAGCATTCTAATGTGAAAAATAGAGACTGTTTTGCAGGCCCTTAGATTCTTTGCCTGGACCTCGCATATTCCTCGAGACGTAAAACTAATTAGCAGGGTCTAGAGGCGCGTATCGTTTGGCGTTCCTTATCTAGGCTATTCTGGTATTGTTATAGATGTCTTGCAATTCTTGGCAGGGTCCAGGCGACCGCTATATGCAATACTACCCCCGAAGCATGTTAAAATGCAACTACATGTTTCACTTTTGCCTGCGCCGCAGATCTTGCGTGATAAAATTAGGCAGTGAACAGAAAGGGTCGGTCTGATTCGACCATGAGTAGTCATATTCTGGCGCTCTCAAAATCTGATCCTCGTTCCACGACAGCATATGTGAACTACAGTAAAGCTGCTTAGCAGATTATGTGCTAATACCTTCATTTCTTCACCGCTTAGAAGTGTAGCATTTTCACTCAAGACAGGAAGGTGAGTGTAAGGGATACGAAGCCCATCGAATGACTACGACTTAATGGTTTACCCTACATTGTGCCTGGGTGAATCCTTCTTTAGTTTTGCCCAGCCATAAGTAAGACGTTGCATGCTGTTATGATCAAGGGTGGCGATGATTGGAGTGCCCCTATCCGAGCATCGTAAGTCCGGCGGCTCGTGTTACTAGACTAATGAAGCCTGTCGCGAACCGAAGTGCTATTCCCCGCACGACTATATAGTCCCAAAATCGCTCTTCCGAAGGCCGGAGAGCTTTTTAGAAAGATCTGAGCAGGACTATTGTTCAATTTCTATTCTTATTATTCATAAGTTCACTAGTTGATTGTAGGTTGCTGAGCTCGAAGACTCTTTGTAACAACGCAAACATGATTCCAACGCTAGACTTGAGCCACTTCACTCGAGGTGATAAGCTGCAGCGTCAGCAATTTGCTGATGGACTTCTTGCTGGCCTGATAGACACTGGTTTCGCCAAAGTTATCAACCATGGTCTCGACAGAAAGAAACTTGATGAGATGTTTAGATGGGTAAGTGTGCCCCACAAGGTCACGGTCTGTTATTCAGATTCTGACTTTGGTACTCCACTAGAGCGAGACATTTTTCCGCCAGCCGGTCGAAACAAAGAACGAGATTGCCAATGTGACGGGTCCCAAGCCTGTGCGTGGGTACAGCGGTGTATCGGTCGAGTATGTTTCGAGACTTGTGGATGACAAGACGTCCAAACCAATCACGAACTCGAAGGTAAAGACAGCCTCACGTGAATTAATTTAACTTTTCTGTTGCTAATACCGAGAAACTATATCCAGGAGCATTTCGATCTAGGCCCTACCAGTGACGTAGAGTTCCCGAATCAATGGCCGCGGAGCCCCGAGCTTGAAGGGTTCCGTCCCTTCATGGAAAAATTGTACGAAGAGGGCAACGATATCTGCCTCACTCTACTTGAAGCCCTAGAGATTTCTCTTGGTCTCAATCCTGGGTCGTTGAAGGAACGCTCCATTCCTAATGCTGCAGATCTCCGCCTCACCCATTATCCCGAGATTTCTATCAAGGATATGAGGTCGGGCCAAACAAGCCGCATTGCACCGCACTCGGATTGGGGTATCGTCACGCTGTTGTTTCAAGACAGCACCGGGGGCCTCGAGGTGGAGGATCGGACTCACCCAGGTACCTTCTTTCCCGTCGAGCCGGACGACACCACCGAGATGATTGTCAATGCTGGCGACACCTTGATGCGCTGGACGAACGGAAAGGTGGTCGCTGGAATTCACCAGGTCACTATCCCAGACCGGCTGAAACAGATGGATGAGATGATACTCCCTGAGAGGTACAGTGTGGCACATCTCTTCAAGGCGCAGCGACAAGTCTCGATCGCCCCGCTGAGTCAGTTTGTCACTGTCGAAGAGCCAGCCAAGTACCCCGAAATGAGTGCCCTGCAGTATCACAGACAAGCACAAAACCTCCTTTTCACTTGAGTCATACATAAAATGTAACGAGGCCCGGGTGGTTAGGGAAGGTTGATGTAGTATTCATTATTATAGGTGGAGAAGGAGGTCAGTTGATCTATCACCACCACGCAGCCTTCCCCGTGATAATAACTTTACTTCACCTTGTAATTAAAATGTGTTTCCAAGTGAACGCGCTCGTGTTGACGTCCGTTGAAGGGGGCCGCGCATCTTCTCCAGTCTTCGTCAACACCGTCGGTAGAAGAAGGCATTCCGGGCCAACTAGCACCTCGAGAAGCAGCGGGCTCCTGCTTACTATAATCAACGGATCTAAATTTGGTTTAGCTATCTGTAGGCTTGAAAGCAAGACTCGATACCGCGGCAATGAATGTGCCACCGCAGTCAAATCTCATCATGTCACTTTGACCAGCTGACATGAAGTGCAACACCCGAGCCATCCGCATACAGTTTACGTCCTACACCGCCCATTACGGTAGGTTTTATGAAACATTGATGATTACCTCGCGAGCCGAAAATCGATGTAGGGGCGTGTGAGGTTTTCATTTGTCACCTGTGCCAACATGCATGGGAGGTATTTGTGTCTCTGTGGGGGGTGGTAATTCGCCGCATTCTAGGGCTGCAACAAGAAAGATATCCCATGTCTTCGTACAGCCGACACGCCAGTCACTGGCCTACAGGCCGTTCATTTTCAAGAACAGAACCAAAATATGCTATAAAAGTCATGTTCCGGCCATCGTGGTCCGAGCCTGAGCTAGCCACCAGAGGGCCGAGGGCAGTTGATTCCCAATTCCTAGGTAATATCTAACGACTCATATAAAATTTTGTTATCACGTGGCGACAGCACAATGCCGGAGAAAGTCGAACTGCGCTCCAAGTACTACACGGTCCACCAGGGGTGTTTCGCCCAGCCGTACGTGCAGCTTGAGGTGCCTTCGACGGTGTCCCGCGTCCGCAGCTTAGAGCTCAGTATCAGGTTGAGAGACCAAGGTAGTACGCACCCTGCAAGTATTCTATTTGACTGGGACTGAGTGGTCAAATAGGTTGGGGAGGCGGCAGTATCCCGTGCACATCCAGCGGTCCACAGAATATCCGGGACGCAACCACGCCAACCCAATCACGTTCTACCGCAACCCAACCGCCGTTGAAGAGTTTGGCCACCACACATGCCGCTGGGACTGCGACAACCCCGCGTCCTCGCCATTTAATGCGGCATGGGTGGCCTCAATCCCTCCCGGGGACACAATCCAGATCGTGCCAAAATCGTTTGGTCAGGGCTGGACCAACATCGTCTCTGAGGCTAACATTAGGATTGAATACCACGAAAAGGACGACGACGGCGGTGAAGATGTGGTTGGTCATCGACCCGAGTCACCATATAATGGCCTCAGCAGACTCGATAGCAGAAACAGACAAATCCGCCTGCTAGTGGTGCATCCCGGACGATTTTCGGATCCCGTAGTGGCACGGTTCGAAACAGTGTATTTGCTGAGCGGTCGAGCCGATGAAAGCGAGAAGGCATTATCAGCACCGAAGTTCTTGGCGCTATGGTATTGTTAGGGAGAACTGAGTGAGCTAGCAGAGCTGAGTATTGCTCTCAGTGAATGTGGTGACGAGTTTACTACCGTGAGAAGCTTCCCTGTCTCCCAAAAGGTTGTGGCCGCAATCCGAAGGCTACGAACTCCAACTCAGCCCCTGAGGATTTGGATCGATGCTGTCTGCATCAACCAGCAGGATATGGATGAACGTTCGGGACAGGTTGCCATCATGAGTAGCATATATAAAAGCGCGGCACAGGTTCATGTCTGGTTCGGTGAGGGGGACCAGGCACTCAAGTCAACGCTGCGGATAATCCGCGATGCCTGCAACATCACCGACCCACAGCCCGATGCTATCTGTGCTGGTGGCGACCAGTGCGACTGTGGCCGGGGGTAGCAGCACATGATCGATCGAGAGATTTTCTTGGCAGAGAGCGAGGGACAAGGAAAAGGATAAGACCAAGAATTTGGATTATATGGATATAATCTTCTAGGAACACCGAGCTTGTTTTGCCGATAAGGGATTCTACGCGCCGGACATTGATGCTGAAATCGGCCTATCCGTCCTTATGAGTAAGTTGTTTGGACACCCGTGGTTCTGGCGTGTTTGGGTGATCCAGGAGGCAATACTGGCCCAGGATGCCATTGTGTACTGCGGTGAGGAGATGGTGAGGTGGAAGGACCTTATGAAATTCCACCAACGACTTAATTTACCTCAGTACAGATTAGAGTTCTATAAGAGCTATTATCAGCCTCAGGTTGTGATGCCCCCAATCTGGGCAACCCTTCATAGACTAAGTCTTGACCAGACCCTACAGAGCGATCCGGGCGCGCACGATACCAATTCGCCAAAATCAACCCTAGGCATCTTTCTCAACACCCTTGACATTAGCGCCACCAAACCGAGGGACAAGCTCTACGCCCTTCTACCGTTTGGCAAGGAAACATCCTCCATGAGAACTGAGCTACCAGTTGAGCTACAACCCAACTCGTGCGACGAGGTCTACGCCAGCTTCACCCGGTGGGTAATACGCCAGGAAAACTCCCTCGCTGTTCTCTCCTTGGTGCACTGCCATCCCACACGCACTTGGAACCGTATGCTTTGCGACATCGACCCAGGTACTGTCAATAGGGGCTCTGCCGTGGCACGGCCGACCTGGAGCATCAGTCCTCAGGGCCAAACGCGATTCATCTATTCGAACCTTAACAGACAGTTCTCCTTCTGCGCAGGAGGCACGACGGTGCCCGACAGACGGCTCCTAGACGACGAGTCTGATCCTCTAGCCCTAAAAGTCACTGGCTACGTGATAGGAAGTATCATCGTAAAGGGTTACCCGCCGCTCATCAGAGGTCGGGACGGCGGTGGCGTGGATATCATTCCATTTTATAGGGACTGCAATTTCAGGGAGCCCGAGGACTTGATGTTCTTTGAGACGGGGGTTGGTGTCCCCCTATTTATCTTCCAAGATACCCAGCCGTTATCGACAGTTGACAACAGTCAGCCTGGCCTGGAGAGAGTGATGGACGTGATGTTCGACCCATGTCGTGGGGACAGATTTCAAAGGAGTCTGCTGAGTAGCTGGGCAGAGCCCATCAACATTGACTCAAACACCTGGATACACACGTATGCGGACCACCTCAAGTCCCATCTTTACAATTTCGGGGATCCCAAGCCCCTGCCTGTCTTAATCAGGGAGACGTTGCACCATCACCGGTTGAAATGAACAGCAGCAGACACAGAATTTATCCCGCCGTGTCTGAGTGAGTGTTATTTCATCAGCTCAAACGGCCATGTTGGCTTGGGTCCATGGCCTACCAAGGAGGGAGACATAATAGCGCTCCTCCATGGGGCCACAGTGCCGTACCTCCTGCGACCGGTTGTCAAGGAGGCTCAGGCGACGGAGGGGGACCACAAAGAGTACGAACTGGTCGGAGAGTGCTTCTTCGAGAGTGCCATGGACGGAGAACCGATGGAGCAGATGTCGAATGACAGCAAGCCCCCACAAGTTTTTGTCCTAGTGTAAGCAACATCGAGAAACTGGAGGAAGACAACGGCTTCTAACATCACCCGCTAGTTAACAATCAAGCTACAGAGCGGTTGCAAGATTTTGCTATTCAGCTTCGACGTATCGACCAAGTGATTTTCAACCCTTTTTTTTTTCACATCTTGCATATTCACCGCCCATAACCTGTTGGTCTAATATGTCTCCTATCAACAGCTAAATCCGCCAGATTGATAACAACTCTTGGCTGATTTTAGGGAGCCTGTTACCTTGTCGCAAGCAAGTACCTTATCTTATCTCGCCTCCTGAAGTGACGGTAATGGTAGTTGCTTTGTGCTTTCTGCCCCTTCTGTTCCTCTCTCGCACACACATTCACTCTTCAACACAGGGGAGATCTGGAAGGTTTACAACGGATGAGGGGTTTCAGCAATCTGGCGTGTTGGTGAAGCTGTCATTAAGAGTGAATTGCCCCAGACGCAACAAGAGAGCATACCACCCTGCAATACCTACGAGATAGGCAGCTGCTTGACTTCCGTATCCCAGATGTCTATTACCACACAGACCTCGAAAATCGGCACTTGATCGTTCTTGGTAGACTTGCTGGTCGTACCCTCAATTATATATGGTGCGAAATGGTGGAGACACCAATACAAGAAGATGTCTGCCGCATGGCGAAGGTTTGCATGGAGTTGGCGACTTGGGAGGGTGAAACTATTGGTGGGGTCGATAGTAAACATTTGACCCGTTAGTATCTACCTACTCAAGCCTATCGCAGAAGTGGACTTCGACCCTGGCCATCTTCTTAAGAGCTGCAATAGGTTAAGGACGGATAAGCTATGATCTTCCTAATAACTAGCAGAACAATAGAGGAATCATGAATGCGCTATAAGGAGCATACACCTTAAACTATTCTATGAGCCAAGCTAGAAGTAAGAAATAAAATAGGTGTCACGGTTAGGTGGATCCAAGGGATCCATCGGAACGGGTCAACGTTGTTCCGAGAGATCCTGTATATATACAGCTCATTCCATTCCCTTTGTCATGATTAGAACTTGGACTTCAGATCATCCGAATACACCTTTGGTGATCATACATAGTATATGCACTGGTCCCATTTCTCCACTAGATCGCAACTCCACTCCTCCGTGAGAATAGGGCATAATTTTTACAACTTTATATAGTTATTAAGAAACAATTACCCTCTCTCCTAACGCCTGATTAAACCAAGAAAATATCTGCATTTCGGAAGTAGCGATCTAATTAGGAAGCATTTATATAAATCAGCACTATGAATACTAATTATCACTAAGAGCCGTATGACCCACACTGCCGCATTTTAATTTAAAGGTTAATTTAACATCACCGCATTGTTTCTCTTATAAATAGCTTGCTTGCTAGCTGTATTGTACGAGGGATATCGCTTGCTACGCCGAACGCTACAATACTATATAAAGCACTATAGGCTGTTTCACCTCAGCTGCTTTGCCCTCCTTCTTTGCCTCCGGTTTACTAACAAACTAAATAGTGTTTAAAGGACCATAGTACCGCCACAGTACCGCCATACTACCTTCTCAACCGTTGTTTATATCGATGTATAGGAGGTTATGAATCTATTAAAGCAGACAAAGGTAGCAAGCAGCAATGGAGTGCTGTTAGCCTCAGGAAATGACATATTCTAGAACGTTTGGGTCGGTACAATACCTGCCAACTAGTCCATGTAGTAGGCACTTCAAAAAAAAAAAATCTGAACATCAAGGTTTCCATATAAACCAAAGGAATATAACAACGTTAAATCCTAAAGTATATACCGCACTATATATTGCTGAAATACAGCTAATAATGATGATTTAGTTTCACCTATCTTGTATCCAACCTCTTCCTTGTGAAGGCAAGAGGGCCATGATACATTCTACGCTAGAGTTACCCTGATCTCGTAGTCTTCGCCATCCTTCCTTACAACTGTGATCTCGATACCCCAACTAGCCACTCTGTATGAACGTACGCCATCCAGTGTGAGTGTAGCGTCATTGAGTTCATCACTTGCGCACCCACCAGACCCAGGGGTCACGTCTAAAACCCTCACGGGACCCTCTCCGGTCGCAGTTTTGGTAGAGATAGTGTATAGAAGAATTCCCGTCGCGCATGACGCTGAATCAAGGCCCATTGACGACCGCACCTCGGCAACCAGTGCATCGGTATCATTGTGCTTCACTACAACAGCCTTCTTTCCTCCAGCAACCTCTACTGGCGATAGTATGTGCGAAGTCTCTCCAGCTTCGGCCACACAGTCAACCTGATCGTCGACCAGCCAGCCAAGCCGCCATTTGTCCCATGCAAAATAATCCGGGCTTGGCCCACTGATCAGCCCCATCAAGTCCCAACCTCCAATGAAAAGTCCTGTCGCACTGCCGTTGAATGGGTAGTAATCCGGCAGACACATGGTGTGCCCCGTCTCATGGTTGAGCACAAGAGACCCCCAAGTCCTGTAGCCATCATACCCAAAGGTTACCGACTTCTTCGCAACATATATGCCATTGCGCGTCGTCACATCGCCAATAAATGTTGGACTATAAGTGATAGCGGTCGCGTTTGCTGTAGGAACGATGTACAGGACGTCTACTGGGGGGATCGGGGCGTTGTAAGCAGCTAGCGCATCCTGGATGTAGTGCTTGTGCTCCTCGGCCGTGAGCCCGCGCTGCCAGTTATAACTGACGGCAGTGGCGGGCATACGGTAGAACCGCGAGGTGTCGGCCCTCACAGATAGATTTAAAGCGCCATAGGACGCTTTGTCGTACCAGTCTGCCGCGCTGGGGAGGAAGAAGTCATGCAAAACCTCTGGAGAGCTCTCGCTGGCACCCTGATCAGGAAAGTCGACAAATATCATGAACGCCTCAAGAGTGCCGACGCTCGGTGCACAGTTCAGCTCATAGCCAAACCCCGCACTTAGATAGATGTTTTGGTCTGCCGCGAGTTTGCAGGCCGACACGTCGGCGCTAGGTGTTCTTGTAACAAGTGCATAGATGGGCCACGCCCAGCTCGTGAATGATATCCAATGCATCTTATTCATGTTAACAGGAATGCGGACCAATGCACTCTGCTGCATTTAGCGTGCGAGGTGATAGATAAGAACGTAGTGCAATTAATTGAGTTGTTAACCTTCTAGCTTCCCTACGATTTCCTGTATTCACTGACTTAAAATGCATCGATTGCGTCAAACATTTATCCAGGAGTGTAATATCCGATAATTTCGCCGGAGGTTGTCTCCATCCGGAACAATTAGCAGAAAAGGTAACGTTGGGGTTGAAATGTTGGAGTATGCCCCTATAGTATACACCAGTGTCTCGGAGGAAAGATTAATTGTGCTCGGAGCAGCTGGTCGCGGGGTTGAGTGTCAAGGCGGGGTAATAGCTCCCGAAGAAACCCCTACCAACGGAGGTGATAGGTTTTCCATAATGTGTGGCAATTTTATGTCATAATTATTTTAAAAAACATTTTTACGAATGTATTAAACATTAAATTCTAGATTGTGCCGAGGCAAAAGAACTGATAGGAAAAAGAAGTGAGAGAGAGTAAAAGTGGCTAAAATTACGGTGATAAAAGAAAAACATGGTGAGCCATGAGGCAACAGGAGGCAAAGGGGTGGATAAGCTTCCCTTACACTGATTATCGATGAATCTAAGGTTAGATTTGATTTTACTAAGAGGTTAAATTAAGTTTTTAAAAATATATGTTTTTAGTTATTTAGCTATAAATAAATAAAATAACTTGATTATAAAATATTAGTTATATTATTAGATTTATTAGATTTTACGGTTTAAAAATATTAAAGGTTTATTAATTTATTAATTAAAACTAATAAAAATAAAATATAGTAATAATATAATTAAAATATAATAAAAATATAATAATAATTAAATTAAGCAAAAAAAAAAGTTTATTTATTAAAAATAATTTTATAATAAAACTAATATTAAATAAGCTATATATAATATATTGTACATAAAACAAACAAATAACACACGTAGATAAAATATAATTAATTATATATAATATTATTTATAAAAAAAAAAACGTTTATATAAAGCATAAATTTTTATATTTATATAAAAACTCTACTAGTATACAAGCTAATATAATAAAAAAAAGTTTCCTTTGTTTAAATAACCTTTATATAAATATAAGCATAAATTTGCACTCTATATAAATTATATAATAAAGTTATAACTAACGCTAGTTATGTTAATACTAATTATTATTATTATTTAGTTATAACTGCTTATTATAAAATAAAAATAAAAAGCAACTATATAACTACTTAAATATATATATATAAACTTAACTAATAAAAAAAGTAACTAGATTAATAATCTAGTTTATATATATAGCTACTAAATTAATAAATTATTTTTCTTTAATAGAATTATATAATAATATTATAAAGCTACTATTTTAGCTATATAGTTAATTAAAAAATATAAACTAAAAGTTATTCGGTAATTATCTAAGTTAAAACTAAATATTAGCTTTTGTTTTATATAATAATAAAATTTATAATTAGCGAGCTTATTTAGTTAATAAGCTTTATATAAATAGCTACTAGTTAAAAGTTTTTAAAATAGCTTATATTTAGTTAATTAAGCAGGTTATTAATATAAAATATAGTTAATTAATCAAAAGTAAAGTTAGTTTATATATAAAAAAACTTATATATAAAAAAATATTTAAGTTTTTTATTGCTTTTTATTTGTTTATTATTATTTAATTTTTTTTTATATGTCTGTTTATCTTTATATATTATATATATATATATATATTTATATAATAAATACTAACCTATAACACAAGCTCGCCTCGCACACAAGCTTGTTTTGTACTTTTTTTATATACTTTTATATATAAATTCTTTAGTAAAATACTTAGTCTATTTTTTCTAGCTCTTTTAAGTTAGTAGCTATAATAAAATAAAATATATATTTAGGTTTCTAATAATATAGTAAATCTAAAAATAACTTTTTTAATTTTATACCTATTTTATTTTTAGCGTTATAATAAACTACGTTAAAATAATCTTTCTAATTTTTTAAAACTTAAATATTTCTAAAGATAAAATAGATATAAAATTAAAAAATTTATTTTTAGATTTACTATTTAATTATAAACTTAAATATATATTTTATTCTTTTATAGCTACTAACCTAAAAGAGTTAGCAAAAAGTAAAGTAAGTACTTTTACTAATAAATTATATATAAAAGTACAAAAAAAAAGGTGCGAAACAAGCTTATGTTATAAGTTATTTAGTTTTTTAATAATAATAGTTATATATTAAAAATCATTAGTTAAAATAGCAACTACTATATAGTATTACTACTAATCAAGAATCTTAATAATTATTAGTTTATTATAACGCTCTATATTAATATATATATTCATTTAATATATTACTAATAAAACGTAAGTTGCTATTATATTATTAATCAATATATAAATCTAAATGTTTATAAATATATTTTTTATATAGTTTGTATTTAATTATATAATATTACTATTATTATATATATAAAAAATATTTATATAAAACATAGTATACGTTTAATGTTTATATAATATATAATATAATTATTATGTTTAAAAAAACTTTTTAATTATATAAAAAAAAAAAATAATATTTATATTTGTTTTTTTTTTAAATTAATTTATTATATATTATTTTTATACTTTTAATTTTATTTATAAACATTTCTATTTATATAATTAACTTAATATATAACATAAGCTTGCTTTATATATAAGCTTGTTTTGCACTTTTTTTATATATCTTTATCTATAAATTCCTTAGTAAAATACATAGTCTATTTTTTTGAACTTTTTTAAGTTAGTAGCTATAATAAAATAAAATATATAATGAAATTTAAAAATAATTTTTTTAATTTTATAGCTATTTTATTTATAATATTATAATAAACCAAGCTAAAATAATCCCTGCAATTTTTTAAAATTTAAATATTTCTAAAAATAAAATAGCTATAAAATTACAGAAATTATTCTTAAATTTTTTATTTAATTATAAACTTAGATATATATTTTACTTTAGTATAGCTGTTAACTTAAAAAAGTTAACAAAAAGTAAAGTAAGTAGCTTTATTAAAGAATTATATATAAAAGTACAAAAGAAATATAAAACAAGCTTATATTAAAGGTTATTTATTAATATAAAGATTTTCAATATTTAATTTAGTATTTTTTTTATATTATATTAAATTTTACGAACCAATTATATAATAATTTTAAGTTTAAATATAATATAGCTAGTATTAAAAATAAACTTAGTATAGTTATAATGTTTTAAAATATTCTATAAAAAGTAATAATATTATTAAAATAATTAATTATTTTATATAATTTGCTAATGAATATATTTTTAATTACTTGTTTATATTTGTTTAAGTTCTAATATATAAAAGTCTTTTTTGTATAATATTCTATAGTTAATATAATAATAAATCTAACCTAAAAAATCATATCTATATTATTTCTAAATAATCTATTTATAAAAATGAACAATTTTATATAGTATAAATTAAATAGCATAAAAATTAAACTATAGTTCATATTAATTATCTATTATTAAAATATTTAGTTTAAATTTTTAATATTATATAACTTAAGATTTATTACTTAAGTTAACATAATCTATAAATAAATAAAATACCTAAGTATATAAAATACTTTTTTTAACTTTCTATGGTTTAATTTTATTTATATATATTTTTTATAACTATAATATAAAATATTAATCAAAAAAAGCTAATTTATAGCTAGCTATTTAAGCTAAAAAATATAATTTTAAATTCTTTTTTAAAAACTTACTACTATATATAATATTAGTTTTATGATATTTATTTAAAGATTTACTAGTTTTTAATTATTATATATTACTAATATTAAACTATAAAACTTTATAATTTTAAAACGAAAATTGATTACTAGATATATACTTGAGCTAAATTTATAAATATTTTTTAATATAAACATAATATATTATATATTAGCAAAAGCTAAGCTTTAAATTTCATAATATAATAATTAAACTTCAAAATATTTTTTAATTGCTGTTTTAATTACTAGTAAACTTTTAATAAAAATCTTATAAGTTATTATAAATAGTTTGAGTTTATAAAGAATATAATTATAATATATAGTATTATAATTAAAAATATTTATAATTTTAATAAAACTAAGTTTTTAATAAGTAAAATTATATTTAAAATAGTTATTATTAGTGTTAAAAAATATAAATATTTTAAATAAACTAAACTAAAAAAACAAAAAATAAATTATTGTAAGCTAAATTATTAATTTTTTTAAAAATAATTAAATATTAAATAAAATAAGTATTAAATAAATAAAATATTTTAATATTTATATTAAAAGCTATATAAAAAATATATTAAAGGTTTAATATAGCAATAATAAACCTATATTAAAAAGAAAGATTTTTTAGTTAAGTTTTTAAATATATTTATATATATATTTTTTAAATAAAATATTTGTTTAATATTTAAAGCAATTAAACTTATTTGTTTAAATAGCAATAAAGTTATATTAGCTTTAAATATTTAAAAAATTACAAAAATGCTATTTGTTAACTTTGAACTATTTCTTTTAGTTCAAACTTTAAAAATATTTGTTACTACTTTTAAAACTAAAAAACTAGTTAACTTTAATTAAAAATAAAATTAAAAGCTATTTTTTAAGCTTTTTAATAAAAGATTTTAATTTGATTGATATAATTATAAAAACTATATATAAATTAATATATAAAAATAAAAAGCTTTAAAAAATTAATTATATTTTAAGCAAATATTATAGAACTAAAGATAAGTAATTATAGTATAAAAATCTTTTATTATAAATAAAGCTTAAGTTTTATAAAAATTAAATTAAATAATAAAAATAAAAGTAGTTATTTAATAAAACAAGCGTAGATAAATAAAAAGTGTTATAGTATTTATAGTAGTATAAAATATAATATATAAACTTGTTAGGTAGATATAGAAACTTTTAATAAAAATAATTCTATTTAATTTGAATTAATTTTATATATTATAGTTAATTTATTTATATTAGCGCATAAAAGGTAAGAAAAAATATCTTATATATTTAAGTATTTTATTTACTTATAGATTATGTTATAATATATATATTTTTTGTTTATTATAAAATATATTATTAAATAAGTAATAATATAATTATATATAAAACAATTAAAATATTATTATATTTTAATATTAATAATAAATAATTTATTTTTATTAAACTTTTAAGTAATTATTAAAATGTTTATATAAAATAAAACTATATTAAAACATATATTTCTATTTTTAAAAGATATTTATTTATATTTATTAAGGTTTAAATAAATGTTTTTAAAAAAAACTAATAATATATTTTTATTATAAACTTTTTTAATAATTATAATAAACTTTTATTTTTGTAGTTTAATTATAGCGCTAAAAGCTATAATAATTTATTTAGCTTTATTTAAGCTTTTTAAAAACTTTTTATTAAAAATAAACATAATATTTTTATTAAAAAGCCTTTATATTATTATTATTTTAATACTTAAAAATATTATATTAACTATTATAATAATTATTATTAGTTTATATTTTATTAGTAAAACTTTTATATTAATAGTTTACTAAGCTTTTATTATAACTATTTTTTATATTTAAGTTTATATTAAAACTTATATATTTAAACTTTATAAAGCTTTATAAAAAGTTTTATTTAGGTTTTAATAAATAATAAGTTTATTAAAATTATTAGTACTAGTTTAGTTTACTTATATTATTTTAAAAGCCGTTTTTAATAAACCAATAGAATAATTAATCAACTATTTTCTTTGCTGTTTATTACAAAAAAAACGTTTATTGTTTTATTTTATTTTTTATTAATTAAAATATAAGTTTTGAATATTAATCAAGCAGCTTAAATATGGTTATAAACTCATTATTCTTTCTAGTAGGCGTGTTATTATACTTATTAATAATATTAATAAAAAAGTCTTTTATTAATATAATACTGTTACTAATATTATATTTTATTACTACTATAAATATAACTTTACTGTTTGAATAAGTTTTTTAAAAGTTATTTAGCGCTTTTAATTATTAATTGTTCATTAGCAAGCTTGCAAAGTTATATATAAATGTTAAAAAAGCTAAAAAAAAGTAATATAATAATTAATTAATAAAATAATTTTTAAAAGAAAATTCATAATTTTTATTTAATATTTTATAATAGTTATTTCATGTAATATATATAATAAAAAGAAAAGGTTTTTAAAGCTTTAAATAAAAGTGTGCGTTTATTATACTTTTTGTTCTATAATTTTTAAAGTTTTTAAAACCATTTTTTATTTTATAACTACTAACTACTAGATTAAATTTTTAATTAGTTAAACTTTTTAAGATTTTAAAAAAATAAAAATTTAGTTATATTTTTAATTTGTTTAACTTTTATAAAATAAAAAACTTATTTTATATTAACTAATTATAAAAAATAAATAATAATTTTTTATTTTAATAAATCTAATTATTCTTTTTAACTAAAAATATTAACAGCAAAATAAAATTTAAAATTAAATAAATTAAACAATTAAAAATATATAAAAAAAATAAAAAATTATAATACTAAATTATTTAATACATAGCTTAAAAATTTTAAAATATACTAATTAAGCTAGACTAATTTTATAAAACTCATAAAAAAGCTTTTAAACTTTTTATAAAACTATAAAAGTAAATATATATAGTAATAGCTGATAAATTTGTAAATAATTATAAAAATAATAATAAAGCAGTACGTTATAAAAAAGCTATATAAACCTAATATTATTAGTAATTTTAAATTAAAATTATGTTTAAACTTTTAGTTTTAAAAAAAAGTAGTATAATAGTTAGTATAGTTTTAGCAAAACTTGTAAGGATTTTAGACTTATATAGCAATAAAATAAAAAGTTTATATATAGATTAACCTATAATTTTACAGCTATATATATAAAGTTTATATTTATTTATTTTATAAATTTTGATTTCTTTTCTTTTTTTTCCTTTTTAGTTTAGAGTCTTTGTTTATAGTATTAATAAACTAGCTATAGAAGCTTTATTTGACTGATTATAACAGTACTAAAATATTATATTTAGTTAGATTATTAAACATAAGCTAGGTTGCTTGCTTAATATATAATAAAACTATATAGCTTCTTTATTACAATAATAAAAAGCTGTTTAATAAAAACTACTTTTTAATAAAAAGTAATTAATTTAGTATTATAAATATAGTTCAATATATAGTAGTAATAATTACTATCAAACTATTTAATTTTAAATTATTTGTTTTTTATAAAGTTTTTTTTAATAAAAAAATAGCTGGAATATTTTTGTTTATATTTATATTATTTAAAGAATTATTTAATATTACTAGTATAAACACTAAACTATTGCTAACTACTAGTGCTACTTATTATAAATCTTAAAATAAGTTAATTTTTATAATAAAAAAATTAAAAAAAGAAAATAAATATAAATATAGTTTTTAATAGCTAGTAATAGCTACTAACATTTATTAGTAAAAAATAAAAATTAAAAAATACTTATTAATATAAACTTAAAAAATCTAAACTAGGTTAGCTATTATTTTAATAATAATATTAATTATAAATGTAGTAAAAGTAACAATGCTTTATATAATAAAAATTTTAGTTAGATTTTATAATAAAAGTAGTATTAATATTTATATTATAATATAAATAGCTCGAATAAAGCAGGATATAGATAGGTTATATATATATAGCTATTAATAACCCGTATAGTTATATTAGCAGTAAATAATAGCCGCTAATATTTATTAATAAAGAATAAAAATAAAAAAGTATTTACTAATATAAATTTAAAAAGTCTCAACTATATTAGCTATTATTTTAATAATAATATTAATAATTAATATAGCAAAGCTAATAATACTATATATAATAAAAATATTAGTTAGACTTTGTAATAAAAACAGTAGTAATATTTATATTATAATATATATAACTAGAGTAAAACTAAGTAGCTTTAGCTAAAATATAAATAAAATATATTTATATAACTATTATTAACTACTAATATCTAGTAATATTAATTATTATAGCAATAATATAAATAATACTTTTAGTATATAAAATTATTATCATAATATAAAGCTTAAAAAAAAAGCAGAATTAAGTATAATAAATACTAAATTTTTTTAAACGCTTATTAAAAATTAATATTAATAAATATTTAACTAAAATAGCTATAATTTTATATTATTAATAATATATATAAATATTAACTTTTTTTATTTTATTAAACATTAATTAAAAGTTTTTATTACTAACTATTTTAATATTATATATAAGCCCTAGTTTTTTTTTCTTTTATATATATATTAAAAGTTTTTATTACTAACTTTTTTATTTATTCGAAACGTGCTAAAATATTTATTACTAATTATTTAAACATTTATGATTTTGTTAATTAAAGTTATAAATATTAAGCAAAAATATCTTTATTATTTTATTTATTAAAGTTATAAATATATAGCAGGAATGTTTTTTATATATATTTAATATAAAAAAATATTTATATTTTTAAGCATTTGCTATTTTGTTTATTAAAGTTATAAACTATAAATAAAAAAATCTTAGTTATATATTTAATATATAAAAATATAAGCACTTGCTATTTTATTTATTAAAATTAAAGACTATAAATAAAAAAGTTTTAGTTATATATTTAATATATAAAAATATAAATAATTATTATTTAGCTTATTAAAGTTATAAATATATAGTAGAAATATTTATATTTCTAAGCACTTATTACTTAGTTTATTAATGTTATAATTATTTAGTAAAAATAGAACTTATTACTTAGTTTAATATAGCTATAATAATATAAATTAACTTGAAAGAAATTAAATATTAAAATTATATATCTAGGGCTAATATTAATATAATACTACTTAAAAACAAACTTATAAAATATAAAAAAAAAAGATTATTTAATAATTAAATAATTCTTTATATATAAATATTCGGTTATTAAATTTATCTGCTAAGCGCTAGTGTTTTAGCGCTTATATTTATATCTGCTAAGTGAGGATAAAAGTGGCCACTAGTTGTGTAGATCACAGGGGTAGTGGTCATGTTATCAGGCCCTTCCCTGAACACTCCGATTCGGTTTTAAGCTAAAGGTCTACTCGTCATTGCTACCGGTGGTGGGTACATCCGGCGGTTGTTTTACTATTAGCTGCATGAATAGGTAACACGCATTGCTTTATAAACAGTCGAGAGGCGCCATTTTACGCCATTATCTAGTCGAATGCAAGGTCATTAGCTGGCCTTGGAGGGTGTCAGGTGCTATTATCATGATCGACCGACTAACGGATGCGTAATATTCTGCAGTAGCGAGAACCGGTCAACAAGGGTTGTCTTATCGTTGTTTTCGAAGTAATTTATCACAAGGGCTAAATACAGGGCTTAAAGAAATAACTCAATATAAGAATAATATTCTATGATCGCATGGACCCTTGACCAGCCAAAAGACTCTCACTGCCTCCTGGGGGTCAGTCTATATATACAGCATTCCTATCTGCTTTAAGCCCTTCTGCTCGGTGTTTAGCTAATGCTATATAAGTCGAAATAGCTTCAATTATTTCACACTAGAAGCCTCTGCAATACGGCTTCATAGTTATGATGTGAAAATACGAATACGAAGGACTATTGCAGTTCACGGGACCTAGCATAGGTGACCTCCCGTAAGCGCGCATGCTCCTATACAACAGAGTTACAGTCGGCTCGGCTACAAGCATTGATCATCGTTTATCTATTGTTCGATAATAATTAATATTTTCAAGTCGGACCTAACGTTATGCTTGTGTGACGGTCAGTACAGGCTTAGCGGACTCCGGGTGGACCTCGTGTCTATATTAGCAATAAAATAAGCAACCTACGCACGGACCAGCAATATAGCTCTGTAGCTACATAAACAACGTTTATATCTATTTATTTTATAAACTTTTTGTTTATAATATTAATATATTAACTATAACACATCACACAAGCTTGTTTTACACTTTTTCTTAGTGTATTTTTGCGTTAGTTTTATACTATAAAACTACTTACTTTATTTCTTTAAATAACTTTATAAATATAAGTTCTATAAACTAATAAATTATATTATTTGAATCTTAACTAAATAAAGAATCTAAATATGATCTTTATAATTTTATAGCTAGTTTATTTATACTGTTATAAAAAAGGATGCTAAAATAATCCCTGCAATTTCTATAATTAAAATAACTTTAGAATTAAAATAAGTATAAAATTAAAAAAGTAGATTTAGATTCCTTATTTAGTTAAGGTTCCAAAAATCTAAATTATTAGTCCGTACAACTTATATTAACAAAGTTATATAAATATAAAGTAAGTAGCTTTGCTATAAAAATTAAAGTAAAAGTACTACTAAAAAAGTGCGAAACAAGCTTATAGGATGCGGTAATACTACTTTAAAATTAGTAATTATTTATTATAGTTAATAAAGCATAAATAGGTTATATTTTTAATTATATATTTAATATAAAAAATAATATATTATATAATATAAACTCAACTTTAATTTAATTTAAAAAAATAAAGATTAATTTTTAATTTTAATTTTAAAGTATAATTACTTTATTATATTTAAATAATTTCAAAGGATTGTTTTTTATTAAAAGAAATAACTTTATACCTAAATGTTTTATAAATAATTTAAGGGACTTAATATTTAAAAAGAATCTAAGTTAAAAAGAATAAATTATAAAATTATAAAACAAAATATGAATTTTTAGCTAAAATAAAAACTAAATTAAAATTTGAACTAACTTTTAAACCGTGTTAAACAAGTACTATATTAAGTAATATTTTAATAAAAACTAACACTAACTAATTTTATAATAATACTTTTATTATTATAAAACTTTTTTAATAATTTTTAGTTATAACTTATAATATAAGTTTGTTTTTTATATAAGCTTGTTTTGCATTTTTTTATATACTTTTTTATATAAATTTACTAATAAAATATTTAGGCTATTTTAAGAAACTTAATTGATTTAAAAGCTATAATAAAATAAAATATAAATCTAAATTTTTTTTTTAATTTTATAACTATTTCATTTATAGCATTATAACAAACAACGCTATAATAATCCCTATAATTCTTTAAAACTTAAATATTTCTAAAAATAAAATAGCTTTAAAATTAAATTTTTTTTTTTTAGATTTATTTTATTATAGCTTTTAAATTAAACAAGTTATAAAAAGTACACTAAATACTTTATTAAAGAATTTATATGTAAAGGTATATAGAAAAAGTATGAAACAAGCTTGTGTATAAAACGAGCTTATGGGATGCGTTATTTATAATTTAATTATAAAAATTATATTTAAAAGTATTAATTTTAAACTATTTAGTTTTATTCTATGAGAAGGTTTTTGTTTTATTAATAAATTTGCTAGTATTTATAACTTTTTTAATAATGAAATTTATGAACTAATAAAAAATAAAATAAAAATAATATTAGTTTTTAAACTAAAAATACTTAAAGTTAATATATTATAAATTAATTAAAAAAATATATTAAAAAGTTTATAAAACTTGTTTTTATTTAATTAAAACCTTTTTTAATAAAATTATCAAAATAATTTAAGCTTTATTAGTAATTTATTATAATCTCAATTAATTAATAATTATTTTAAAACTATTAAAACTTATATATAAAGCTAATATAAATATTAATAAATTCATTTTTATTTTTAATAACTTTACTTAAAAATATAAACTAGCTAAATTAAAATAAAACTATAAACTATAAAACTATATTTATATAAATTTAAAAAAAAGTTATATAAAGCTCATATTATTTTTAATATTTAAAATGAATATTTATTAATAAAGTTATTAAATTAATATAACTTATCACATAACTTTGCTTTATACACAAGCTTGTTTTGCACTTTTCTTTTTGCATTCCGTACATAAATGTTCTATTAAAAACTACTTCTTTCACCGTTAAATAGATTTACTAAAAAAGGTCCTATAAACTCAGGGTTTAAAGTTTTAAATATATAACTAGGTAATAAATGTTATGCTGTAATGGCATAATAAGGCTAATACATGCGGAGGCTGCAACACTTGCAGTCCCTTGGTCTTTTGGCGCAATGGTGACCGCTCGGCAATTCGTCCCAACAATAAATCTAAAAACAATTCTCTTAATTTTATAGCTATTTCATTCCACGAAATATATAAGTTTTAGAAATTGCAAGGATTATTTTAGCGTGGGTTTTTATAGCGTTATAAATAAAATAGCTATAAAAATAAAACGATTATTTTTTATATTTATTATTTAATTATAAATCTAACTATATAATTTCTGTTTATTATAGCGTCTAAATTAAAAAAGTTGTAAAAGAGTAGATTAAATAGCTTTAATAGAAAGTTTACGTACTAAATATAAAAAGAAAAATATAAAACAAGCTTATATATATAGTAAGCTTATATTATAAGTTATAATAAAACACTTGTTTATAAATGTTACAGTGATTCAGTCATTTATTAAAAATAACAATTATTATATAAAATATAAATAAATAATCTTTTTTTTTTTAAGTATAAAATCATAAGAACGTCTACCTATTTATAGATATAATAAACATATTTATAGCTATAGCTAATATATTTATAGTTATGCTTATTAAGTGCTTTTTCTCTTAAATAAAGCTATTTGTCCCAGGTTATAAATGTTTTTTATAATTTAATATTTTTAATTTTTTTTGTTATATAACATGTAATACTTGTTTTTTTTTAATTTTCCTAGTTTTTGTACTTTTTTATTATTTTTGTAATTTTGTCCAATTTAATAAAGCTTTGTTTTATTTTATTAAAAATATTTTTATAGTTATTAAGAATACTTTTGTAGTTATTAAGCATTTTTATTATTTGTTTAAAAATATTTTTAGTGTTTTTTTTGTATGTTTTAATAGTACGTATAGTTTTTTATAGTTAAAGTTTAATAATATTAATTTTTTTAGTTATTTTATTATTGTTAGAGTTAAACTTATTAATTTAAGTAGCTAGCTTAGCAATAGCTTTATTTTGTTGCTTAAATTTAATTTTATAGTTGTTAAGTTAAGCTTTTAAGTTATTAAACTTGTTTTGTATAATATTTAAATTAACCTTTTTGTAATAATTTTTTTTAAGATTATTAATATGTTTTTTTAAATAGGTATAAAGCTAGGTAATAGATTTGTTAAGGTTATTTATAGCTTTCTTATAGTTAGATTTAATTTGTATTAAATCTGTTCGATTAAGTTTTGTTAGTTGTTTTATAATTGTTAGATTAAAGCTACTATTTAAAAATATAAACCTAGAAGCTAGGATATTAGTTCTATTAAGGAGTAAAAATTCTTATATTTTTTTTTTAATTTTTAGCTTTTATAATATTTATATATTTAGTTTTAAAGCTTTGTATAAAACTATTAGCTATAAAATTTTTTTTATTATTTTTGCTAAATAGTTTGGTAAGCTTTTTAATAACTAAGTTATAAAAAAGGTTAAATTTGTTTATTTTGTTATTAAAGTAAACAATAGCTTTATTAAAGTTATTTATTTTGTTGTGTAGTTTTTTAAATATTGCTAGGCTGCTATTAGACCTATTATAAATACTTTATTAATTATTATTTCTAGCTTTTTTTTTGCTATAAATATTGCTTTTTAAGTTATTATTATTATATAATGCTTATTTTTTGTAGCTTTATAGTACTACGCAAAATTTGCCTTTATTAAAGTTAAACAAGTAATTAAAAATATTATTATTGCTTTTGTTATTATTGTTATTATTACTGTTTTTAAATAATCTAATAGTAATAGTTAGCTATTTTTTGCTTTTAATGCTTAATCTGTTACTTTTAGTATTTTTACTGTTTTTTTTATTTTAATAGATTTTTTTTAGCATAATATTTTTTTTTTAGGTGCTATTTTTAATAGGAGTAGTATTATGTTTGGTAGTTTTTTTAGCCGCGGCAATTTTTTTTTTTTTTTATAGCCCGATCTAGAAACCTTAAATTTTTTTTTTGGTTGCCTGTGCTATATTAATAAGTTTAGCGGTTTTTTTAGTATCTTTGTTATTTTTGCTATTGTTTTAACTAAGATTTATAACTATATATTTATTTTTAGTATTATTATATACTATAGTAAATATAACCTATTTTTTATTATTATTATTATTATTATTGTTTAAGTTTATATTAGTGCTTTAGATAGCAAAAATATTAGGTCTTTAGTTAGCTAAAATATTAAATCTTTAATTAGTAGAAATATTATATTTATTAGTAGTTATAATATTTATATTGTTTTATTAAGCGTAACGTTTTTTTTATTATAGCTATTAAATAGAAAGGTAGTATTATTGTTATATTAGAGCTAATTTTAGGCTAGTAGCCGATCTGTTAAGTTTAATATAGTTACTATAATAGTTAGCGCTTTTGTAGATCTGATATTAAGCATAACAAAATAGATTTTTTTTAAATTTTATAAAAAGAAAAAAGTAATAAAAAAAGTAAAAGAAGCAAGGCCTATTTATATAAACAGACTAGTATATAACTTTATATTTTGTTCTTTTTATTATAGTTATATTAGTTTATAATAAGTATGTTTAATAATAAGTACGCTTTATTATTTAAAAAAGTGCCCCTAAGTATATAAAAAAAGTACTACTATTTATTTTATAATAAGTAGCTGTAGTAGTATATTTTTTTTTTTTAGCTATTTATATATTATTTTTGTAGTAGTTTTTTTGCTATTATTGTAGTAGCTAAGCTTAGCAATATATACTTTATTTATAACTATATATTTATTATTTTTAATATAGTTTTTTAAAAAATAAAATAGTTATAATAAGTATAACATATTTTTTGTTAGTATATATAGTTGGCTTATAATTTTTAAAAAATAAAATTTTTTTAAAATAAATGTAGTATATTTATTGTTTTATATATATTTTCTTTATTTTGTTTTTTGGTATAATTATTTTAATAAGTTGTTTTTTTTTGTATAAGCAATATTACGCTTTTTATATTCTTTTGCCTAGTTAATAATATTATTAGTTTTATATTTATTAACTAAATTAGGCGCTAATAGTTTTAGTTTTTTTTTATTAAAGTTTTAGTTATATTTGCTATTTTATTTTTTTTATTTAATAGTATATTTAACCAAAAGTTTGTTATTTAAAAATCGGATTTTTTTTTAAGTAATTTGTTTAATTTTTTAATAATTCTTAGTCCTTTTAATAGTAACTAAGCTTAGTAAAAAGATTTTTTTATTAAAAAAGTCTTTTTTTTGTTTAAATTTATAAAGCTATATAACTAAGATTATAGGGTAAACGTGCTAACTATTAAAAAAATTAAGTTTGTATACTAATAGCTTTATTTTTTTAATAATTTTAAAAAGTCCTGCTTTTATTAATAATTATTTTTGTTTAAGTTTGCTAAGTAAGTAATAACCTTTATATAATCTAAAATAAACCGTATTGTTTTTGTTAAAAATTATTAGGGTGTACTTATTGTTATATTTTTTTTTAGTAATTATATTAGCTATATTAACTAAATGTTCGGCTTTTTAAGCGTGTTCTATTTTTAATACTTTTATTGCTTTATTATTAGCTTTAGTGCTTTTTTTCTAGTTTAGGATATCTATAATAAATTATAACTAAAATTCTAGTACTAGTTAGTTTAGTAACCTTTTAATTATTATTAATAATATATTATTTAGGTAATGTTGTAGTACTAGTAGTAATTCGGTTTAAAAAATATTTAGATTAGTAGCTATATAAAACCTAATAGCTATTTTAATAACTTAGTTTTTTTTTTTTAAAAGCTTATTTATTTAAAGATAATAAGCTATTAAAAAAAAAAGTTTAATGTCTAATATATTATAGATTTTTTTCCAAACTTTACTAGTGAACTTTAGGTCCTTATTACTAATAATAACTGCTAGCAATCCTTAATTATATAGGTATAACATCCATAATAGGATTTTTGCTTAGTTTTTTGCTATATATTTTTTATATTTTAGTATTAAAAACAATTTTTTGCTAGCTTTATATAATATAATTACTAATATATTAAAATAGTTATATTTTTTTATGTTTTAAAAATTTTTTTTAGATCTTATTAGCAGTATATTTATAATAAAATCTATAGTAATAATATAATAAAAAATAACTAGTGTTTTAATTAGTATTAATTTTTTTTAGTAATAATTGCTTATTAATTTGGTTTTTTTTATATATTATACAATAAGTTATAAACTAGTATATATTTTATAGGTTATATAGTATATATTTTATACTAAAATAGTAATGTTTATTATATATAAGTTTAAAGATATTTTTAATATAGTTTTTTAGAATATATAAAAATTGTTCTTTATTATAGCTAATATAAAAAAAAAAATTGTTATTAAGCAAAAAAAAAGCTACTATGTTTTTTTAGTATCTAGTTAGTTTAGTAGTAAAGCTATTTAGTTTTTTATTTTTTTTTGCTTTTTTTTTTTATGTTTTTTTTAAAATAGGATATTTTTTATTTAGCTATATTTAGTATTGCTATTATACCTTTAGGTTATTTTTTTTTTAAACTTATTATTAATTACTAAGGTTAATATAGAAAGGTTTATTACAATTTTGTTTTTTTTAGCAAGGTGTGCCTAATAAATATTGTTTTTTTAGATGTTATCTAATATACTTGATTTGTTTTTTTTAGTTTTTTTTTATTTTTTTAGCTTTTATAGTAATTTAGAAAGTATGTTTAGTATTACGTTTAATATTTTTAGTATATAGTAAATTTTAAGCTAAAATTAAAAAAAGTAATTAGTTACGTTAGTAAGTTTTAAATTAGTTTTATTTAAATTTATAATATATAATAAGGTATATATTACTATTTTTTTAGTTAGCATATAGTTTATTAGTATATTTATTAGTTATATATTTAATTAGATTATTTTTTATAGCTTTTTATATACCTAAATTATTACTACTACTTTTTTTTTTATTAATCCGTATTTTTTTTTAATATTACTAGTAAGCTTAAACAGAAATATAATTAGTTTAATTTTTATTATTAAAATATTTCGGCTTAATATTAATATATTGTTTTATTTGTTTTTTAGTTAAAAAATTATTAATTTATAAGCTTTTTTGCAAATATTTACTTTAAAAAAAAAAGCTTATCTAGTTTATAGTAATAAGTAATATATTATATATATAAATATTCTTATAATACTTTTTAGTTTTTTATTTTTTTTTTATTAGTTTAAAAATAACTTTAAAAATAAAGCTTTATTTTGCTAGTTTAGACTTTTTAATAAGTAAGTTTTTTATTTTTTTTATTTAAGCTAGTAAATCGGTTTTTTTTTGTTGCAATGCTTTAATCTTATAGTTAAACCAAGCTATTTTATAGCGTAGCTAGCCGGCTATTCTAATATATATTTTTAAAGCTTTTAAAGTATATAATATTTCTAGTTTTTTAAATGTTTTAATTTTATTATCTATTTTAGTAATGCTTTTGCTATTAATATTATATTTTAATAGCTATACTAATAAAAAAGCAGCAAAAGATTTTAAAGCGTTAATATAAACTTTTGCTTTATTAAAAATATTTATTATTGTTTTTATATATTTTACGTAAGTATTAAAATTATTACTAAAAATAATTATATTATTAATATAAGCTTATATAAAAGTATAATGTATAAAAAACAAGCGGTCTATAAACTTTTGTATAAATATTAATAAGTTTTTAAATTTTATTAATATTATGTTTAATTTTTTAAAGCCCTAGGAGCTAATAATAACTATTTTATTGCAATATTCAAAATATACTAGTAGTTAAAAAAAAAAACTTAATATATTAAATAATATAAACTAAAGTTTACTAATTATATTTTTAATTATATTATTTTAGCTAAGTAGTAAATATATATTTAGTACTATAATTTTGTTTAATAGTTGCAGATCTATTACTAGTTAATTTTTTTTAGTATTATTAATTGTTTTTTAAATAATAAAAACAAAGCAAACAACTAAAGTAAGTTTATTTATAAACATAAGTTTTTTTTAGATATATATTTTGTTATATTTAGTATTAAAAAACTTGCAATTTTTAATATTTAATAAATATGCTTTAATAGTTTTAAGCTAATCTTGCTATTTATTTATTAGGTTTATTTGTATTTTTTGATTATCTAATATAAATATAATGCTTTTATTGCAAAAAATATCATACTTATTGAATAGTTCGTAGATTCTCTCTGCTTATAGCATATTGTTTGCTATTATAGCTATTCTAGCTATTAATCTAATTATAAATATACTTATTAGTCTTATTATTTTATAAGATAGTATATTTATTTGTATAACTAATATAGTTAAATTGCTTGTTTGTTTTTTTATAAAAAATATATATATTTTTCAAGTTTTCTTTTTGTTTAAATATTTTACTATTTTGGTCCAGTTTTTTTAGCTTATATTATTTTTTTAGTAGTTTATAATGTTTGCCTAATTAATAACTTAAATAAGTTTGTTTTTTTAGTACTTAAAAATAGTTTTTAGTTTTTTATTTTTTTGTATTATAATTAGCTAAATATATAGGTTATAAATTATAACCTTCTTTAATAAATATTTGTTTAGCGTTATATTATAAGCTATGCTTTGTTTTTTGTCAAAGTAGTATAGCTTTGTTATTTTATCTTTTTTATTAATAAAAACTAGCAAGTTAACAAACCTTACATTTATAAATATTATTATTATAGCAAGTATAACTATTATATATATTACTAACACTTTTTAGATTAGTACTATTAAAAATAGCTTAGTTTTTGTTTTATTTTGTACCTCTAGTCCTAGTACTAACCTAAAAACATATATTTTTTTTATAAAGTTAATTTTAACTTTATGTTTTAATATAAATTTTGTTCCGATTAATATTTTTAGTTTTAAATTATTAACTATGTTTGTTGTTATTATAAAGTGTCCGAACACTATGCTTTTTTTAATATGCTTTTTAATATATATATTAAAATCTACGGTTTAAATAACTACTAATTATACCCCTACTTTATTAATAAGTATAGAGTTAATACGTTAGAATTTTGGGTTTTTTGCAAAATTTTTAATAAAACTTTTGTTTACTAGTATGCTAAAATATTCTATATCTAGACAAACCTTAATTTTGGGGCTTTTAATATTGTTTTAAACAAAAATTTAAAAATATATAGTTTTTTTTTCGATCTTTTTCTTAAGTAATAGTTTTAGGTTTGCTTTAATAACTTGTTTTAGTTAGATATTAATTCTTTGTTTAATTAGTTTTAGTATAGTTAGTATTATTAATACAAAATCTACTTATTTAATATTTTTTTTATTTAATCTAGCTTGTTCTATACAAATATTTTTAGTATAGTTTTTTATTATTTCTATTAAATAAAATATAATTCTATACTTTATATAAGTTCTTAATATTATGCTTAGATCTATTAGTATATTTTTATTTTTTAATATAGCATTTTAATTATATATCTAATAGCTATTTATTTTATTATATTTAATAGCTATATATATTTTATTAGTTATTTTTACTTTTTTTTTATTAAAACAAATATATTTTTTTATAGTTAGGTTTTTAGTTTTATTACTATTATTAGAATCTATATCCTAAACAATTTTTTTGTTATAATAACCTTATAATTTATTTATATTTAGTTTTTGCTGCTTAAAACATTAATAATATATTTATTGCTTTTATTAATCTTTTTTGTTTTAGTTATCAAACCTAATAATATATTAATTATTAAACCTAATATTATGCTAGCTATTTTATTAGTATATTCTAGGGCAGCTATTGTTTTATTTTTAGTTGTTTTAGTTGCTTTATCCCTTGTAACTTAGCAATAGTGATCTAATTTACTATAGTTAACCTTATTTGTAGTAAAATGTTCTAGAATCCTAACGCTTTTAACCGAAGTTTTATTGTTATAAAATATTATTATTTTTATAGTTCGGCTGGTTTTATTAGAACTAGTTAATATTAACTACTTTTTATTTTATTCTTTTGCTACTTTAAGCATAGTATCTAGTTTTAGATATAATTACTATTGTCTCCTTAGTTAATACTAGTTATTTTTCTTTTAACTTTTTTAAGTATTTATTAATAACCTATTTTACTACTAGTTTTAACGTAAGTTTTTATAACTTAAATAATAATAAGTTCTATAATTATATTAATAATTATAAATCTTTAGTATTTTCTTAAGCTTTATTATACTTAAAAGTTTTTATAGTATAAGTTCTAATAAGCTTTTTTTATATAATATCTTTTATTATATATTTATAAGTAAAAAACCAAGCATTTGCTATATTTAGTTAAATATTCTATTTTTTAATTAGAGCTCTTATAAATACTAATAAGGTTGCTTTATGTTTTACTATATTTTTTTAAATAATTATTAAAACTATTATTATAGTATATCTTTTTATAAAAAAGTCTATTTTTTTATAGCTATTATAATAAACTTGTCTTTTATATTGCTCCATTTTTTAAAGTATTAAACTTAAAAATAAATATTTATATAGTTAGTATTCTTATTTTTATAAAAAATTATATAATTTTTACTAGATTTTTTTAGTATATTAAGCCAAAAATATCCAATTTTTAACAGTTTTATTATTAAAAAGCCTATATAAGTTATTATAAATAACTATTTTGTTATAATAGGACTTTGCTTCTAAGTTATATCTAAATATTATTAAATAGTAGTAATAAGCTAGGTTATATTATAAAGCATCCTAGCTACTTATAAATTAATATTAGTTATATTTGCTAAGTTTTAATTTATAATAGTAGTTTTTTCTTACTATTAAATAAATCTAGACTTTTTTATTAATATAGTGATTAGTTTTTTTAAGTAAGCTAGCTTTTTTTTAGCTTCCAATTATTAGTAAATATAGTTTTTCAAAGTCTAAAGTTCCTACTTATAAAAATAGTTGTCTAATTCTTTACTAACTATAGCTTTGCAAAAAATCTTTCTAACTTTAATATAAATATTATTAAAAATATTGTCTAACTGCTACTTTTTAGGTATTAGCTCTTTTATAGGATCTAGTTCTTTATTTTTGTTAAAAAAGCAGTTAAAAGTATTAAAAATCTTTTAGTCCTAGTCTAGTTAAATAACTTTAGCAAAAATATACTTATATATGTTACTTTTATATTTAATGTTTTAATAATTAAAATTATTAAAAAAAAAATTATAAATTTGTTTAACTTAAATTAGAACAAGCAGTATTATATATATTAATTTTACTTTAATATTTGATTTATTTTTTTTTAATTTTTATAATTATATTGTTATATTATAATTTATTTAAAATATTATTTTTTATATTAGTTCTAGCATTTAGTTATAGAATTAACATATTTTATCTTTTTTATAGTGTAGCAAATAGTAGTTATTATTTTTAAAGCAGAGCTAAAGTATTCTATACTTCTTTTTTGTTTTATATTACTATATGGCTACTAGAGCTTAAATTAATAAAAAGTTAAAAGTTAAAGCATAACTATTTAGTTGTTAAACTTAGCTATAATAGTTATTTAAACTTAGGTTAACAACTAAAGTATAATAACTTATTAATTCTGTTTATATTAAGCTAAATACAAAAGTATTATAGTTAAGTCTAAATTTAATATTACTGCTTAAACTTTTCTAAAGCATAACTTTATCAAGATTTTATTAGTAATAAATAGTTTAACAAGCCTAAATATATGTGCTCCCTGTAACGCAGAAATTAAAAGTTTGTATTAGCAAATAGGCACTATTTATTACAGCAATTTAGTTACTTATTAAAAATAATAATTATTATATAAAATATAAATAAATAATCTTTTTTTTTTTAAATATAAAATCATAAGAATGTCTACCTACTTATAAACATAATAAACATATTTATGGCTATGGCTGACATATCCATGGTTATGCCTATCAATAAAAACTACTAGTAGTTTAAGCTAGTTAATTTAACTACATATATATTAAACTTAAATAATAAACTTTTAAATAAGTTTAATTACTAGATTTTATTCATAATTATAAATATTAAACTATTTGTTTTAAAATAGTTAAAGCAAAGTTTAATAGCTATAAAAAAAGCTTATTAAAATAATAAAAGTTATTTTATTTATAGCTAAAAAGAATATTTATTTATAAACTGCTTTAATTAAAAGTTTAAAATTATTAATATTTAGTTTTTTCAAAAAATGAGATAAAACAATAAATAGAACGAGCAAAAATGTTTTTATTTGTTTTTTTAATTATTTTTAAAATATTTACATAGTTATAAATTAATAGTACTAAAAAAAACTTTACTTTTAATATATCTTATAAGCTAGTTTTATATATAAGCTTGTTTCGCACTTTCTTAGCAGTACTTCATTTATAAATTTATATTAGAAAATATTTACTTTACTTTTAAATACTTTTATTAAAATCAGTTATATAAACTTAAATTTTTAGACTTTTAGAAATATAACTAAATAATGCAATTAAAAATAACTTTTCTAATTTTATACTTCTTTTATTTATAGTGTTATAAAAAGTACGCTAAAATGATCTTTGTAATTTTTTAATATAAAATAATTCATATAAATAAAATAGTTACAAGATTAAAAAAAGAATTTTTAAATATAATATTTAGTTAGATTTTTAAAAAGATAAATTATAGTTTTATATAACCTTTTTAAGTAAAGCTATTTAAAAAGGAATATATATAAAGATTCAGCTAAGAAAGTGCAAAATAAGCTTATATATAAAACAAGCTTATAAAATATATTATATAATGTTAAAGTTTATTTTTATTTAATAATTATTTATAAGTTAGTTTAGTAATATAAGTTTTAAATAGAGTAAATACCTTAGTATATAAAATATTTGTTTTGCTTTTTATTTATTAATATATATAAATTAACTATAATATATAAAATTAATTTAAATTAATTAGAATTATTTTTATGAAACGTTTAAATTTTATATTTTGTATTATTATAAATACTATTATGTTTTTAATTTATTTAGGTTTGTTTTACTAAATAACTATTTTGATTTTTATTATTTAATTTAACTTTAATAATATGTTTAAACTTTTAAAAGGTTTAAGTTATATTTTTAATAAAAGGTTTTTTATGCTATAATTACTTGTTTTTAGTTTTATGATATTTGCTTAAAATATATTTAGTTTTTTAAAACTAAACAATGTTTTTATAATTTTTTTACTATTTAAAAAGATAAATCTAGCTGTTTTAAATATTAATTAAATATTTTATTTTCAAAATATATATATAAATATATTTAAAAAGCTAACTATAAAATTTTATTGTTTAATACAGGTTTAATATTATTATACTAAATTTTTAATATATTTTTTATAGTATTAATTTAAAAAATTGAAACTTATATAATGAATAAATAAATATATAAAAAGTAATAATATTATTAGTTTTATGATATCTTTTAAATTTTATTAAAAATTCAAATATTTTAGTTAATATTTAATTATTTTTAAAAAACTTAATAATTTACTTTGTTAATAAAGCAGTATTATAATATTATAATATAAAATGAACTTTTTATATGAAAATAATATATAGTAATACTACTTAACTTTATAAATTAATGGCTTAGTTTATAATAATTTAATTCTTATTTTTTAGTTTAATTTATTTAAAATATTTATATTTTTTAGTACTAATAATGATTATTTTAAATACAATTATATTATTTATATGTTTAAATTATTTATAATAATTTATAAAGTTGTTATTAAACGTTTATTAGTAATTAAAATAATAATTAAAAAGTAATACTTTTTTAAATAAACGTTATATAACTAATATTATATAGAGTAGCAAGTTTTTAAAAGAAGAATGTAAAATTATATTTTCTAGTTTAAATAGCTAGCTATAAATTAGTTTTTTTTAATTTATATTTTATATTATAATTGTAAAAATATATATGAGTAAAGTTAAAAACTAGAAAGTTAAAAAAAAAATTTTTTATACTGAGGTATTTTATTTTTTTATGGATTATATTATAATAGTTAGTATAGTCTTAGCAGGACTAATAAAGATTTGAGACCTATATAGCAATAAAATAGGAAGCTTACATATAAACTAACCTATAACTTTGCAGCTATATATATAGAGTTTATATTTATTTATTTTATAAATTTTGATTTTGAATTTTTTTTTTTTTAGCTTAAAGTTTTTATTTATAACATTAATAAACTAGTTATAAAAGCTTTATTTAATTAATTATAATACTACTTCAAGTTTATTAATTATTTATAAATAAGTATTTAATAAATATATATTTTTAATATTGCTATAATTATATATTTTATAATATAAATTTAACTTTAATATAACTTTAAAAGAAACTTTTAACTTTTATATTATTTAAAAATGAATAACCTATAAAAAACCTAACTTTAAAAACCTTAAATCTAGGTTTAATTTTTAAACAATTAAAACAATTTTAGTTGTAAAATATAGCTAACTTATTACGTTTAAATAATGTTAAAAAAATTTTATAAAGAAAAAAGAAAACTTAGCACTAAACCTTTTTATAAATATTTGAAATAAATTAATACTTGAAAAAAAACCTAAAAACAAAAAGATTTAAACAAAAATTTAAATAACTTAATATAAGTAATATATTTAAAAATATATTAAAAAATATAAGCACTAATTAAACTTATAACTTTATATTAGTTTTAATAGAACTTCTTTAATAAAAAAAAAATAAAGCGTTATTTTTTTATTATGTTTATTTTAGTGCTTTTAAAAAATAAAACTTTATTTAATAACTAAGTTTATAAAGTAATAAAAAGGTTACACAAAAATATTACTATTTTTTAAACTAAAAATACTTGATTTTAATATATTATAAACTAGTTAAAAAAATAGACTAAAAAATTTATGAAAATATATTTTTATTTAATTAAAAAAATATTTAATAATATTATTAAAATAATTTAAGTTTTATTAATAGTTTATTATAATTTTCATTAAACTATTACTATTTATAAAACTTCTTAAACTTATATATATAAAACTAATAAAAATATAAACTATAGAATTATTTATTAATAAAATTATTAAATTAATATATAACATTAAATAAACTTATAAAAACTACTTAGAAGTTTCTGTAGGGGTAGGGGTAGCGGTAACTTTGCTGCTCCGTTTTTATTAACTATATATATACTGTTCTATGTAATAAGCCGCTCATACTATAAGCGTTTTATGTTTTAAGCGGCTTATAAAATAAACTATAAATATACTGCTTTTTTTTTAATGTTTGAAGTTCTTAGCACGTTATATAAAAATAAGTAGTAATATTGCTGCTTAGATCAAATAAGTAGCAAATTTGCTGCTTATCTAGTTAAAGCTATAAATTAGCTAAAATATTCTAAAAGTTAGAACGCTCCATTTTAATAAGCGGTAAATTTGTTGCTTATTAGGTTAAAGCTATAAATTAGCTAAAACGCTCCAACTTTTAAAACGCTCCATTTTAGTAAGCAATAAAACTAAAGCTAAAAACTATATAATATTAGCATAAGTAAAACATAAGCTACAAAATATATACGAGCTAGCGTTATTAAATATTTAAGCTATAATATAATTTAAAAATATATATCTAAAAAAATAAGTAAGCAGCCCTAAAATATATAAATTTAAATAATTTATAAATATAAATATTTTTGTTTTTATTATATTTATTAAAAAAAAATTTTAAATTTATATTGTTAAAATTTTTTTTTTCTTTTTTTTCTTATTTATTTTTTTTCGGCCGTCTGCCCGCCTGCTTGCCTGCTCGCCCGCCCGCCCACTACTGCTTCCGCTTCTACTTCTACTTTTATTTCTGCTATAAAAATAGTAAGCACTATGTTTATTAGTAGTGGGGCCTTAAGCCTAATAAGGTTAAAAGATAACCTTTTTATATATATAGCTATTATTATATTTATATTTATATTATAATTTAATATAATAATATTATAGCTTAGTTTATATTAGTATTAGCTTAGTTTATATTAATATTATAATTTAGATTATATTTAAATATAATATAATAAAATAATATACTATATTAATAAAATATTATAAATAAGCTATAAAAAATTACTATTATTAAAAACAATAATATAAAACTAAAAAAAACGCTCTTGCTCTTAGGACATAAAAAGCATAATTATTAAAAATATTAGTATACTTAGTATAAATTTATTATATATTCTAACTGCTATATTAATTAATATATAAAACAAAAATAAAAGAAAACTATTTTAAATTTCTAAATAATAGATTTTTTATTATTATTATTATATTACAGCTATAAAAACTAATACAATTAAAGAAGTACTTAGCAATATTAAGCCTATATTATACAAGTTTATACAACCTTATTAATATTTAGTTAATAATTAAAAAGATTTTCAGGCCTATATATTAGCTAATATAAAAATAAATAATTATTAGTAAAATAATAGTATAAAAACATATATATATATAAAATATAAATATTTAAGCTTTAATATTATATAAAAACTACTTTAAGCTTATATTAAGCAGCCTAAAAACAAGGTCCTTTTAGATACTAAAGTTATACCTTTTTTTGCTTGCTTATATAATTTTGCTTACGCTGCTTAATTACTTAAAAACTTTTTTTTAGTATAAAAATATATATAAAGCTATATTAATTTTAAAAAGTTAAGCTTTTTAAAATAATATTATATAAAATATAAAATAAAACGCTTTACTAATTTTAATATAACTAAAATTTTAATATTTATTATATATTATATAAATATATTTTAAAAGCTAACGTTTAAAGTAGCAAAATAGCTTTAAGCCAAAGAAGTAATATTAGCTAAAGCATTAGTTTAGTATTAAAGAATTTACGATTTTTATTTTGTTATGCTAAAAAAACTAAAGCTTTTGGCAGTATTAAAAAACTATTTTTTTAAAGTTTTTAAATACTAGTATAACTAGAAGTATTCTTACAAAAATAATATAGCTATAAAAGCTACAATTTATAATATATACTTAAAAGTAAAATTGTTTATTTTTTAATAAAGAGCTAACAAATATACTAGAACGCTTTAAAATTACAAAAATTTTTTTTTTTTTTTTTTTTTAGTTATATAACTTTTAAATATAAAAGATTTGTTATTACTATTTTACTAAAAGCTTTTAAGTATTATTTTAGGCTTTTATATTATTATTATTGTTAAATATTCTATTAGCTTTTATTTTTTTAGCTTTTTTTTTTTTTTTTTCAAAATTTAATTTTTTTTTAGCAAATATTATATATTAAAAATTATAGTATGCCATTTTTAAATTTATAAAAAACTATATAAATATTAGTTATTAGAAATATTTAAATATTAAAAGCTAAATATTTATTTATATATATTAAAAAACTTAAGTATATAAGTAAAATATTAAAAACGTAAGTAATAATAATAAGCTTTTTAATTTAACTATATTTTATATATACATATATATTTAAAAAAAATATAGCTATAATAAAATAATAAAAATAAATATTTTAAGTAAAAAAGTAGGTTAATACTATAGCGCTTTTTTATTACTCTAATTAAGCAGTAGTAACTTTAGTAATACTTTTAATATAAAATAAAAATAATTTATAACTTAACTATAACTACTAACTAATACTAATACTAGGTTATACTTTTTAATTTTTTTTTTTTTTTTTTAGATCTGTACTAAATTACTTTCTAATGTTTTGTTACTTTTTTTATATATTTTTTTTTCAGACTCTATATCTACCAAAACCTTTTTTACGCTATTATTTTTAGTTTTTTAATTCCTTAAAGCATTACTTATATATATATTTTTTTGCTACTTTGGCTTTTTTTTAATTAGCTTTACTTTTTTGCTACATTAATTAGTTTAAATGCCAAAAGTTAATATATTAATTTAAACGCTAAAAGTTAACAAAAATATTATAAATAAAATATTTGTTCGATTTTTAAAAATATTAGTTTTATATTTAGTAAATATATCTTGTTTAATTTTATTTAATTTTTTATTTTTAATTAGTACTGCTAATATATTTTAATATATTAACTAAAAAAATAAAGCTATTTTTATTTGTAATATTAAAAAATTTAACATTTAATTAGCTTTATAAAACAAAGCAAGTTTAAAAACAAAACAAGTTTGTAGTACTAAGCTTTTTTATAAAAATAATAATGATATAATATTTAATATAGGTTATTTTAGCAATAATAATTTTAATAATTTATTAGAACTTTTAATTAATATAATAATATATATTCTTTTAATATAAATTACGCGTAGATTTTTATACTAAATATTTCTTAATTAAGACTTTAATAATATAGAACTTATAAAAATCCTTATTTAAAATACTAAAAATATAAACTTTGTTATTTAGCTTAATAAAAATAGTAATTTCTAGCTTTTTAAAAAAAATATGCTTAGTATAGTAAAGCTTTAAGCCTTTACTAACTATTAATATTATAGTAAAAACAAAAAAACTTATAAAAATAAAACTAAAAATATCTTCAATATTAATAATATTCTTATTAGTATAACTAAAAGCTATAAATTTATTATTTTAAAGCTTACTTTTAGTAAAACTTCTATTATACTTAGTAGCAAAGAGCTAGAACTTTTTATTAAGCCTTAACCCCTTGCTAAGCCCGAACCTCCTATTATTAACCCTTTTTAATTATTAGTTATTAAACATACTTATTGAAGCTATAATATAAACAATTTTGTTATAGCTATAAAACTATACTATATTTATAAAAATATTTTTTATAAAAAATATATTACACTAAAAGAAATATTCTAACTATTAAAAACTAATAAAAGTATTTAGAAATTAGACTAGCTACTTATTATTATTAATACTTTAAAGTATTATATATAAAAAAAGCTATTTTTATTAAAGATTTAATTTTATTTAGTTATTTTTAACTTAGATAAATTGCTTTTTGTTTGTTTTTATACTACTAAAATTACTAGTAGTACTATTAATTAGCTAAAATAAAAAATAAAAATTTTTAACTTTATTAAGTTTTTTAAAAATATTTTTGCTTGTAAGTTATTTAATTTAATATATTTTAGTTAATAAGCTATATTTATTTGAACTATATTAAGAAAATTTGCTTATTATTTTAGTACTATTTAAGCTAGGGGTAAAGGCAAAAATAAAAATAAGGCTTATAATAATAATAAATATAACTTAATTTATTTTAGTAATATAATTAAATTTAAATATGTTTATTAAGTATATAATATTTGCTATTAAAAAAAGGGTATTATTAACGGTAAGATCTAAAGTATTTATATTAATTAAATAGTAAAGATTTATTATAATTATTGTATATTTTATTAATTTAGATAATTTAGTATAAATAATAAAAACTTAGTTAATAAAAATTCTAAAAAAAATATTATTTTTATTATAAATTGTTTTTAATTTAGACCTAAGCTTTTTGTTATAAATAAGTAAGTTAAACTTTAGGTTAAGATTAATTTTATAAAATAAAAAAACTTCTATTTCTAAAAACTTATTTTTATTTAAGATCTTTTAAAATATATTTTAATTAATATAGTTATTTATTAATTAACTTATATAAACTTTAATTATTTTTTTTAAAAATTAGTATATTTTTAATAATAATTTTAAGCTAGTTTTAACTTGTTATTTTATTTGCTAAGTTTATAGTTGTAATACTTTTAGTTTTATACTTATTAGAAAAGTTTTTCTAATTTTTAATTTATTTAAAATAGTTAAGTTCGGAAAAGAAACGTTAGTTAAAACATTTATAAAGCTTTATAATATTTTTATACGTTCTTTTTCTGTTTTAATTTTTATTAATAGCTTTAGCTTATATTATATTATATTTAAGTTTTATATAAAAGTTTATAATAAAATTATAATATTGCCTAAAAATAAATATGTTTAGTAGATTAATATTTTTTTGCTTATATTAAAACTTTATAAATTAAACTTTATAAATATTATTAAAGTTTTTAAGGTTATAAAAGCTTTAAATAAAAGTTTTATTATTTAAGTTAATAGCTAGAAAGTAATTTTTTATATATTAGTATTAGTATTTATTAATAATATGCCTTAATAATAAATAAACTCTAGAATATTTAGTATTACTATTAATAAAAACTACTAAAATTAGAAAATAACTATAAATAAACGTAATAATTTTGATTATAATACTATTATAAATATATAAAGCTATTTTAAAACGTTTTATTAATGCTAAGCTTTAAATAAACTAATTACTAAAGTAATAAAAAAGAAACTATTATTAAATACTAGTATTTTTTTTAAATATTTTGCTATATTTATATTACTTCTAGTATTTAACTTTATTACTATATGTCTAAATAATATAGTATACTTAGAATTTAGTAATATTACTAAAATGTTTTATTAATTGCTTTTAGATTTAATATATATTATTATAAAATATCTTTTAGATTTTTCTAGAATATATTTTAAGGAATATTTTATAGAATTCTTTTAAAAGGGTTTTTTTTGCTAATTTATAATAGGCTATAAAACTACAAACTATAATTAATTATGCTAGAGTTTTTTGTAAGATGTTTTTTTTATGGGCTAGGTAGCTATCTAGTCTTTATATTATATTATAAGCTATAGCTTTTAAAAGCATATTTAATAGTTTATTTTAATAATAATTGTTGCTTAATATTAATTATATAAGGATTATTTTAAAGCTTTGTTTATTTGTGCTATAAAAATAGCATTTAAAAATAAATTTAAAAAGATAAGTATTAATATTATAATTATTAATGTTTTAGTTGTTATCCTTATAGTAATTATTTGTACTAATTATTTATTAGGAACTAACTAAATGAAAATTTAAGATTATAACCTTTAGACCTTTATAAATATTATTTATTATAGTTAATAGTTATTTTAAAAGCTCGATTTTGTAGTATTTATTATAGCTGGCCGGCTTTATAATACTTGTTTAGTATTATATGCTTTGTTGAAAGGCCAGCCTTCTATTTTTAGCTATAATATTTTATAAAGCTTTTAAACCTTTAATATTATAGCTTTGATCAAATAGGATATAAAAAGCAATATAAATATTAGCTATTTTTTTATATTATAAAAATTAAAAAAGTATATTTAGTAAGCTAATCGACTAAATATTTATATTAGATTTTATTATTATAATATTTTTTATTGTTATAGATTAGTTTTGTTTTTTATAGTATTATTAGAAAAATTAAAATATAAATAAATTATATTTTTTATTAAAGTTCTAATTTAGTTATTTAGTTATATTATTAAGTTATTTTTAGAATTAAAAACTTATATTAAAGCAAACTTAAATATATATATTTATTTTTATATTTGTTTTTTGTTTATATTATATATAATATTTATTATTATATGTTTTAGGCTATAAATAAGTAGTATAAAGTAGTAAAGTTTTATATATAAGCTAGAAAATTAAATATTTAAAAAAAACCTAAACTAAAATTTTAATTAAATAATTAATTTAAATTAATATATTATAAACAATAAAAAATAGTAGTAATATAAACAAACTATTAAAAGTTTAAACAAAACTTATTTAAATATAAAAACTTAATATAAACAATTTGATTAGTTTTAATAAATAAGTTTAAATATAATAAGCCTAAAATTATTGTTATGCTTTAGAACTTAAATAATATAGTACTTATAATTTTTACTAAACTATTTTTTTAAAATATTAAATATATAAATAAAAAAAATATTATAAAAAAGTACTATAGCTATTAGTATAAAAATCTAATATATTTATTATATTTTATACCAAACTATATAATATATACTAAACTAACTATAAAAAAAATATTATTACTATAAGTAGTAATAGATTTAAATAGTAAAAAAAGGTTTTTTTTTTAATAAATATATATATAAAAAAAAAAAATTTATAATAAAAAAACAAAATAATAGGGTAACTAACTAACTATATTTATTATAGCTATAACTTAAAAATATATTATATTATTTTTTATTAGAGCTATTATATTGCTTACTACAGATATAAAGGTTGCTTAGACTAATTCTTTTGATATAAAGTATCCTTTAATATATTGTAATTTATACCTCTATTAAATAAAATTAAAATATTTTGTTTAAGATCTAGGATCTTTTACTTATTTTATATTATAACTCCAGTTATTGATTTGCTTAGTTAGATTGACTAACTAACCTAACTTCCTATTTTTTAAGTTAGCTTAGGCTAACTTTTAATAGCTTATAATAATACAAAGTCCAATTAAAAGATTATTAGCTTTATAGCTATCTAATAATCTAGTTTATATATAGTACTATTTACCTAAAATAAAAATAATATATAAAATTTTATTACTAATATTTAAGCTATAATAAATAAGGTCTTTTTTATTAATTAGTATATTTAATTTATTTAAGTCTATTTATATAAATAACCACTTATTTATATAACTTGTTTGTTAGGATTAATATTACTTTATACTATTAAATACCTATTTTTATTAATTTATAATAATAAATAATAATTAATTAAACTAGTATTATATACCTCTTATAATATCTAATTTAATATTATAGCAATAATAAAAAATATTAAATTAATAAATTAATTAATATACTAATTAATATAAATATTTAATAGTAGTAATAGTAATATAAACTAGATGTAAAGCAAGCTATATAAGCCGACCTAATAAAAAACTTTTATTAAACCGCTCATAGAAAATAAAGCGCTCTATTTTTTCCGAACGCTTTAAAATATTAAACGTTGTAGTTTAAGAGCTGCTTTAGTTAATTAAACAGTAAATTTGGTGCTTAAAAATATTGGAGCGCTCTATGTTTTTAATGCTATATAGTATAAGTGCTCCGATTTAAATAAGCTGCTTGTTTAGTAGAGCGTTATAGATTTAGGAGCGTATACTTTTTCTTTAACATTTATGGAACGCTTTATATTAGGAGCGGTAAATTTGCAGCAAATATACCGCTCCTTGTACCTACTTAATGACGGTATAGTACTAATAAACTAATCTTATAAACTTAATTAAACATAAATCTAATTTAAATAATTAAACTTTTAATAAATTTTAATAAAAAAAAGAAAAACCTTGTTAAAATAATAAAACTTGTTTTATTTATAACAAAAAAAAATATTTAACTAAAAAAAAAATGTATAATGAAAATAGCTCTAGTAATTTATTTAACTTAAAAAACAAATAGAACTAAAAAAAGTTTTTTTATTAGTTTTTTTATTTATTTTAATTAAAATATATAACTAAAACAAATTAATTATGTTTAAAATATTTATTTAATTATAAATTAATAATATTAAAACTTATATTTTTTTAATAATTAAGTATAAATTTATATAAAAAATTAAATAGTAATTAAAAATAAAGATTAATAATTAATAATTTAAAAACTCAATATTTTAAATTATTAATTTTAGTTATAATATTATTATTAATATTAAATAATTAATAAAATAAAATATTTTAATAAAACCTTAAAAATGATAGCTAATTTAACTTAATAATTTATTTTTATTAGTTTAATTTTTATTTATAAATAATAAATTATAAATATAAAAATATAACTAAATATTAAAATAATTTTTTGAAAATAAAACAATTATTTTAAATATAAAAAAAAACCCAAAACTTTTAAACTTAAAATAAAAAAAGTTTATGTAATAATTTCTCAAAAAAAAAAAAAACTAAACTACTATTAAAAGAATTTTATAAAAATAACTAACTAAAAAAACTTTAAAAAAACTTATTATAATGAAATTTATAACAACTAAAAAGAATTATATTAAATTATAAAATAGTTTTAATCATAAACTAATTTTATTTTTAAAAGAATAAACTTTAAATATATAAAATTAATGTTATAATCAGTTAAGTAAAGCTTCTATAGCTAGTTTATTAATACTATAGACAAAAACTCTAAACTAAAAAAAAAAAAAAAAAAAAAAAAAAAAAGTTAGAGTTTATAAGGTAAATAAATATAAACTTTATATATATAGCTGCAAAATTATAAGTTAGTCCGTGCGTAAACTTCCTATTTTATTGCTATATAGGTCTAAAATTCTTGCAAGTCTTGCTAAGACTATACTAACTATTATATTACTTTTTTTTAAAACTAAAAGTTTAAATATAGTTTTAACTTAAAGTTATTAATAATATTAAGTTTATATAGTTTTTTTATATTATATTGCTTTATTATTATTATTATAATTGCTTGCAAATTTATTAATTACTGCTATACATATTTATTTTTATAATTTTATAAAAAATTCGGAAGCTTTTTTATAAGTTTTATAAAATTAATTAAGTTTAATTAGTGCGTTTTTAAAATTTTAAGCTATGTATTAAATATTATTAAGATTATAGTTTTTTTAAGCAATCTAGTATTGCAATTTTTTATTTTTTTTATAAATTTTTAATTATTTGATTTATTTAACTTTGAATTTTGTTTTATTATTAATATTTTTAATTAAAAGTAATAATTAGATTTATTAAAATAAAAAGTTATTACGTGTTTTTTATAATTAGTTAGTATAAAATAGGTTTTTTATTTTATAAAAATTAAGCAAATTAAAAATATAGCTAAATTTTTGTTTTTTTAAAATTTTAAAAAGTTTAACTAATTAAAAATCTAATCTAATAATTAGTACTTATATTATAAAGTTTTTTTTTTTTTAAAAAACTTTGTTTTTTATTTTAAAATTTATTAAGCGTTTTTTTTTTATTAGTTTATAGTTTGTATTATTTTTATATAAAGCTTGCTATATTATATGCTATTTTTTAAATATTTTAGGTTTAGTAAACTAGTTTAAACGTTTATTACTTAGTATTAAAATTTATAATAGTTTTGCTAATATTTATTATTAAAAAGTTTTATGTTTTAATTTTTATTATTATTTTTAGTAATAATATATTAATTAATAAATATTATAAAAAATTATATATAAAATTTAAAGCAAAAAAATAAATATTTTAATTTTTTAAATA